>JANBPO010006173.1:697944-1140955 GCA_024336825.1 Amorphophallus titanum
AACATGGGTCGCCTTGTCACCTTGGCAACTATGATTCTCGGGCATCCTGATGTAGGCAGGACACATTCTCCCGTGTCTCAATGAAGGTCATCATTATCTTTGACAATAACAGCTACCTGAACCTACCATGCTGATTTGTTGTTGGCGATCAGACAACGGCTTGTAACTTGGATGCTTGAATGGTGTTCATATTTTCACCATCAACAAATTGACACGCCCAGTGAAACCTATCCATAATTCCTTGAGTAATTCAGCCATTCGGCCTCCTCTTCAACATCAGTCCACCACCCCTCAAAATCCATCCTCAACCACTTATCCATATACCCAAATCCCAGCTCACACCAGTTGTCCTAATTGTTACTAATCCCATCCAGCCTAATCATCACCTAATTGGGACTAACATCTTCCCAATGCCAGCAGGCCCTACTGCAGCTCAAAAGGCAAGACTTGAACAATTGATTGCTATGAAGACAGGAGAAAGAAGTGCTTGTATGCCAATTACATTCGTGCTTATCGGGTCCCATACCCAGTGCAGCATGCCATGAAGAGGTTACCTCTAGGGATCACTAAACCTCCGAAGTTTCAAAAGTTCAATGGTCAAGGCTCGCCTTACCAGCACATCGCTTACCACATGGCAGCCATGGGCGATCTGGCCTCAGATGAATCATATTTGCTCAAGTTCTTCAGATCTTCTCTCAGTGGTCTAGCTTTTGAATGGTATTCTAGACACCTATCAATGATGAAGAAATCAGTTGAAAAGAGGAAAGAAGTAAATGTGGCCGACTTTAACCAATGGCTGCAAAGTTGGATGGGCCAGGTATGTCTGGAAGAAGGATCGGCTACAAAGATCAGATTCTTCATAAGAAGCCGATACAGAAAATCCACCTTGGACACGGTTAAAAGATTCAATCTTGAACTTGCTTATGAAATGAAGAAACCTCAATCCTTGTGAAGAGGCCAGTGTAACCTGGTCCATGCTTCCTGCAGCATTCCTTTTGGGCAATTCTGAAGGAAAGAAATAGCAGATGCTTCAGGCAAGACTTCCCAAGTCCCTTTCATATCATTAATCACTTTATCCATTTCATTAAGGACTGGAAGATATGTTTAGACAGGAATTGGGCAAGTGATTCCAGACTGTTGTCCCTGATTTGCAACTGGAACATTTTTCTAATTTAATGGGCCATGGGTTGCTGCTGGATGTGCTGTATTGCTATACCTTAATAGAAGCACTTAGCCTTCTTTTTGTGATTAGTTCCTGGCTTCACTGGTGTACTCTCTATCGCTATGCAGTCCTGAACGCAACCCTTTTTCATCCCCTTCCAATCCTCGATTGAAAATTTACCCTTCACCAAAGTTGTTCTACTTTTCAAGATCTAAAACTTCTTCTTCTACACCATTAACCAGTTCTGTAGGGATTTTAGGTTATTCATGTTTTTCCAGCAGGCTACGTTGTTCACCAGTAGACCTAGCATTTTTCCTATGTTCCAGTCCCATTTTCTCTATCTTCTGATTATCTTTTCATCTTGCTATCTTCATAAACGTTGTTCATCTTTTAGTTATCTACAATTTCTTCTTCTACCACTTTCACTAGTTCTACACCGTTTGGGAGATATGATCCGATTTTCAAAATCACGCAAAAGGACTGCAAAAGGTCATGCAAACGACTGTTTATTCCTTAACGGACTGAAAACAACCGTTTATTATTTCAAACGGTCAGTCGACCGATTGTTTATCCATTAACGGTCAGTCGACCGACCGTTAAGCCAACCAAGAGTCCAACATAGGCTGGACTCTCTCCAGAAATCTGCTCGATGGACCTATCTTGCGGCGGCTGTAACTTCTAGAAACCAACTCCCAATTGAGCTCTGTTTGTTTCTGTCTCTTGCCCTTTGTATTATCTCGAATTTAGTATATAGAGCATGAATTTTTATGGGTTGTATCTCCTAGGATCTTGGCCACAAGTTGAGGATTTATGCATTTCGTATAACATAAAACTCCTCCAGATTAGGTTCCAGAGCCTTCTTCCAAGAGCCATATCTTCTAGATCCTTCCACCAAAAAGAGTCCCATTTTCTCCTAGCTCTTATCTTGACTATTATCTCGAGAATGATCCAGAGATCTCGAGATTGGGTGGACTCTATCTCTTGGAATCATGGTAGAAAGTTCTGGGTTCCATCACTATTCTATAAATAGATGCCTAGTTCGCCTGCGTGACGGGGGGCTCTTCTTCTACCTGGGGTGAAGCCATGCCGAATCACTGTCTCATCCCTTCGACCCCAGGCTATTGAGGGAAGTATTGGCTTCAATTTGGTTCTTCATTTGCTTCATTTCATCATCATTTACCCTGCTAACCTTGCCCCTACTTCTTGCAAATCATCACAGGTTCTAGATTTTCTGCATACCTTCTTGAACCTGTGCGGCGGGACGCCCTTCGTCGGCTCGGGGCGGAGTCATCTGGCATCCTCTTCGTCCTCCATTGGTCCCATCCTGAAGAGGGGAGTATCTTCTTCATTTTTCACCTCTCTGGGCTCTCTATACTCGCTCCTTCTTCTCATTGCCTTTGATTCACCATCTCTTCTCCTAGGGTATCATACCCTTCCTTTTCACACTCCTCCGGAACCTCTGGACTCCTCTTTCCTTTTTGGGCATCGCGGTCTTCCCTATTCTATTCCTCAGGAGCCTCTGGACCTCATCTCATTCCTCCGATTCATCCTCCTACTCCTCCAGGACTTCATGTCCTTTATTCTTTTCTTCCTTGTAAATCATCTTTTTCCATACCTCCTCCTAGGGCATCACGTCCCTCGATATTTTCTTCCTCCGGAGCCTCCGGATTTCCTCTATTCTGATTCTCATCCTTTGCCTCTGGACACTCCGGATTTTGGCCTCTATCTATCTATCAATTTCTCCTCCTGATTCTTTCCGATCCCAGGTCTGACCCGACTTCTTCCACATTAACTGCTCCGGGCATCTGCCCTTTTTCCCATTGCTTCCAAGGCTTTAGTCCTCATTCCTCCCCTTGATTCTCTTTTTCTTCTATAGAACTTTTCATGTGATTAGGGACTCTGCGCCTTAGTGAGGGAGTTCTAGCCCTCACCTCTTTTCCTGTTCTCCTTATTCATCTGAGTTCGGTCTGGGACACCACTCTGTCTTGTTGAGCCACTTACAATCCTTGCTTCTCATATTCTTGTCTGCCAATTGAGGACCAATCCCATGTTTATCAACATCACCTCCAATAGCTGCTTTCCACAACAGAGGTCGCAAGGTAACGTATGTGCATAAGTATGCATTCTCATGATTTTTCCACGCACGATTTTCAAATGAAGTGCTTCTTAACATGATTAAGAGTGGTAGTCCAGACCTTTATCCTAGGTTTTTATTTGATTTAATGTCAAAAGAGTCTTTAGGCTTACTTTTGCAGTGTCCTTTGGTTATGACAATCCCGCACTAGGAGTTCGACATTCCCTTCCTACTCATTAAGGGCAACCCTTAGCTGGGCACTCCACACTTCACGATGTCCTTAGTCATCTCTTTTGGGAAACACTATTTCTACTTGGGCCATGCTTGAGGGCACGAGGTCATTTTCTCTTCCCTATTCGGCCGAAATATGAGGGTAGAGAGGGTTTAGGCAAGACAACCAATCTACGAACACCCCGACAAGAGGAAGTCTCAAATAGGGGCAGTATATTATGACCTTATTCTCAAATGTTCAACTTTCAATTGTAATATCTTTCAAGTCCAAAGGACACAAAGAAAAAGAATAAAAAAATGATCAAATTCAAATGAAAAAAAAGAGGACAAAGAAAATTCAATGAATTTGGCCTGCGCCACTGGTCAATTCGACTGACATTAAATTCAGCACGTCGTCCGACGCGTCCTTCAAGTTCTTTGCGAGCGTCGTAAGCTCGCCCAGCATCAATCTCTCCGTCTCGATCCGATTTTCCTCGATTGCTTTCCGCAATCGCGTTGACAAGTGCGTTTCGATCGAAGGATTGCTCATAGATTGAACCTTTCAGACGAATCTTCTTCGACGTTTCCGGGACGCGGACCGAGATGTAATCCTTGCCAGATCTATTGATTTCAAAATCTGCGTCGATCAAAGCCGCCAGAACATCGTTTCGATGAGAAACAGCGCCACTTTCGATGCGCTGAATAAGATATTGCGTTATTAGCTCCTTTGGCTCCGCCGCCGTTGCTACGCCACGCTTGAGATCGGCTGCGACGAGTTGAGCACGAGGGCCGGGCTGGAGAGTGCGTGCTCGGTGCGGATCGTCCGGCCTGGCCCAACCCGCGGACCAATTCCAGCTATCTTGCCAAGATTTAAAAATCCCGCGCCAACCGGGGGGAGCAATATTGTATGACTGCTGGGTCGCTAGATTGAGCCTCGGTACAATAAAATGCAGCTCGATTTTTCCGGCGTGTGCGTGACGGACCCACAAAATATCGAAGGCGTCACGGGTCAGACCTGCAAATGCGACATGCTCGAAATCGGATATGACGGAGCGTTGTTGCAACTCCGAAGGCGCGTCTTCCGGCGCGAAGCTGATGACGCCGGAGGTGTAGCGCCAGCGAAACGGAACAGCATCGATAAGAGACCGCGTGCGAGTTGGATCGCCGTCTACAACGATCGGCGGCGCGGTCTCGCGACCAGGCGCTGACCGGTCGATGAGATAACCGATCGGCGCGGCCCCCGCGCCCTTACCGTGAGCAAAAATTTTAATCAGCATCGCCATCACCGCCTGCAAATTGGCGAATACAACGCTCTACCTGGATGAGCCGACTGATAACGGCGGTCGCGTCCTGGGAGGGCATTTGCCACTGCGTCCAGTCCGCAATGATCTTCAGTTGAATTGTCACTCGGCTCAACAGGACTGCTATTCGGGGATCACTGTGGCAACGCCGCTTGTCTCCAAGTCGCAGGCCCATGCGCAAAAGGTCGGTAACGGTCATCCCGCTCGCATGGGCTTTTGCGTGTGTGGCCACAAATTCTGCCTGCGTGACGCGAAACTTGATGATGCGCGTGCGCGGTTCGCTTGAAGATGATTGTCGCATTGGCGTGGCCACACGGCGGTTATTCGGACGGGTTCGAAGGGTTCAAAATCAATCTTTCCATAAAGGCCAATTGTCACAACAATTATCTAATCATTCTCAGCCTCCCTATGGCCAACCATCTTATGGCCAACCCTCATTTGTTCAGCCCGCATATGGGCAATCTTCATATTCTCCACCAGTCTACCAATCTCCTATCTTACCTCAGCCAGTGGCCCAGAATGATGTCAAAATCAATCAATTGCAACAACTCATCATGGCCCAAAATCAATCTTCTCAAGCTCAAATGGTGGAGTTGAAGGCCCAGATTGGCCAACTTCTAGAAACCAATGTGAGGAGAGAATCGGGCCAACTTTTTAGTCAACCCATGTCCAATCCTAGAAATTATCCTCCAAGTTTTCAACAACAGCCCCTTCCACTTGTTCTTCGAGGCCAACTTCAACTAGGCCCAAATCCTCCAAATGGCCTACAATTTGAGAATGTCAAGGTCATTTCAGCCTTAAGATGTGGTAAAATTCCGCTAGACTCATACCAGACCCATGAATCCAATCAGGCCTCATCCAGTCAAGCCCACAGAGAAGAAGAAGAACATGAAGAACCCATTCCCAATTGTGAAGACAATCAAAAAGGGAAGTTAAAAATTGAAGAATCCCCTGATAACTATAAGTCCAAAGTCCCTTTTCTCCACGCTCTAGAAATAAGCAAGTGTTGACACTAAAAATATTCTCAATAATTGCAGCTGTAGGTCTCAAGCTCTGATCGAGTGCCCCTACGTTGGCAGAGAAGAAAAGAAAGAGAAGAAGGAAAAGAACAGTGGGAGCCGAACAAAAGACGAAGATTAAGGAAAAAGAAGAAAAGAAAGGATGCTTGGCTCTAATGGACAGTTGCTAAAAGCAGACTCAGGAGCTCAGAAAAATGCTCGAGACCATCCCTGAACGAACAGATAGAAGCTCGGATAACGAAGCAAGTCGGTCGATTGGCCGACCATCACAAAGAAGAAAATCAACACGAAATGGGCCAAAGGATACTACAAATGAGTTGAAGAAGCCTTAAAACGGTGTGGCCCCATGTTGAACTGGCGCCGCATAAAACGGCATGCAAAATCCTTCATCCGGTGGCCAAATGGCACGTCGTTTCACCCACCTCCTGTCGCCATTTCAAGCCGAGACTTCCTCATCTATAAAAGTTGCTGCTGCGAACAGAAAACCCTAAGAAGAAGAACCAAAGCAAAAAAAAAAGGGAGCTGCCGGAGTGCCTACAAAAATCCACAAATGTAGGAGAATAGGGAGAATAGAGAGAGTAGAGAAGGGAGCAAGCTAGATGCCTACTCTGGCTACCATCAGATCAGGATGGACCCAGAGGATATCGAGAAGACTGCCTTCATCACCGACTTTGACGTACACTGCTACACCCGGATGTCATTCGGGTTAAAAAACACCAGGGCGACATATCAAAGGCTGGTCAACCACATCTTTGAAGGACAACTCGGTTGGAATGTTGAGGCCTACATCGACGACATGCTCGTCAAAATGCCGAAGGCCGAAGATCATTTCACTGACTTAGCCGAGTCGTTCGGCACTCTCCTAAAGTACAAAATGAAGCTCAATCCCTCCAAATGTGCCTTTGGGGTCAGATCCAGGAAATTCCTAGGTTTCCTTGTAACTCAGTGCGGGATCGAGACCAACCCCGACAAGGTTCAGGCTATCCTGAACATGCGGCCACCCACATGCGTCAAGGACGTTTAGCGCCTTATCGGACGCATCGCTGAGCTCAATCGTTTCCTATCCCAGGTGATCGAACGATGCCTACCCTTCTTCAAACTGTTGAGGGGACCCAAAGTGGCACATGCCACGTTTGCTTGGGATGAGGAATGTCAGAAGGCCTTTAAAGATCTCAAGGAATTCCTAGCCTCGCCCCCGGTGTTATCAAAGCCGGTCCCGGGTGAAGCGCTACACCTCTATCTCTTGGTGACTCCCTCCACCGTAAGCTCGGTCTTGGTCCGAAATGACGTGGGAGTTGAGAGGCCGATCTACTACACCAGCAAGGTTCTCAACGAGGCCGAAAGAAGGTACCCCGCAACCGAGAAACTCGTGCTAGCATTGGTAACCTCGGCCAAGCGCCTCCGACCTTATTTTCAAGGACACTCTATCATCGTGCTGACCGGCGAGCCCCTGAAGAAGATCCTCTCTCATCCCGAAGCCTCGGGGTGCCTCGTCAAGTGGGCCATCATGCTGGGAGCCTACGATATCTCTTATCGCCCCCGCGTTGCCATCAAGGGATGGGCCCTCGCAGACTTCATCGCGGAGAGCACCGTCCCGATCGAGGAAGCACCGTCATACGTACATGGACCCATCTGGGACTTGTTCGTCGACGGGTCATCCAACTCGGCTGGAAACGGTGCTGGTGTCCTCCTCAAGTCACCCGAAGGAGCAGAGCTACAGTACGCCTTGAAATTCAACTTCCAGGCGTCTAATAATGTCTCCGAATACAAAGCCCTCATTTCAGGGGTCAGGATGGCACGACGACTAGGGGCCGAGTGAGTCAGGATCCACACTGACTGCCAGTTGGTCGCCAGCCAGGTCAATGGTAACTACGAAGCTCCGGAAGCACCAATGATTAAGTACCTCCAAATGGTCCGAGGATTGGCCCGACTGTTCGAGAGTTTCGAGGTAGTCCGAATAGCTTGGGAGGAAAACTCCCGGGCGGACCCCCTCTCTCGTCTGGCCTCCTCCCTCGGCCCCGAAGGTACTCGGTCGGTCTTCCTCGAAGAGTTAGAACGACCGAGCATCGAATCCGAGCTTATGATCGTTGACCCGACTACCTCGAGCGACTGTTGGACCCCTTACGTATCTTGGCTCCGAGAGTCCCAGGAGCCCTCCGACCCTCGGGAAGCTCAGAGATTGAAATACCAGGCCCGACGTTTTGTCATCTTGGACGACGCCTTGTACCGAAGGTCTTTCGCCGGCCCCCTCCTTAAGTGCCTCGGCGCCGACGAAGCCAACCAATCCATTCAAGAAGTTCACGAAGGCATCTACGGCGCACACCAAGGAGGAAGATCGCTTGCCAGGATTCTGCTTCGGCAAAGTTACTGGTGGCCCGCCCTTCAGTGTGACTGCTCGGCCTACGTGCAAAAATGCGATCGATGCCAACGCTTCGACCATCTGGTCCACCAGCTGGCTTCGGAGCTCATCACCCTTACCGAGCCATATCCCTTTGCTCAATGGGGAATCGACATCCTGGGGCCATTCCCTACGGCTCAGGCCCAGAAGAAGTTCATCATCGCCGCCATCGACTACTTCACAAAGTGGATCGCAGCTGAAGCCACTGCCAGGATCACCGAGTCGGTCGTTTGGAGCTTTGTGTGGAAATCGATCATTTATTGTTTTGGTATCCCCCAAGTGATTGTGAGCGATTACGGTCGGCAATTTGATTCTCACTATTTTAGAGACAGATGTGCCGACCTAAATATTCGCAACCACTTCACTTCGGTAGCCCACCCTCAAGCCAATGGACTGGTTGAAAATGCCAATAGGGCTATATTAAATGGCATAAAACCTAGCCTCGGTAAGGGCAAGGGAAGCTGGCTGGAGGAATTATCGAGCATACTTTGGTCGCATCGAACTACTCCAAGAACGGCCACCGGGGAAACCCCTTCCCAATTGGTGTATGGCACAGAAGCTGTGATTCCGCTGGAGGTCGGCAACCCCTCGCTCTGAGTCATCAACTTCTCGCCCGAGGTGAACGAGCAGAAATTGCTGGAGAATGTCGATATGGCGAGTGAGGCCTGAGAGATCGCGAGCATCCGAGCTGTGGAATACCAGCAGTGCCTCACTCAATACTATAACGCCAGAGTCTGGTACAGGCACTTCTAGCCAGGAGACTTCATCCTAAGAAAAACCAAAGCCTCTCAACCATTAGAGGCGGTGGGCAAGTTGGCCCTTAACTGGGAAGGCCCCTACTGAGTGGTCGAGACGCTAGGGAAAGGGGTGTATCAACTGTCTTCCATGGAAGGAGCACCCATCCCTTGGACATGGAATGCAACAACGCTACGTAAATTCCATTTTTGAGCCTTTCTCAAAAATCACGCATGTAAGTAATATAGAGCAAAAAAGTAATTCATGTTCTTCTTATTAATACTTCATTGATACATCAGATAGGCCACGTCCATTACAATACAGATAAAAAGAAACAGTAAAAGTACAATATCTACTGGTACAAGCTGATCACTCGACGCGAACTCGGCCGGTATTCTCGGGCTGAGCCACTGACTCTACCTAACGTAGAAACTGGCTCGGATAATAGGATAACTGACCCTGTATGCTCAGGAGATTCAGAGAAAATGTATCAAAGGAAGAGAGGAAGAAGAAGAAGGAATGGCCAGAGAAAACTCCCTCCACCAACTCTTTGGAAGGACCCCCTACTGGGTATGATAAAAAAGAGGATGGTAAAAGGCATCCTCCAAAGAGTGAAAGAAGGGGGTCGTAGAGTCAAAGAAAAAGGAAAAGAAGCTAGTCCAAGAGCAGAAGAGGTGAGGAGGGAGCTTGAAGAGCTGCCCCCCTTATCGATGGGATCGACAGTGGAAAGAGGGGAGGGGAAGAGGAAGAGGGAACTGGGACAAGAGAAGGGTACGGTGCCTGATGCCCCCACCCATCCGCTTCTACCTCCCTTCTAAGGTAGTGTCGGAGGCCCAAAAGAATGAAGAGGATGTGCCACCACACGTCGAACCCTCTTTCGAGCTGCCAGCCTGTCACGCCCCGAGCGCAGAAGATAACTCGGAAGTGGCGTGACGATGTCTATAACGATCAAGTCAATCAGAGCGTAGTGCATTCAACACATACAGACAGAGCGCGCAATATAGAAATAACATCGAGTCACCGTGAGTCGGTATGAGTGCGAAGGGTTTTCCCCGCATGACGTGGATTTCTCTACAAGTTGGTTTCCAAGTGGGCCATATGTGTGGCTCGGACTGTGAGTCCAGTCAACCAGTCTGGAGCTAGAGGTTTCTCATGTGTCTCTTGGATAAGGGGTTAACTTGGCTACTTGTGAGCTACATTGGGAATTATGTCACTGTGGTTTCAGACCTAGGGATTAGGCCAGATTGACGACGTTGTGCCGTCACATGTGGCGGTCTTGACTCGAGTCTCGTGACTCAAGGACCATTAGGTTTAGTAGGTCTAGTGGGCTGTCCAGAGTTCGGTGGCTTTGAGCCACCTGTTACTCCGTGTTACTCATAATGGGTGCGTGCATGATTTTCAGTATTCACATTTTGTGAGCCCCCACTAGTCGTAGCTTTCCTGCGCACGCGGGTGTGGACCCACTTGGGAGTGGTGGAGAGTGTGACCCGAGAGAGATGATTTTTAGGCTGGTTACCATAGGGCCCCCATGCGCAGCCTGAGTCTGGGCTTTAGGGGAAGAACCAGTTAGAGGATCTGACCTAGGGCGTATGGTCTATGTGTGCACACGTGGCTGGGGGCGCTAGACCTGCGCTGACGAGTGCGACCCCAGTTAGTCCTTGTTTGTGTTCTTGGTTACTGTACGATGTCTTAGTCTCCACCTGGGGCGTCGTAGGGAGACACCTGAGGCTGCAGACTAAGTCATCAGTGGACTCATCCGGCCTTGCTTTTGGTGGGCAGGAACTTCCGTTACTTGACGTGAGTTGTCGTGACTCGGGGTTCCGTTTCTCATCCACGAGACCTGGTTTCGCGTGTAGTTTTCAGGTGTTTTTCGAAGCCGAGGTCTAGGATTTTTGGTGAGTGTCACTAAGGGTTTCCCCTAGATGGTGTGGAGTTTACGACGGTGAGGTCGTGACTGCATTTTCGGACCGTGTGGTCTTGGCGTGGGCTTTCGTGCGGGAGCACAGGCCCCCACGACAAAGGAGTCATGGTGTTTTTCCTAGTAGTGTGAGTAGGGTGGTTCGTGTTCTAGTGCTCCCCCGACCGTGGGATCGGTGATGCGGGATGGGATGCGACTCGGTACCAATTGGATGCGAACTTGGGACTCTAGATGACTACACGACCAATTTGATAATGCAACCAGCAATGACGTGACCAGCAATGACAGCGAGCTTGCAATTTTCTTCATAGTTCTAAAGAAAAACCATGCAGGTCTGACTCTGATCATGACATATTCATCCTCTATGCTGACGATAGTCCCAACTTAATAGCCCTGAGTCTACTAGAATTGATAATGAGGACTCCTGGTAATCGAGGCCCCTCCTGCTCATTTTTTTGCCCCTGGGGACTGGCTTGGTTCTCCCCTGCAATTGTGTGCCAAGACCTCTCCCCAGCTGATAGCCTAGCTACAATATAATGCTCCAGCCCTTAAAATCTCTTATCTTGGGCTTTTCTTTGATATTCACTGGTGAGACAGCGGGCTTGCGTGGTGCATAGGCCCATGAAAAGTTAAGGTTTAGTACTGAGATAATGGCTTGATTACTGGGCCAGAGTGTTAGTCAAATCTTTTCTAAAATAGCCTTGACAGACTAAACCGTGGAAATACTTTTGACTTTAACCACCTTCCCATAAAAAGGGAATTTGAGGCATTGATGAGTAGTGGATGGCACAACATTAAGATTAGCAATCCACGGTCGACCCAGAATAGCCTTGAACATAGGGTCGATATCGAGCACATAGAATTCAATGGGCATTGTGAGTGGCCCAAGTTCAGCCTGAATGGTAACCACCCCGTGACACGGCCTTCTTGAATTGCCATATGACTACAATAGTAGTCGGGGTAGGCCTTAGTGAATCTTCTGAAACATTGCAGGCCCTTAAAGTGTTGAGAGGACAAACATTAATAGAAGCCCCGGTGTCTACCAATGCCGCATCTATGCTTAGTTTGTTTAGAATGATAGAAATGCATAGCGGCATCCGACGAGCCTCAGGGGGTGCTAGCTCGGTCTTTGAAAATGTGATGGCCAGCCCCTTGGAGATTGTAGCCAGGGCGGTTGGTAAACTATCCACTGCCATGTCTTCACTGACTAGACCTTTTGCAAAAAATCCTGTAGTGCATCTTGATGAAGCTTAGACCGCTTAATCAATTCTAGAACTGAAATTTTGGTGGGCATTCTGTCTAGATGATGTAACAGGTCCTATTGAGTACTCGACAATGGATCTGCCTCCTCCTGATCAGCAGCCTATCGTGAGGACAAGGGATTCGGTGCCGGTGCACTAGTGGTAGGAAAGTTTTGATGGAACAAACATCACTCCACAGGGCAAGGTTTTGGGCCGACACGGCATCAGATGGGCTCATAGTGGGAGGCTTAATGGGGCAATGGGGTGGATAAGCGGTGTGGGGGTAGGCATAGTGGAGATAATGGGACTAGTTGTCCCGCCTCGAGCGCAGAAGGAACTCGATATGCGTGATGAGTTTATATCAATCATGTCAATCAGAGCAAAAGTGTATTTGACTGTTGCATTTCATTGATGCAGAGATATGGTTTCTCAGAAGATCATGCCATTGCTCTACCATATTATGGCGTATTCTCTGACTTTACTGAAATCTCTTAAGAAGTTTTATAGATACTATATGCAAGAAATTCTTTTTCCAAGAGAGTTTTCTTTACTCATCATTTACAAAATCCAGAGATAGTTAAGGCAGATTCTTCTTTAGAATATTTTAACCAATTAAAAATGCATTAGGGATCAGTTTAGAATGAGTTAGCTTGGATTTAATGTGTATGAATGTTAAACCATCATAGTGTAAGAGGTTGGACAGTTATATCCAAAAGTCCTCTTGAAGAAAGGATGACTCAGAAATTTCCCTACCAATAGTAGATATGTAGATTCAAGGAGTTGAGAGCATCTCCAAGTTGATCTCAAAAGTGAGAATAGAAGAATAGTTTAGGAGTAGAATGATAGATTCAAGTTGTGTAGGGAGGTGTGAAATGGGACACTGACTCGAGGCATGGAGTGATTGCGTTGAGGCATAAGGGTAGCAATCAAACAAATAGACAGCTTCATATGCGTTGCACAGTCTTTCAACATTGATGCTTCGACCTTTAAAGCTCAATCAACAATGGAATATAACTAACCTTCTCCAGATGCATCGAGGCATCGAACTGATGCATCAACCTATCAAGATCAACTGAACAAACATTACCAGTTGCGTCGAGGCATTAAGTAGATGCATCGACCTATCAAGGCTATATCTTTCCAGCACAGTCTGTGAGTCAACCACTGGCATAGCTAATGAAACAGTAATGCAGCAATCAGAGACACAAACCAGTCATCAGCAATAGATCTCTTACATATCCTTGGACAGAAAATCTTGGTCTCATGAATGAATGCTCTGGACTCCCCCTCAGTCATAGCTCATCAATGGACCAATACCAACTCCCCCTTACTTAATGAACTGACGATTCCTGTAGACCATACAATAAGCTGAACTCTCCCTCACTCAATTCACTTGAATACCAGCATTGACAAAAATAAAGTGTAGGGATCAACAGATATATGCTCATGGATGTCTAAATTATGCTAAATGCAATTTGAGCCATGGCACTTGGTGGAGAACACAGGTTCGAAGACCACCATCATGCATGACGATAGTTTTCGGATAGGCCTGACCTGACCTTCCACATATCACCATTTGATATACCATAGGGTCATGCATGAACATGCAACAATCAATGCAATTTCAGTTGATATACACAACAATGTCTAAAGGAAAGGCATATGTAGTTAATCGGGAAAAAATTTAGAGAGGGATTCATTCACCCCCCTCTGAATCCATCGCTCTGATCCTATCAGATATCCCAGACTTTGTCGACCTTCAGCCAGTACCCTCAGAGATAGAAGATGGCGGCCAAGCTACAGTCGATGAGCTGATAGAAGTCAGCCTGGGAAATAAGGATGACCCTAGGCCGACCTTCCTTAGTGCCCAGTTGTCTGCTGAAGAATAGAAGCTGTATGTTCAGCTACTGCAAGAATACTAGGATTACTTCGCCTGGACCTACAAGGAAATGCTAGGACTAAGCCCCGCAGTCTCCCAACATGAGCTAGCAATAAGCCCCGAAACCGAGCTAGTGAAATAGCCCCCATGGCGCATGAGGCCAGAGCTCATCACGTAAATATGCAAAGAAGTTTACAATCTCATTGACGTGGGTTTTGTCGAAGAAAATCAATACACCACGTGGCTGACTAATATTGTACCCGTGAAGAAGATGAATGGGCAGATCCAGATATGTGTAGACTTCCGAGATCTAAATAAAGCTTGTCCTAAAAATGACTTTTCGGTACCAATAACAGAGTCATGATTGATGCTACAACCGGCCACGTAACCCTGTCATTTATGGATGGGTCATCCGGCTACAACCAAATATGGATCGCGAAGCATGACTGGGTCCATACTGCCTTCCGAACTCCCAAAGGCATTTATCACTACAAGAGGATGTCATTAGGACTAAGCAACGCCGGCGCAACTTACCAGTGGGCGATGACCAGAATATTTGATGAGCTACTCTACCACAAGGTCAAGTGCTACATAGACGACCTAGTGTGGATGCACTTTCGGGACTCTTCTTTATTTCATTTATTTATTCATATTTTCATTCATTTATTCTATTTATTAGTGCGAGGGCATGCCAGTCACCTAGGTGACGATTTATTCGGGCTTAAAGAAGCCCGTGGTGCGCTCGTTCTAACTAATCAAATGATTATGTGGTTCGTTTCGGGACTAAGAACCCGTCGTGTCGTAAAGGTTATGACGTTAATTACATCCCCTCGGAGAGGGAAAAACCTTTGATTAATCACCGAAAAAGGGGGCCTTACGACCTGAGATTCATAGTAGTGAAAGCGAGTTCAAAAATCTCAGATTGCATTTAACAGACCCCGCATTAGGGCGTAAACATTCATAGATACATGCATGTGTCTGTCGCCAGCAGACCTTTCCTTATTCGGACAGAAATCTATATTAGTAGCACCAAAGACGACGATAGAAACCATACAAATGTTAAGGGAGGAAGGCCCTCCGGTCTGTTTCTTCTGGTTGACAGAAGATCGAGGAAGGTGTTCCTCGAGGAGCAAGCTATCCGTCAGCGTTTGTCTACAGACTGAGTCTGCGATTTCATGCAGTGCTGTGTGAAAGGAAGCCTTACTCGATTGAGTAAGGGGTGGACGTAGATTGCAGAATTGTAATCAAATTACTTTAAAACCTCATTGCCTCATTCTATGGTTTGTTGTTGAGTGGTTCTCTTGCCTACTATGAGCATCAATTGCTCGATCGACTACTAATTATATCCGCTCCTTATCTTCCCAGTTTAGTTTTCGACGAGTGCATGGTTGCACTGGGCAAGGATTTTTTAAATCGGTGATCTATTCAACCCCTCCCCTTCTAGCTCACCATTCTTCTGAGTTATCACCTCCTTCAGGCGTGGTAGCCACCGTGGATGGTTCCCCGGCCTCGGTTTGAGCCAGCGGTGGCCCTTCCTCCACTTGGTCCACCGGAGCCACCGTCAGTGTGTCCTCCTTGGCCATACGGTGTTGAAACCGCCGCACCACCCTCTTCTTCACCATCCTCACATGTGGGTGAGTGAAGGCTTGGCAATGGGATGGGGAGATCGCCGGTGGTGTTTCCCGGAGGTGGTTAATGGTGTGAGTGTTTGAATGATGGAATGAGGGAGGGTTTGAACAGTCGCCTTGGTTTTGAATTCGCCCATAGCCTTGCGGTCACACGATGGACCGTTAGGGTCTCCCTGGCAGCCCTCAGAGGACCGTTTTCCCCAAGCTCACGCCCATTGGAGAATGTGAACCGTCTCAAGGGTAGCGGTCTGGTGGTGGACCGTTAGGCTCCCTTTGTGGTCTTGGCATGGACGTTTGGTTGCTAAAGTTTGTTATGAATGAGATGCTATATTTGTTCCACCTTTATGAGGCCTTTTCCTTATTTATGCTTATCTCTGTGGCTTGATTATTGATGGCTGACTTCTTAATTGCACACTTCATGAGTATTATCATTTGCATCTTTCTCATCGGGCAGGTAAGTCAGGTAAGTATCTTGATTCCCTAGACCGTTAATGCATTACTATATGGTATCTATGATATGTTATCTCAAGAATCGGCTAGTCATTCATGTGTTCTGGGATCTGATGTTCCCTTTTAACAAAAATGATGATGATCTAGGTGCACATGTTTAATCACTGGATAGGCCGTTGAGTTGGAAGTGTTGGGGGACGATGGTTCTATCTTGCACGCTGTAGTTGCAGATAGTGTCTTGACCCTGATTTGTCCAGGTGCAGGAGGAGGTGGAAAGTAGCTATCTTCAATTTCGGGGCTGGTGCCTTGGTCAGGCTATTTTCCCTTCAACACGGACAGAAATTTAGTAAAAGAGGGAGCATCATCGCCTCTTTTTTCTTGTGGGTAAAGGCCTGGGGAGGGGAAATCCTATTGCCCTTAACCTCAGGCTCCGGTATCGGGTAGGGTTGTTCACCATTGAAGATGATATTATGGTTTGTTGGAGGGAGGCACCCCCATTTCTTCCCAGACAGGGTGGCATGAGCCGCAGTTGAAGCTTCTACCTGATTTGCTTCGGATGGTGTACCGCTTGATTCTTCCACTTCACCTTCCCTTGGCAGGTTGAATAATGCAAACATGGTGTTGCAGTGCAAGGTAGTTACCCTATTCTTATTTCTTGTTCTTTTCTTCTTTCGCTGATCAGGCTTGGCCGATATCTTCCCCCAGAATAGTTTGTCACTGACTTCTTCTGTCTTCTTTTCATTTGGCTCTTCAATGGTCAAATTTTCTAGCTGCTCCCATGGCACATGGTCTCTTACTAGCAGGGGTGTCAACTTGGGCTGTTCATACTCATCAAGCCCATTGATGTAAACTTGCAGGCGTCGTACTTCAGGGCTTATTTCTTTATGAGTGGGCAGTGGAGTTTGTCTTCTCTGGTTATGAGTTGGGATGCGGATGACTACTGGCGATTCTATCATCTGCCATGCAGGAGTCACCGGGGGCGGAGCGGAACATGTAGTGATGCCATGAATGTGAGCACCTATAATTCTGCGTGCTAGCGGCCTTCTTCTTGCTCTTGTAGGCACGGATTGCCATCCTGCCTATTTTGTAATGGGTGTAAGGTAACAAGCCTCATAGGTGTGCTGAGTGCTAGCCTCAGACGCCTCTTCTGATAACTGCTGGTACAATGACACCATGTTAACGGTTTGCCTCAGCATTGGACGTTCATGGGGGCATGGCGGGTCAACCTAGTGCTCGCCCATTTGCAGCTCTGCTTTCTTTATCATTCCTTCTATTACGTCCTTAAATACGTAACAGTCTTCTATAGCATGTCCTGGCATCCGATGATAAGGACTGAACAAGGGATCATCTTGCCTCTTAGCATTAACAGGCCTCTTTGGCTCGGGCAGTGTTATTTTATTGTACTTGTACGCCCATTCAAACAAGACACGAGTTTTATCCTTTGGGAATAAATATAGCTTTTTCATCTTGTCCCTTAGTGAAGGACCTTCTTTCTTATCGGCGGGCTTGGCTGGCGGAGGAGTAGCTACTGTTTTAACTTTTTTCCTTTGTTGCTCGAAGGTTTTGAAATCAATAGTGTTTGCCTCTTTCAGGGCTGGTCGCCAATCAATAGCCTTGTCCTTCTGAGCTGCGGGAATGTTGGTCGAAGAATGCTTTGCAAGAAAGGACTCAACTTCTACCACCACATTGTTAAGATGGTCAAATGACCTGATATCGATGCCGATCATCTTTTCTAGCACCTCTCTCATCAGATTCTGCTTACAAATTTGAACAACATCTTCTTGGTGTGGAGGCCGTTTACATCTCATGTTGAGATTCCTCCACCTCTTGATATACTCCAAGGCGATTTCATCTTGCTTCTACCTAGTGGAGTATAGTTCTGCCACTGTGACTTCTCTCTTAGTGACATGGAATCTTTCGTGAAACTTCTGCTACATATCAGGCCAGTCTAGGATTGATCCTGCCTGCAAGCCTTAGTACCATTCAAAAGCTAGTTTGGTAAGACATGACCCAAAGAATTTCAGTAAATAAGCTTCGTCTGCCGCTAAGTCGCCCATCACTATCTTGTAATAGGCTATGTGTTCCCTGGGGGAGCCCTGCCTGTTAAACTTTTCAAACTTGGGTGGCTTATTAATACCTGGCGGCAATCTTTTCACAACATACTGCAGTGCGTAAGGCACTCAGTATGCATCAAAGGTGCTGAAATCACAATCAGCTCTCTCTGACAGCTTCATCTCAATCATTCTGTCCACCATCAGTTTGCTCATCATAGCAGGGTCTGCCGGCTCTGGGAAGAAATGCACAGGCTGGTGTGTGAAGTGGCATGTGGCATAGATTGTGCTACTAGTAGCAATTGTTGCACTTGGGGAATTGGTGGTTGCGTCGACAGCGGTTGCAGAAATTGCTGGAAAGGAGCCTTTTCATGAATTTTTAACTAAGGAGCAACAGGTGGTGCAGTCTCAACTAAGTTGGAAATCCCCCGAGATGACTCAACATGCATGTCCTAGTGCTTGGAGACAGGAGTCTATTCAGCCCTTTCATTCAGCTGTCTTTTAAGTGATTCAATTTCTTATTGATATCGGTGTAACACCATTAAGATAGTCGGGTTCAACCCCGTGACCATAGGCATATCTTCCAACATCTTGCCTGAAGTACCTTCTGATTGGACTAGTAGGGAAACATCTTCTTCTTCTGATGTCACCATGTTAGCAGTTAGGGTGGCGACCATCGGCATGTCTTCAGCCATTCCAAGTGCCTCCTTGGTAGCCTGGCTCTTTCGTGTCACAGCTCTGGGTCTATGGGCTAATTTGGCAAGTTCTTTTGACTCTTCGGGCAAGGTACCATATTTACCGGTCACCCCCATCTTGTTGAGGGAAAAGACTTGCATCTTGCCTCTCTGCCTCCAGACCCACCTCCTTGCTTGGCTAGGGAAGGTCAACTGGTCAAACACGGATATTCTCTTCCCTTCTTCCCGCAATGGGGAATCTTCATTGCATCCAGCCCCTCGGCCGTCTTCATATTCACTGGAATCTATAGATAAGGCCCCTTCTTTTGTTTCTTCTTCTCTTTCTCTTTCTTCCTTAGCGCTCATGACACAGAGTAATCTTTGTTGGCCTAAGGATGAATTCCCTAAGCCGTGGAAGTAGTCCTAGACCACTTTGGTCATTTCCTCCCGACTATGCCCCGGAAACAGAGTGCGGGGCAACAATCGATCTTATGTCGACGGCATATAGGCTAGCCGTGACAAGTTGGCAGCTTCATTCAACTTCTTTAAGTATCGAAAAACATCAGCCTATCTGGCGCAGGCCCTGTGGGCAGGTGGCAGGGCCACTGGCATAACCTCCTCCTCTTCTGGTACAATTTTCTTGCCCCCTCTCCTGGGGCCCTTAACAATCAATCTTGGATCTTGCGGGGCTGGAGTTAGACCCCGGGTCCTCTTGGGAACCCAAACTTGCTTGAACCTTGTTGGCTTAGGGGCCAGCCTCCCCCGGTTGTTCTGTTCTGGGTTTACTTTTCGGCTCGCTAATACTTGGAAAGTATTGCGGGTAGGAACCACTGGAATGATGCGGTCTGGTAGAGCTTCGGCAGTGCGACCATTTAGGTACACCCGCATGCCGCCAATCAACATGGACTTCCCGAAAATAGAAAGTCGGCCTTGGGGAACAACTATTGTTCCTCTGATGCGGGACGGACACGAGAGACCGACTCTAGAGACTACGGACCTCGGACTCTAAGTGTGACGCGACCAGCAAGACACTGATATGAGGGCTTGGGGGCCCGACACTAAGAGATCCTAGGGCTAGCATACTCTCTTGTGCACACAACGTTCGTGCATGTCTGGATATAGAGTCTGTGCACATTGGCATTATGCTATTCAAGTCTGTGCATTTTTGCATTAGGTAGAATAACATCCGTGCACATAATAGTTTCATCAAATGTGAGGTCCGTGCACATTTGTTCCTGTGCTCTATCAAGTCTGTGTAAATCTCGTACTTGCCTTAATGTCTTGTGAATAATTAATGCTGACTACGTGTTCGATATATTGATAGGCACTTTACTTAAAGGGTCCCAGAACCAGGATAAATATCTTTCGTGAACTCTGAGGAGGACACGTGATCCGAGGCAGAATGCAAGCTCCTACTCGTGACACGTGGAAGACATTAAGCTCAGATACTGACACGTGTCCAGTGGATATCAGATCTGGATGAAAAGATTGGGCAAGAATCGTGACCTCCACACGCCCATCTATCTGCTGCATATAAGTATACAAGGGTTCACAGAGAGATATAGAGAATATAATAATCATGAAAGATAAAGAGAGAAGATAAGAAGAGCAGTTCAGAGAGAGATCTGGGAAGCGAAGGGATTGTCAAAAAGCTACTGGGAAAGAAGAAGAGAGAGAGAGGTCTTGTGGACGTGTAAAATCGCACGTCCGCGCGTCCCGACCAATTCAGCATCAATAACAACTTCAATCGAAGAGATTGCGGAGAACATGTCCCATCTAAACCCTCTGAACAAACAACATACTACCGTGAAGCCACTCTCGGAGTCACGATAGCGAAGAGAAACCAACCCCCGGGAGGCTCACAATTCGTGGGCCCTAAAGAGAATTAAGTGGATCATCAATCGGGCTCAAAACGGGCCAAAATCCCCTTCAATGGCATGCCCATACGGGCCTTCAGTGCTACGCCCAGTGTGGTCTTCAGCGGCACGCCCCTGTGGCCTTCGTCGGCACGTCTCCAGCACACCTCCAGTGACACACCCTGCCAACCTTCAACAGCACGCCCGCGTGGTCGTTCAACGGCATGCCCATATGGGCCTTCGACGGCACACCTCCGTTGGGTTCTTCAGCGGTACGCCCAGCCCTTTCAAGGGCATGGGTCTTCCAATGACACCTCTGGCAGAATAAATCTCACGCCATCCCCCTATGGATTCGTGGCGCGCAGTGGCCCATATGAGGTGTCAAACGGGGAGGGGGACACGCTGCCTACTCCCCCTGCAGCCAAGGACGGGAAAGTCAAATCCCCATTAAAGCTGGCCACTTCCCGCCTCCGCCAGTCGTCTTCGAAGGCTTCCTCCCGCCTCCACTCAGGCCTCACACAGTGAAGAGGAGCAGCAAGAGCATCCGCTCATTCACTGAATTTTTACAAGTAAAGAGTCAGTTAAGCAGACATAATAAGCCCGAGTAAATATGAGAGAAGAAGAATAAGTCACCTTGCGAATCAGCTCCACTGTTACAGAATAATGTTAGGCACGTTATAGCTGAAGAAGTGTAGTCGGCCAATGTCAGGGCCGGAAACATAATGATGAAACCGTTGAAGTAAATCTCCAAGAGATACTCTCTTTGAATGAAAAGATCTAGCAAGATGCAACTGCAGCTCTGCAAACCCCAGCACATTATGGAGGATGCTTTATAGTAATGCAATCAGGGACAGTCATAACTCTCTCTAAAGAAGATATGCTCTCACCCTCCACAACCCATAATAGGCCACTCCTTAAGAGGGGGCAACTAAATGATCAACCATCAAGTGGAATTTTAAATTGTCTAGGGGAACCTAGCAGTATACTCCCTTTTCGGAGTCATCAGAAATACCATTTCAATTTACACCTGATGGGGGCTAGGGATATGAAGATAGCCGACTACAATCAGAAATTTGAAATGCCTTCAAATGCGATAGAATTCCACCCCGTGTCTGGGGAATTCACAACCAAGGTGCGGTGTCATGGTGCCCTCCAGTCTCCATCGATGCGTCGAATACCTCCAACGTGGAGAAGAAGAGAAGAAATCAGCTAAATTACACTCACTTGGGGTGTTTGAATGTCACCACCTTAAAGCATGCCTATGTATGAAAAGGGGCAAAGCATAGTCTTCCAAAGAGGCTGAAGATAAAGAAAAGAAGATGCTAATTAGTTCCCCCTATCGCTACCTGGTTACCTGACTTACCATGGAGAAACAAAGCTGTTCAAAACAAAAGATGCACTCCAAGCAGCTCCTCTAGCTATTTACCCCGACTTGGGGGCGTATGAAGCCAAAAGTTTACTTAGGCACACCAAAGTCCCACCGGGAATCACAATACCCATTATGAATGCTGACTGCTATACAATTAAGCCACTGAAGATTCTTGAAGCTCCTCGCTTAGAGGGTCCATCTAGTATATTCTATGCAATAGAAGAATATACCTCGTGAAAAGGGAATTACAACTCCCACTTCCCTAAAAAGAAATATATGGTCCGGTCATTTCGACCATGGGATTCCCCCCAATGAAGCTAGGAAGGTGGTCAAACCAACAAAGAAGCAGCAAACCCCTCTCTCCTCGCCTGGGAGGAAAACCAAAAAAAGGAAAAAAAGGTGAGCCACCGGGGCTGTGAGAAAAAAATGACGGGCGAGAGATGCCCCCATCAATGGTTCACCTCCCACACGCTGCACCGGTGTCGCTTGACCTATGTTAAATTAGTTACATCACTACACCTCTCGCAAGAGGGGTGGACAAGGGGTGGGGAGTGGTTGGTTACACTCAAACACTACCTCTACACAGGGAGGGGCTTTTAGCTGACCAAGCAGGGTGGGGATTAAGCCAAACTTAAATCTGTCCCGAACACGGTTCTACAGGGACAGCAAGCTGAGTGCGGAGTCACCGCGAACACCTCTGAGTTCTGTAGAAGGCGGGGTCAGCAGCAAATCCTCTGGAGAAGTGGTAGCAGCCGAGAGGAGGGGTCTGGGGCCATCTAGAGATGGGGAGGGACTGCTGTAATATGAAACTCCTGAACCACTCATGTGCTGTCTGTATTGGGTCGGCCAGCCATGGAGTCGATGTCGGCACAGCCACGGGCTCCTTCGGTTGCTATCGATTGCGGGACCAGTGCCAAACTGCGTTGAACTGGTTCAAGAGTGCTCAGTAAACTTTGTGGGTCAGACGGAGACCATGGGATGCCAGGGCAGCTTTGAGAATCGAGGTGACCATGTGCGGCCCAGACTATTCCAGAACTGCATGCGCTTGAAGATATCCTCACCTCGACACCTCCAAACTTCGATGAACGCGTAGTTGGTATCAACACGACCGTGGGAGGGTCCTCTTTGCCCAGAGACCAACAAGACCCCCAGACAAGGTCAGAGTAGATCGCTAGAGGGGAATAAGTGGGAAGGTGTCTGACCTAGTTCTGGCGATCCTAGTCAGCGCGTGCTGGGGAAGACGACCAGAACGTGGTGCTCCGATTTGTGAACGACCTCCTTCATCCTGGGATGCAAAGAAGACTTGTCCAGGTCATACCCCTTCGAACATGGCATCGTGAATCCCTCTGAATAGGTCGTGGGAGCTTCTGCAAACTTCTTCTGGCTATCTACCAGAGAGAAAGTGAGTTGTCTGGGGAGAGTAGCTCCTCCGGGTAGCTCCAAGGTCAGACGAAGGCAAGACCACCTTCGTTGTGAAGCTGGCAGGAAGATGATTCCACCAATGTATGTTTTGCTCCCTGGAACCATGCAGATATGTCATGGCTGGCTCTGCAACTGACTGAAGATCTGCAGCCTCTCAACCTGAACCGGGTTTGATGGGGGTAGCTATGGGAATAAGGAAGGCTGGGTGATGGGCAGCTGGCGATGGGGTGGGATGACTGTGGGAGAGGACCATAATCTATCTCTTGCTGGTTCATAGGATTGATGCTACACGAAGCAGGACTAATGGCCTTTTTTCTTTTGTTTCTGTGAGTTTCCTTGGTTGTTTATAGGATTTTGGCATTCTGGGATGTAGTAGAGCTCTCCGCCCTTGGCCGACCGAGGATGGAGAAGCCGGGACCCAACTCTCTCCCTGCTCGAGGCAATTTCCAAGCGATCATCCTTTCCCTGTGAGGCTCATGTAATAGTCTCTGGCGATCACTCTATATATTTTGTCCCTAACCTTTACATTCTAGGTGGCAACAATACTATTTTGGAGGGGGAAGCACATCTACACTGCCGTCACATCTCCCCCTCTCATTTCCTCCCCTGTGCAAGTACCAACGGCAGCCTCACCCAGTAGGAGAGGACACTCTCCTATCTCGGCCTGCCAAATCTAGACGCCCATACCGAGACTTGAAGAGGACCTTTTGGTGGCCAAATATGAAGAAGAAAGTGGCTAAATTCGTGAGCTGATGCTTGGTATGTTAGTAGGTAAAAGCTGAGCATTTTAGACCCGCTAGGAAGTTAAAACCCCTCGAGATACCACAGTCAAAGTGGGATAGTATTGGTATGGACTTCATAATGGGTCTACCTAGAACTCGTGGCGATTTAGACGTAATTTGGGTAATCATTAATCAATTGACTAAGTCCACACATTTCCTGCCCATCAAATCGAGGTGGGCAATCGATGTGTTGGCTGCTTTGTACATGAAGGAGGTAGTAAGGTTGCATGGAGTGCTTGTAAACATTGTGTCCAACAGAGATCCCAGGTTCACGTCCCATTTTTGGAAAGGATTACAAGAATCCTTGGGAACCCATTTGAATTTCAACACCGCCTTTCATCCCCAGACTGACGGGCAGACCGAGAGAACGAACCAGATTATAGAAGATATGGTAAGGGCTTACATGATTGATTTTGGAGGTAGCTGGAATGAACATTTGCCTCCAATCAAATTTGCTTACAACAACAGTTACCAATCCAGTATTCAGATGGCACCGTTCGAGGCCTTGTATAAAAGAAGATGCCGATCACCTTTGTGCTGGGATGAGGTAGGCGAGAAGTAGTGGCTTGGACCGGATCTTATTTTAGAATCATCTAAGAACATTTAGATTATCAGAGATCGTCTGCAAATTACATAATCTAGGCAAAAGAGCTATGTTGAGAATAGAAGAAGAGATTTGAAATTTCAGGTTGGCGAGCATGTATTCTTGAAAATCTCACCCATGAGAGGAGTGCGAAGAACTAACTTCACCCTTTTTTTTATTCATAACACATCAACTCTTTTTTCTTCTTTGAAGATCTCCACGAGAGAGAGAGAGAAAGAGAGAGGCCAGTGGAGTGAGAAAGAGAGGCCACGGGGGTTGCATCTTGCATGTTTTTTTTATTATTTATTATCCGCTGGCTTCACGAGAGAGAAGAGAGAGACCAGAATGGTGAGAGAGAGAGAGAGGGTTACGAAGAGAGAGGGCAGGGGAGGTGGTTCGTCGCGGTTAGAGAGAGAGAGAGAGAATGAGAGAGAGACGGGATGGGGGAGCGACAACGGCCATGGGGAGGGACGCGGCCGTGCTAGGGCGTTGGACGGCAACGACAGCGGTGAAGGAGGGGGGGTGGAGTGCGACTGAGGCGGGATGAGTGGCCGGTGTGGCGGGCTCTGCATGAGGTCTGCATGGCGGTGGGGAGGGATGGGTTCGTAGCAGTGAAGGGAGGGCGCCGCTGGAGGGGTGGCCGGTGAGGCAAGCAGGGAGGGGGGGCGTCTGCCCAAGGGGGAGAAGAGGGAGGTGGGGTGGGAGTGGCTACGTGCATGGCGATGGAGTTGGGGGAGAGAAGGCGGTGGCGGTGGGGGGCGGGTGGTTGGCAGCGGACGGCCCAACAGGTGGTGGAGCTCACCCTTGCTCCGGCCAGCCGCAGTGGGGAGCCGGACGTGGGAGTTGACTGGTGGGGGTGGGGTACCGAATAGGGTTACAGCGCCCCTGTTTCGCGTCTGCCGCTAGAGCAAGGTGGAGGGAGGGGCAGTGACAGGTGGTTCCCGTGACGACCATGGCAGCCGGAGGGGGCCGGAGTTCCGACGGTGCTACGTGTGGGGACCGGCAAGCGGGGGCACCGCGGTGGGGAGGCGTGATGAATGCCAGGGCGGTGCGAGCGCCCTTGTCGAAGCAGATCCCGCCGTCGATGAAGGCCGCGCGGCCACCTAGGTGGGAGACGGCGATGGCGACGTTGGCGGGCGCGCCGCCGGCAGCCTTGAGGAACCCGGGGGCGTCTGCGAAGGAGACGCCAGAGATAGTAGGCACCAAGTCAATGAGCATCTCGCCGAAGCTCACCACGAGGGCCCTACAACGGTTATCGGCCATGGCTGGTGCGCGGGAGAGGGTGGGCGGTGGGTGCGGCCGCGGATGCAGGCCGGGCGCGTGAGAAGGGAGGAGAGGAAGGTGATCTACATTGTCCGTGGAGGGGGGGACGCACAGTGCCAGAGGGAACAAAACAACCCAAGTTACAGGGAACCCTTTAGGTTGGACCGGGACGTCGCATCTCAAATTCCGGCAAGTCCATGACTGTCGGAACTATCCGTGTCCACTTAGATGGGCAACGGTCTGAGGCCATCCCGGACCGAATAATACCAACCGTCCCAGTCCGCAACTCCTTCCACGGGTTGGAGAAGGTGAAAGAGGGAAAGGCGCCCATTGTCCCGGCCGCCGAAACTAGGGTCGTGTCGACTTCTAAGCCGGCAAAACAGAAACAGGCTTGGGTCCCCAGGAGGTCCCGACCCGTGGCACCCATGCACGCAGGGCCCAGCAGCTCCCGCCATCTAGGGGAGCGAAGGGACGAAGAGGTCGAGACGCCTACCATGACCTACCAGCCGGCCGCCGCTGCCCGTGGGCCAACCGAGGGCGCCCGTCGCCGACGTCGTAGGCGTAACCGCCACGCCAGCCACCCAGCAAGCCCGAACCGCGCTCACTCGGACGTCGTTAGCGACGCCCTGCCACTGGCCACTCTCCCCGACCAGGAGTGGGAAGGGATCGAACAGGCCGTGCGCAACTATCTCCGGGGCCCGGGTAGCACTCCCTCGGGTCGCCAAAGATTGCTGGGGGCAATGGCCTCCGGCTTCCAAGAAGAAGAACAGGCCCGACCCACGTTCGACGTAGAGCCGGGAAGCCAGCCGGGAAAGCAAATTTGATCTTCCGAACGCGAAGAGACACCACCTCGACGATCAGTCTTCGATAGGCTGGTCTTCCCGAACAAGCAATCGCGGAGGGCGACAAAAAGAAACAAAGCTGGGAGGGTCTTCACCTGTAATATGGCAGGATTTTCCAGCCAATATGGGGCCCTACCTACTGACCCTGATGAGGTGGCCAGGTTAGCTGCCAGGCCCGGTCCTCTCACCAGGAGGGGAAGGGTGGCAGGCGAAGTGGCACGAGCAAGTGTCGAAGCGACTCCCCCGGATGACTCCCCTGCAGCTGTTACAGCCAATGTCGTCACTACTGGAGGCTCGAGTGGCGGACCCTCTACGTCAGCAGAGGACGCCCCAACCGAAGAAGCAGGCGGCATGCCCAACCTCCCGGTGACCGACCCCGCTATGCTGAGTATGATCTAGCAGTACCAGCGGAAGATCGAATTACTGAAGAGGTAGCTCGGTGAGAGGAATGCTCTCCCCTCGACATCCGGGCAAACTGAGGTCCTGCCAGAGACACTTGGGGGCAACGGGCAGTCTTCTGAGGTGACCCTGCAAGCTACGGTGTTCCCACCAACTCCTGGCTACCCCGCGGGTCCCTTGCACCAGACGCAGTTCATTTCATAACAGATATGAGTGGAAACCAGACTACATCTAAAATCAATCGAATTTTTCAAAACAGCTGGGGACAGCCAGGTCGACTTGAACTAGCAATAGGTCAACCTGTGGTTCAATCACAGAGTTCAAGGACTTTGTGATCCTGTGATTTTGATGATGACAAACACTATGGTTCACTTGATGTTTTGGGATGCATAGATTCTATGTCTCATGAGATTGTTTGGCATCATAGTGCTCATAATGTTCATAGTGTTGTGACCCTGTGGCCTTGATGATGTTAAATACTAAGTCTCATTTGATGATGTCAAATATTCTCTGTCATCTTAAGACTGCATGAGTAAAATGAGTGGTATGTGTTTTTGTTGCACTTGCTGTGAGTGTGTCTGCATTGTGTCTGCATTTGCGCTTACTTTGATGTTACATTTGCCTTGATGCATGATGCATGTTAAGAAACTGTGATTAGATGTGATTCTTCACGTTGATGCATTCTATGCATTCATGCATCCTATGCTTTCACTTAAAATCAGGTCAAAGTAGGTTTGTCATTGGTCTACGCTCATTGATGCATTTTGTCATACAGATCTTATGCACATTCATGCATTCATAATCATGCAGGTCAATGTACATTTATTTGAGTCAATGCATAATTGGTCTGCACCTCAACTCTATAGCATTTCAAGTCAATACATGTTTAGTCAGTATGTGCTTAAGTCAATGCATGATCATGGTGTGTGTGCAAAACAGGTCGATGCATGGTTAGATTGGTTGTACTAATATCGGTGCACATGTTACATCCATGTTATTAGGGTTGATGCATATGTATTCTGTTGTGCCTTAAGGTCGATGCATCTTCCATTTTCTTGAGCTATCACGTCGGTGCACATTGGTCATACTACAATAGCAAGTCGAGGCATGCAATGTCATCATGCATATAAGGTCGATGCATCTTCATAACACTTTGTCATGCAGGTCGATGCATATGAACTAGCAAGGTTCACAAGGTCAATGCATGTTTGCATCCTGTGTTAACCAAGGTCGATACATGTGTGTATTCTGTCACATAAGGTCGACGCTAGTGCGGCATGTAAAGGTTAAGGTCGATGCATGATAGACCTAGTACATACTAAGGTTGGCACTAGTGTGTATGGCTACTCACTAAGGTCGACGCTAGTGTGTATATGTCCATTCATAAGGTCGATACATATTGCATATCTAGGCAGAGGCAAGTCGGTTCACATTCATGTTTTATGCATAAATGTTGATGCACATCACTGTTCATAGCCATGAGGGTCGATTCACATCTGCCTTGTACAGACATAAGGTTGATGCACATTTTACCTTAGTCAATCTAAGGTCTGTGCACATTTTGCATCGTGCCTCATAAGGTCTGTGCACATTTGCATCTTGCTTCATATAGGTCGATGCACATTTCTTGACCTGCCTTGTAAGGTCTACGCACATGCAGCCTTCAGGTCTGTGCACATTCTAGGGTCTGTGCACATTAGAAGTCCACGCACATATCGGTATGAGCATGTTTTAGTCTGCGCAATCGTTGGTCTAAGCATGTGTGCTAGCTTGCATATAAGGTCGGAGCACCTTTACAGTAGAGGTCGGAGTACATATTCATTGTTACATGCATATTGTCAAGCAAGGTCTATCCACTTTCTACCTTGTACACGTTAAGGTCGATGCATGTACTATAGCATACTCAGCAAGGTCGATGCACCTCAAGTACTTTGAGCTATAAGGTCGGTGTATCTTTTGCACAGGTTGACATTAGTATCCTGGCGGTTGGAGATAGGTCTATGCTAATGACCTAACAACTGCAGCTGAGGTCTATGCTTGTCTTAAGGTCGATGCTAGTCTGTTTAACTCATGCAGCATTTAGTCTAAGCACTAGAAAGCATCGCGATCAAGGTCGATGCACATTGTGCAATCACCATTGAGACAGGTCGAAGCACCTTGATGAAGGTCTACCTGTAATGCTTAAGACTCATGATCCCCTTTCAGTTTATATTGCACAAGTTATTCCTACAGATTAAGTCATCTCTATTAAGCATTGCTAATTATCTGTTTACTCTATTGACATAAATTTGATTAAGCATGAATTCTCTTTATCATGAGTAAGGTGTTTGACAAAATGACTATTGTCTGGTTGATAGGTACAACCAAACATGAACTTTCAAGCAATTACTCATTTGATCAAACAATTGGTCGATGCATTCCAGATCAACTAAAGTCAAGATATCAGAATCACTTAACTGGTTCAGTGGGCCACGTGGGCTCGTTAGCTTGTTCGTTCAAGACACATGATCCCAGGACAGTTTGTAGGCACGTAAACTCAAGAAGCTTATGATCGGGCACGTGATCCAAGATAGGGATCTTGTCTGAAGATCTTGACACGTGTACAGCGTTCTCTTATCTCCTGACATGTGGACCTCCAGCGATGCTTTCTTGCGTTATTTTATTTCTGGAATGAGTGGGCGGAAATGTTCCCTCCACACGCCCTCGATGGAATCTAGTGGGGACCACCAGATTCACTACAGAAGAATGGAATTGGATTCATATTTTTGGAGCCCCTATTTTCTAATAAATTGGGATACTCCTCATCCAGGTAAAAAAGTGTGTGAAAAGTTGAAAAATCAGAGAAGACGACTAGAGAGGAAGCGAGGTGATAGACGAGAGCTGCCAAGAAGAGAAGAAGATCGTGAGAGTAGAGAAGGAGAGAAAGAGATCGCGAGGAGCAGAGAAGAAGAAAGAAAGAGAGAGAGGAGAGCCAGGGAAGCTAGAGGAGCTACTAGAGAGTGAGAACTGAGAGTAGGGAGGAAGAGTTGGCTCGATCTACATCTCCATCAGTTTCTGGATCAGATCCAGAACTGGTTTGCTCCTACGTGAGGTATATTGAGTTTTATCTCTATTGATTGAGATCGTTTGTTTTTTTTTTCCCTTTTTATTTGTTTGAACATTAAGTTGTGTATCAGCATATAGCTAAGTTGTAAGGCTCAGCCCATAGCAAGCTGTGATGCTCAGATGTTCAAGCTGTTAGTCAGTGGATAGTAAGCTGTGTTGCCCAGTAGTGTATGCAAGCTGTGATGCTCCACGGTTCAAGCTGTGAGTCAACAGAAGCCACACTCACATTTGAGTGTGGGATGGGCGTAGGTCAGTGATAGCAGACCGAACCATCTAAAAACTCTCTGTGCAGTGGTTTGCTTGTTTTGTTGATTCACGGTTGGTGCTTGCTTAGGCGTGTTACATCTGCATCTAATTAGCATATGTCATTCTGAGTTCACAGTTTTATTTTCTGGTTGTCAAAATTCGAACCGTTGCTTAGTGTACTTATTGAGTGCTAATCAAGTATTCTAGTGATAATCACACAAGAACATCTGGTCAAGTGTTCAAGTGTGAGTCTCATTAGAACATCAGATATAGTTGTGCTATTTGAGGTTTATTTATGCACAAATCTTTTAGATATAGTTTTTGATTGGGCAAAATTTCATAATATTTTTTAAAGGGGATTCATTCACCTCCCCTCTGATTCCATGTCTAGCCTGCCCCCTGAAAGACTCACACTCTCTCTCCCCCTTTGTCACCATCAAAAAAATGGAGGAGTGGAAAGAGAGATGAGAGTAGAAGAAAATATCAGAGGAGAGGTTCATAACTAAGACACACATTAGTAAACCTGGACCATCAAATTGAAGCATTTCCCAGTAGGCTAGCATGGTAGGACAGAAAGGAGGAATTGAGGGATTAAAATTAAAAACACATGTAGGCACAGTTGAAACCAAGGAACGAGCCAGGGTATGCTCACAAAGGCTACTAAGGGTGGTATACCTAGAGGAAACAAGAAACATAATGTTCTCAGTTTAGTCTACTTCAAGAGATCGAATGACATGAGAGGAACAACAGTCATCAGTAGTGAAGGCAAACAGGATATAATGAAGAGACTATGAATGTAGGCACCTCTAGTAAGCAATTTGGAGATTAACTGACAATCAAGTTGAACTGGCACCATTGGACGTGAAGAGTCACATTTGTTTCAGTGCAACTACCCCAGTTACTTAGTGCCGTTTACCATCGTGCCACATGGGAACCAGAGTTGGCTTGCCACATCATGCCTAACCCGTGAGCACTTCTTTGGTGATGGGGTGCAGTTTCTCAGTGGGAATAGGCTATTGCTCTCATTTTTTTTTGAATTGTTTGTTTCCCCTTTTTGTGTTGCTTTTGAAGAGCCAGACCAGAGATGGTCAAGAGAGTGCCTTTTCATGTAAGCCACCTCACGTCTCAGGTGGAGTGTACCTAGTTACTCAACATACCTCAACCATTGCTCTGCAATCAGTGTCTCAAGTGAAGTAATGGTGGATTACAATACAGAGTGCGGAATATGAAAGAAGGGTGGTCACTGGATGAGCACAAGCAGACCGTGTGTCAGGACATATCAACAATAGTAGACAGATGAGGTCCCCCCGTCAGGATTCAAGATTTCAAGATGTAGAAGGTTGTTGAGTTTAAGCCCTCAATACAAGGATCAACCTCAATGCTAAGTGCAGGGATTTCTTCTGAGAATGGCTAGTTAAAGAATCGATCTTAGAGAAGAACCTCTCGTTGAATAACTTGCTCCCCCTGAATCCATGTATGCAAAAAAGAGAATGCAGAATGCAGGTTCCCTTGATACTTGGCGGAGGACTTGCCTCACGCATAGTGAGTGTTTCCAGGCAGACTGAAGCTGCTCTTCCTCATATCACCATTGTATATACCAAAGGGAAACTCACTTATGATTAACATAGCAGCCTGTAGACATATGAGATGCAGCCAGCTAAACATACTTCAAATTATTTCAGATGGATATAAAATATGCCTTTCTTAATGGGTATATCAAAGAGAATATTTTTGTAGAGCAACCTCTAGATTTTGCAAACCCAAAGCATCCACAACACGTGTACAAGTTGCCAAAGGCCTTGTACAGATTAAAGCAAGCACCGAGGTCAGGGTATGATAGGCTCACCTCATTTCTACTTGAAAATGGATTCAAAAGAGGTAAGGTTGATCAAACCCTCTTCACAAGGATTTCAGGTAAAGACATATTAGTGGTTCAGGTCTATATGGATGATATCATTTTTGGAGCTACTAATGATGCCTTATGTGATGAGTTTGCACAAATCATGCACGGTGAATTTGAAATGAGCTTAATGGGTGAATTGAAATTTTTCATTGGATTGTAGGTAAAATAAACATCCGAAGGAATTTTCATCAACCAAGCCAAATACACCATAGAATTGTTGAAGAAATATGGAATGGCAGATGCAAAATCAATGTCAACTCTGATGGCAACAACTACGAAGTGAGACAAGGATGAAAAGGGTAAAGCAGTAGATCCTACATTGTTTCGAGGTATAATCGGATCACTACTTTACCTTACAGCATGTCGTCCTGGTATTCAATACTACGTATATCTCTGTGCTCGTTTTCAGTCATGTCCTAAAGAATCTCACATGTTGACCGTTAAACGAATTTTTTGATATTTGATTGGCACAGTAGACTTTGATTTATGGTTTCCCATCGGTAGTTATTTAGATATGATTGCATACACCGATGCCGACTACGCTGGATGTGTTGTTGATCGCAAAACTAGTGGGTGCTATCAATTTCTTCATGGGTGCTTAGTTTCTTGGGCTTCCGAGAAACAGCATCTAGTAGCACTCTCAACGGCTGAGGCTGAGTATCTAGCCGCCAGAAGTTGTGGAGCCCAAGTACTTTGGATCAAAAATAAATTTCTTAATCTAAATGTTGAAGTGAAATGCATTCCAATTTTATGTGATAATACCAGTGAAATCAACTTGTCAAAAAATCTTGTCCAACATTCTAGAACTAAGCACATTGACATTCGACATCATTTTCTTAGAGATCATGTAGGAGAAGGAGATTTTGAGTTACAATTCATTGATACACACAACCAATTGGCAGACATCTTTATCAAACCCCTAAATCAAGAGTAATTCATAAAAATACAAAGAGAGATTGGCATGTGCAAGGGTGAGAGCATACATACATAGGTTTGCATTAAGGCTAAGTGTTGTATGTGTAGAAAGGTCACTTCAAAACCGACACTGAAAAAGTCCGTTTAGGCTTCGGTCCTGGCCGAAACCGGTACCGAAACTGGTACTGCCAACCTTGGACCATAAGACTCCCAATGAGAAGAATAAGAGGCCCCTACATCACGGGGTTGGTCTTGTGTAAGCTGCCCCCCGGAGTCTTGTGGTCATGTATCATGAACTTGTAGCAAGGACTCCCAATGAGAGTGAGATCCCTCCATGATATTGGGGTGTTGTGACATTTTGATGTTGCCCCCAAGACTGCCAATCCCAATGAGAATGTGAGCTCCCACGATGACATTGTGGTCTTATGTCTTGCTACCACTAAATGTCCCAATATACTTTGATCATATTGCTGTCAAGCAACTTATATTGCCCAAAAGGCTAGACCACCTCCTCCAAATTGTAACAGTCCTATACATCAATCATCATCATCTCCTCTATGAAGAGATTGACTACCCAAACTCAAACCAAGTGAGAATGATGGTGTTTGGTTGGTATTATCTCTCCTACCCAGGCGAGGTGATTTATCTTAATGGTCCTCATCTCGATCTTGTATACTTGATTTTCTTCTATACACTTGCCCCTGCCCCTTGTTTGGTTGTTTCCGCTTTTGTTTTTCTGTAGGGGTTGATGGAATGGTAAACTCAGACATTCTTCATAGCTGGACATCAGGTTGAAGCTGTGGGAAGTCACAAGGAATAGATAGAGAACGTTGTTGAGGGGTGTGAAGCTCATTACTATTACGTATGTGAACACCTCCTGTCATGTACCAAGAACTGGGCCCTCCTCAAATTCCCTATCAAGAGGAACACTACAGAACTCTCCCTCTGCGTAAGCACAATCTGAGGGGTCAAATATAGGTTCGTCTAACGGACTTCTTGCCTCAACCCATGCACTCAATGGATGTTCCTCATCAAATAACTAATCCAAGTCAATTTAATCCTCATTTGCAACCCCTACCATGTCAGCCCCCTCAGGGTCAATAACCCTCCTTTGTAGCAATCTTTGTTGTCTTTCTTAATTCTTCATTCTCAGTCTCATATTGTAATGACAAGATACCAATTTCCCTAATCTTTGAGCTTTCAACCTGGTCCTCAATTTGGTATGCACAAGATTGAAAGTGCTCCAATGCCTTTCACACTCACTTGCAACTGTAGTTTGAGTAAGAACACAAATAGCAAGGTTCGCTAAGCTATTCACACCCATACTTCTTCTCACAGTTATCCGCCAATCAATAGTTACAAAAAAATAAAAATAAAAATTAGCAAAGAATCAATTTATAGCATTAAAGTACTGCATTGGAGTGAAAAAAAATCTTGTGTTCCTATCTCCTCATGCCGAGCAATTAGCCTTGGCCCTTTGATGCCAATGAGCCTCATTTTTCAGTCAAAGACTCTTCTAACTCCGTCTGAATTCATTTTTCTCTTGAACAGATTGCTCCACTCCTCAGGGCCAGATTTAATTCTGCCAATTCTTTCTTCAAGTTATCAATTCTCTTCACAGAGCCAAAATCTGTCCTCTGCCATGCAGCAATCTTCTTCAGGATTTTAAGTTTAGAAAGGAAATCTGAGTTGAAAGGATGCTGCTGCTTACCCGTCCATGCTGCTGTAGCCATATCCTGAAACTTGGGGTGGCATTACCACATTTCCTCATATCTACACCTTATCCAGTGTCGAATACTCTGTTTGGGCTTTGACTAAAATGGGGCAGTGATGACTTGCCACCCGAAGGAGATGAAACACCATAGCAGTGGGGGATATAGATAGCCAGTCGGCATTTACTAAAGCTTTGTCCAATCTTTCTCTAACCTGGTTATGGAAATTTCTGCCATTGGTCCATGTGGAAGCCGGACCAACATACTATGGCTCCATGAGATCACTCTGTTGTTGGAAATTAATCATATCAGTAAATTGACTGTTGGTGCAAGTTCTACCCCCTTGTTTGTGGCTCCTGTCCACGATAGCATTCCAATAACAAATTGCTATTGTGGGAAGTTGGACCCTGCTGATAATGTCAATTAGCTTCTACCATACCAGTCTTCTGTCAATTGCACTGCAAGGAGCATACACTGTGATGAGAATCCAGGGGGACACTGTAGGGCAAGCCACTGGATGTATGCATGAATTTGTGCATGCCATATCACAGCAGACACTGGGAAAATCATAAAAAGGGGTGAATTTCAGTACTTTTACAGTGTTTTACATCATCAAAACAACTCCTAAACCAGACAAGATACTGCACAAAAACAGTAGTAGTGAAAATAGATACTGCATGTTAAAATGGCTGCTATATGGAGCAGCGCCACTTATCATTTTGAACCTCTTCAAGTCTATCGAAGAACTGCTTGACACTTAATTGCATGGTCATCAGACTGATTATAAATTCTTAATCACAAAACAATAGTACTTAATCAAACATGAATATTTGTTTTCATAGTTTGTCATTTTTGTACTTATGGAGATGATTTCTGAATAACTTATCTGCAGAAGAGTGTTACAAGAATGTAGTTACTTTTGATTTTTGTTGAAGAGGAACCTCTCCTCTTAATTACTTCTGCACTTTAATTTAATTTCCTGTTCAATTAATTTTATTATGCGCGTCGTAATTCTAATTGTTTATCTGCTCCCTCAACAATCCTCACTAACCCTTCAGGGGCCTCATCAGCCTCTTAGGTGGCATCCCCAGTTCTTCGTGGCGGTAATTCGATACTTGTATTGCGTTGTCAGTACCCTGAACTCTAGGTCATTACAACTCTGTACATTGCAAAGTCCATGCATGTATAAAGTCTGTGCATGTTTTGGTCTTAGACGTTTTGTTGTCTGTGTTACATCTAAAACCCTGTGCATAAATAGTCTTTGCAATATAAGTCCATGCATGTTTTACGCTAAGTCCATGCATAAATTGTCATGACTTCAGTTAGTCCGCACACGATTTCACGAAGTCCGTGGAAACCATATCCCGGGCATCTTTTGTTTTTAACATGAAGTCTGAGCACATTTTCACACAGTCAGTGGAAGCCTTACCCCGTGCAATTCTACTTTTAACACGAGCCCGTGCACTTTGTGTTGATGTCTGCGCACATCAAACCCCGTGCATATTTGCTAATGGATTGCATACAAGGTCCGTGGAAGTCAAACCCCGTGCATATTTCTTTCTGTGTGCAACTTGCATTAAGTCCGTGCATCTCTCATCCTTGCATGCATTATAGAAGAGTCAGAGTCCGTGCTTGTAAAAGTTTGTGCAGACTTTTCTATGGATTTAAAAGCTCATGCATATTTTCCTTGCAAGCTGGAATTAAAGTCCGTGCATCTTTTCTGTGGCAACAAGACTTCAAGTCCGTGCAGGTTTCACCTATGGTTTAAACCCCGTACACATTTTTCTCTGGCTGCATACAACTCCGTGCATCTTTTCCATATACGCACCTGAACCCCGTGCGTGTTTCATCCTCACTCGATTTGTCTGCAATAAAGCCCATGCATTTTTGTTGGTTGTTCATCGAAGTCAGAGCATACACTATAGCAAAGTCAGTGTATGCCCCTTTGATGTCCGAGCACATAACAACCCTGTGCATACTTTCTAGTCTGGGCAAGTCCGTGTAGATCCTTTGCAACAAAGTTTACTCATATTCCATGCATACCCCGTGCATCCTTTTCTGTCTAATATACTCTTGACTGAACTTATGTTTGCTTCTGTATTAACAGATAATGCTTCGTGGAAAATGAGGGTGGCACGTGATCCAAGATTAGATGCAGTGCCAGGATGCTGCCACGTGTAAAGATTTTATGACGGGATTTCGTCGAAGGCACACGCCCTTTTCAGTCAATTTTCAGTTTAAATTGCATCCAAAATCATCATAAGTTGAGTTGCAGTGGACTTAGTTAAATTAGCCAAAGAAAATTTGGGTAGTATCTCCCCATATCCATAGGGTCACGGGGGAGAAGTGGAGGCATACCCACAGAATTGGGGTAAGCTCCTGAATGCTGGGAGGCCAAGACGGTGACCGGCGGAACCGAACAGATGGAAACCCTAAGGTCTAGCCTACGAGGGGCACCAACATTCCGTGGGCCTGTAATTTGTTCAACGGGATGGCCTGAATGGGAGGAGGTCCCGAGGACTAGCCCACAAGGGGTTCCATGACCCATGGCCACCACAATTCCCCAGAGGAATGTGGGTTTAATGTCAGATCAAAGGATTCATTTCTGTTCACCCTCAATGGCCCATAGGGCTCCACGCCACGGGAGGACAGGATCCTACGACCTCATGGTGGTTTGAATAGAATCAACGGTAGGAGCACTGATGGGGAATGTTCCCCCCTCCCCGACCAGTGAACAAGTAATGCTAAAAAAAACATATGGCGTTTGCAATGGCATCCTGATATCACCCGTATAACAGGAAGGGGGGAGTTGGCCACATGAACGGACCCTCACCCCATCCTTCTCGGGGCAAAAAAAAAACACTACTCAGCTATTCAACCGTTAAACCGTCGATGGTAGGTTAGGGTAGAGAAGTTAATTAGTTAGCACAAGGGGGTTAGCCATAAGCATTTGAGATACGAAGCTCACAAACATAGATAACATACAAATGATTGCAAGAGACAAAAACACAAACAGTTAACAGGTGGCACCCAGGGCATAGGGATGGTAACTTTCTCTCTAGTTCATAGTTGTGAACGGAGGAGCAATGAAGGAGCTAGTCCTAGGGAGGATCGGAGATACACATACGCATATGTCTCTGGCAGTGAAACCCACGGTAAACACACAGGGAGTTTGGCATAATCAACCTACTGGAAAGATCCCTGGGAGAGTGATGGCACTAATGTAGCCCTTGGGTAGCCCAGGGCGTATTCTGTGCCAACAAAAGAGATCAAACAACAGTATAGACAATGTGAAAGTAAATGCAATCAGAAGAGGAAGAGAGACTCAGACACACACTGGTGCTCTCATTCAGACCCAGAGGTCATCACATAGTTTATGAAATAAAGGAAGTACATATAAACATGGCTTAATGTCAATCACATAGAGGCCGACCGATTATATCCTTACATTAGAAAAGGAAAGAGATACAAGGAGCAAAGGTTCTAAAGAACGATAAGTTCTACTTCTGAACACTCCAGTCATGTAAGCAGCACGAAATAAAACAAATATTCCCTTCCTCTCTTATTAAAAAAACTATTTGTACATCTGAAAGGCAATAGCCGATACAATACATGTCAAAAAAGCAAAAATCCATCTGCTACCGCCACACGAGCCCGTCGCTCGGCCAACTCGGTTAGCCCTCCTGCGCCTTGCCACTGACTCTGCCTTGTGTAGAAACTAGCTCGGATAAAGGATGGTCGACTTGTTGGCTCGGGTAGCTTGGGAGAAAGGTTACAGAGGGATTGGAGAGGAAGAAGAAGGCTACCTTCCAAGTTATCAATAACGAGGAAGGGGAAGCCAACTCATCTCAAGGATGTCCAGAGGCATCCTACAAAGAGTGAAAGAAATGAAAAGAGAAGAGCAGGAGTTGGAGAAAGAGGCTGCTCTCTCAAAAAACCACCACCGACTGGATCGGTAGTGGGAAAGATCCAAAAGAGGAAGAGGGGGCTATCTATCGACCCTTTGGTAGAAACCCCTCCAAAGAAAAGGGGGGAGAGATAGAAGGAGGAGCCGGGAAGGGAGGTAGGAAGAGAGGAGGCGGAGACCGTTTGCATGGACGGGAAGTCCCATGGGAACGGGGAATAAGAAAGGAGGGGCGGGGTGTGTCACGCTCAACCCTCTCCCCCCAGCGCCGCCAGAACTGATAAAGGAAGGCAACGTGCTTCCACACGTCGAACCCACTTCAGACCTGCCTGTCGGCCGTCGAACTCCCTTCAGACCTGAAGCAGCAGAAGCTCTCCACCGTCCATCGTCTACATCTTCATCTTCTGGAACGTTTTCCATGCGTCAACCTGAAGGCACAATGCTTCGTGGAGAAGGAGGGAGGAAAGACTGTCAGGGAAGGCCCTAAGCGATGGAGAGGAAGAGACGCCCTTTAGACCTTTTATAGGCGAAGGGAGGCTACTTGCCTTAAATGATTCTCCCCTCGAAAACACACTGAAGGGGCCTTTCCCTACGAACGGTCACCTCAGCCTCCTAAGTTCCTCCCAGTAGGACACACGAAGCGGTCGGGCATTTAAAGCATGAGAAAACGGAAAGACACACTATTAGACGCCCGCCCAACCAGCGTGCAAGAGATGCGCAAGAAAAATTGGTACTTTCCAACTACTACAGATACGGTGGTCAAACCACAGCAAAGACAAGCACAAATGGGCAAGTCCAGATTATGATGCCATCCCCTTACATTTTTTCTTTCATTACACCAAAAAGAGAAAGTTTTTCTTCAAGAAAAAATACAAGAAAGGAGAAAAGAAAGTTAGGCCTCTACCCCATCCCGAGGCTCGGAAGTTGAAGTCCCAGACAGTCTACCCCTGGTATCCTCGGCGATGGCCGACCCTGGCACTGACCCCACTGGTGTGGGAACTGCCTCGATTGCGTGCCCTCCCGAGGCATCCAGAGTTGGCGATCCCTTGAACAAAGATGAGTCCCTTTGGTCATCCTCTTCCCCCGATGCCGAGCCAGAAGATTCCAAGGTCGCCAGGTCTGAGTCGTAACATTGACCAAAGGGGAAAATAATCGTCCCTGGCGCCTATTCCTCTGCCCAGGAGATGGCCAGGCCATAGCCGTGCTTGAACCCCCTACGGATACCTCGGCGAAGTGCTGACTCATAGTAGGGGAGGGCTGCCTCCTTGAGGTCGACCCGGTAGGCCTTCGAGCATTTATACTGCTCGAGTGCCTCCGCCCCGACCGATCCCACCATACTAGCGAGCTCGGCCTTTTCCCGTTCCGCCTCGGCCAACCTCCAATCTGCCTCGGCCATCTGCTTCTCTGCCTCGGCCCGATCAGCCTCGACCTCCAACCGAAGGCCCACGGCTTCCTCCGCTCGGTCTAGTAGCTCACTGCGTTCGGCCTCCCACTGACCATCTCGCTCGGAATGGGCCACGCGCTCCTCCCCTAGAAGCTTGCTCTTCCTCTCGAGTGACTTGCGTGCCCGAGCCAGTTGCTCGGTCAGGGCCTGGGCCTCTACCCGACTCACCCTCGCTAGCTCTTTAAACGAGGAGAGCTCCCGCTGAAGCCCATCGCACTCCTCAGTGAGCCGAGCTATCTTCCCGTCGGATGTACCGAGAGTTCAGGCAAGATTCACCTGGTCCAACTCCGACTGAGCGTAAGCTTCAGCCAGGGAGGCCCCCATCTGGGCCAGGATCAGGCCACCCTCCATGAGCATTTTGAGGGCCGCGATCGGGGAGCGCTGCCTGTCTCCTCCTCGCACCACATTAGCGGCTATGCTACAACACTTCTGGTATAGAGGGCCCCAGATGCCCAGCCTCTCCAGAGCAGTCGGAAGAGGGGCTCCCCCTTTGAGCGACACCCCCTCGGGAACCCCATCGACTGGCCCAGATTGAGCCGCTACTTCCTCCACCCCTCTTGCCTTGATTGGTTGGGGTTGCATCGCCCCTTCTCGCGACCCCCCAGCCCCCATCGGCTCGGCCCCGGTGTCTCCGCATTGAACGCCACCTGCCTTGCTCGGCGCTCTAGTCTCGGCCATGGCCCTAGAGCCGCCCGCTTCGGCCCCGGCCTCCTCAGCCCCTTCTTGCGTAGCAGACGAGAGAGCTAGCCAAATAGGCTTGGCCCCTTCTAGCCCGATGGTGGGGAGAGCCGAGCTAACTCCCCTTCCAACCACAGAGACGGCCATGGCCTCCTCGGTTCATTCTAGCTCGGCAGAGGGGAGAGCCGAACCAGAGCCGTCTTCGACCGCAGGGATAGCCCTAGCCTTCTTGGCCCATTTTTTGGCCTTCACGGTGTCCTACAGCATCCTCTCCATGGGATCCTTGACCTTGGACGCCCGCTGCTTGGAAGACCCTTCTCGGGCCACCCCCTTGCCCTTGTCTTGGGCTCGGGCAGAACCCTCGGGAACTCGTGACTCAACGGCGGCCTCAGTCAAAGGCGCCTCCTCCTCAGCCGGCCACCTGGTGTCTGCACAAAGGAAGACAGAGTCAGGGAAAGAAGAATGGTTTCCTCGTCCGAAGGAAAAGTTGATTCCTAGTGCCCATACCTACCTGTCACAATCACTTGAGAAGGCATTTCTCGATATTCTCCGGGGTCACCAGCTCTTCCGTAGACTGGCAATGCTTCAACAGGATCACTGCGTACTTCTCCACCTCTAGGGTGAACTCATCCTGCCTTGGAGGGATGTTTGGGTGAAAGTTGGGCATCACGGGGCATCTCCAAGACTCCTCCACTGAAAAAATTCCCACCTAGAAGAATTAAGACTTCCACCCCTTGTGGGAAGAGTCCTTCACGGCTAAGGACACGCAGCTCCTATTTCACCTCGCCTGAACATAATAGAAGCCCTTGTCAGCCGAGGAATGCTCCTTCAGCTCAAAGAAATAATGGAAGAGGTCCAAGGAAGGAGGAACCCTACACTCGAGGAAGAGGATGCAGAAAGCAGAGATGAGGTGATGGAGGTATCACCCATGACTCCCTCTGGCTCGGGTCGTCCACACACTCCGGAGTTGTTTGAGTTTGGGCTTCACTCTATGTGGACCCAATAATCTAATTGGAGCGGGATCTGCCTAAGAACTTGGTTTGACCGAAGGGAAAACGATGGATCTGGGGTCTGTGGGTTTTATGGGTGAGATATGGGAATGTAAGGGACGTGCACAATTTTCCTTGTAATTTTTAGAGGTGGTTTGAAGGAGGGAAGGAATTTTATGGCAGGGAAGGGGCGGATCTGGACTGCTGGGGCAGAATCAGATCTGATCTGAGAAATGAATTTTACAGAGTGGCAAACAAGCTCTAAAATTCGTGGAAAAAATTGTGAAGATGGTACTTGGTGGTCAGAAGTCCTAGTAAAAATTTCAGATCGATCTGAAATTGTTAAGGGAAGGGAAAATAAGAAATGATGGGTTGCTGGAATAAAGATCTGCACAGAGACAGATTCTGTAGATCGGGGGAAATAAAATGGAACGGAAGGTAAACGAAGGTGGAATGACGTGAATTTTTTTGTGGAGGGAGGTAACAATGTGGGTAACTCACCCTCCAATTTTCAGCTCGATCTGAGCTCTTGATTGGGAGGGAAAAATCGGGCTTCAAGCTGCTAGATGGAGGTGGACAGAACCGGAACGGCGAGGCGGTGGCAGTGCGATGGCGGCTCGATGGCGGCGGCGGCTGAGCTTCACACCCAGAGGAGGAGATACACCTTGGAATCCACCAAGTTTTAGGGAATCCACCCTAGGAAATCGCTGCAATCCAGCTGCAAGGGGGGAGGAGAGAGAGGGGGCGCCCAAATGGCTCTTGTGCAAATGCAATTTTCTTGTTCATTAATTCTCAAAATATGAAAATACAAGGGTTATATAACTCTGACCAAAAGACCTAATTGCCCTCAGATCTAGGGTTAGGGAGGGGCAAATAAGGGATAGGATAATTATTTTCCCATGTTGTCAAATGGCCATAAATAAAAAATTACAACATGAATAAAAAATCCTATAAAGGGGGGGGGCTTTGAAAAGGAGGGAGAGGAGTTTAAATTTTCTTCCTTCCTCTCCTTGGTCCAAGTCCAAGGTGGACCATGGACCAACCCCTATGGGCCCTAGAACCTAGGTGGACTAATGGGAGAGAGGGTGGAGGCTCCGCTAGACCTACTTGGGCTTTTTACAAAGAAATCCAACAATTTCTAAGGACTAACACATTAGCTTATAATTGTCATACAATTGCAAACCCAATAACTCGAGGATATAAATGCAAACTAAAGGACACAAATGCAAACTAAAAATGTTAGTGCCCGGTGTTGATTTCCATCATGTTTAGAAGAAGATTATAGCTTTTAACTTTCTAGTCAAGTATAACATTAACCGCTTCCAGGATATTGGATTTAAGTTCATCCAATGATTTCCCCACAGTATAAACAGGGTATTTTTCAGTATAAGCTGAATAGCCTGTCGTGGTTTCTTCAACGATCGCTGTAATTTTCATAATTAAAGGGGTTCAATCAGCGGACTTCATTTTCAAAAGCAAATAAATTTACTGCCATTTGAAGCAAGATTATTTTAAAGCTATTGACTTCTTTAACTTTTATAGCATCCGCACAGAAACCCAACTTTGATCCCATTAATTCCTCCTAACAGTATCCCTGACCACAGGCATCGTACTACTATCTCCCGTAGGCACCCTTCCCTCCGTCGCCTTCACCGACCCCAACGTGCCGCTGGTATTTGTATTAGGATCCAGCCGTCCTGTTATTGCAGCGGGCTCCGAACAGGAAACACCCAGACATAGGAGCAGAGCGCCAAGTATATATGCTTTCATAACCAGTATTTTAAGAATATGAGCTAAAAAAGCATGCCAGCCATAGTCAATATTTAAAATTATAACTAATTCATTTTTAATTTCTTAAATACGAATCAAACGAAACTTCGGAACGTAGTTACGATTTGATTTTTATTAAATCATCAATGCCCACTATTTAATATCTTTACAGGAATATTTTAGGAATGAGCGAAAAGGACTTCAATCTATTAATGGATCTCTTCGATCAGAAACTACAACAGGATGTTTCGAGGGAAGAAGCTATTCGCTCTCTCATTAATGCAGGCATTCTTGATACTTCTGGAAATCTGACCAAGCCATATGAAGATCTCGCTGTAGTATCTCCACGATAAATTTTTATGTACGATGTTAAGCCCAATCTGATCATTGGGTTCCATGGTTGTGAAGCATCCGTAAGAGACGTCTTGCTAAGGAATCCAAATGAAATTAAAATTAGCCAAAAACCATTTGATTGGCTTGGGCATGGTATGTATTTCTGGGAAAACAACTATGAAAGAGCTCTTCAATGGGCACAGGAAAAGAAAGATCGCGGAGGCTTCAAGGAATCTGCGGTTATCGATGCAGTACTTTATTTAGGATATTGTTGTGACTTTCTCGATAGAAAATACATTTAGCTATTAGCCCGATCTTTTACGGTAATGGAAGACCATTATAAAAAAACGGGAAAAGAACTACCGAGCAATAAGGATCTCGCCAATGATCCTCATAAAGATAAAATTATGAGACACCTGGATTGTGCAGCAATAGAGTTCATGCATGCTGAAATATTTGACCAGGTGCAGGTCGATGTTCTACCAACGCAGGGTCCAATCTCGGTATATCTTCGTAACTCCATGCGAACGTGTCCTTGTACTCTTGAAGAACTAGAATGAGCACCTCTTCCTCAGAAGGTGGTAAATTTTTACTGATAATGACGATCTTAGGGACTTCCTCAGTACCTAGATTAATTTCTTTGGTAGGTTCTTCTACTGAGGCTGACGGTTCGTCAAATCTCCTCATACCACTAGAAAATGCGTCAGCCTCATCCTCATATTCTTCATATTCCTCATCCCCATCCTCGATAGGGTCTTCTTCATTCATAATTTCATAGACACCAAAACTTTCATTGAAGACACCTATATCCTCACATTCTAATTCTGACAAGATGATCGGATCCTCTAAGAATTGAGGGATGGCCAAACAAGCCTAGCACTATCTGGCTAGCTCTTTCAAGAATCTACGGGGAATCTACTTACCCTTGGACTCTTGACACTAGAGGAAGTGGAAGAACAACTAGCCTGACTTCTAGACTCTGACGGAAAAGGAGAAATGGGTACATGAGGTGGTACAAAGGAGGACCTCATGCCGGAGGGGTAGAAAAGGTCCACTAATGGGCCTTGAATGGGTGGCCTTGGATCGGGACGCACTCAGAAAGAAGGTAGGAGGTTTTCTCAAGGAGATGAAAGAGGTGGATTGGTGAGTTGAAAAATTGGCATTTTTATTTTTTTTTCATTTTCAAGAATTGTAAAGCAATGAGCAGAAGGAGAAGTGGAGGATGATATTGATGAGGAAAGAGAAAGATTGGAGAACTCTTGGAGAACATCTGAATTTGGACTGATCAATTGCCCATGTGGGGGCGTGATTGTAAGCTGAAACAATTACTCATTGAGCAGAGGAATAGTGAGTGAAATCTGGAAAGCATCTACAGAAATTGAAATCAAGACCGTGGGTGGTCTAGGAATATTATTGAACAATCTAGAGCAAAACAAGTGGATCACTGATGGGTGAACGGATCAGAGAGAGAAAAGGCCGGCCCATAGCCTATCTATAGTGAAGCCTTCTTCATATGGTATGTCTGGTTCACTTGTATCTGTATAGTTGCTCAACATCTGCCTTTTGTCAATGATTACAGCCGGCTTCTCTATCATATCATGCACCAGTGGTGGCCACTCTGGATCGGTCGGCATAAATAGTCAGCTCAGAGATACAACAATGTCATCCATGTCGAACCATCTGTACCATTCACACTCTGGATCATCCATCTTTCTTCTTTTATCTGGCCTCAGGGATTCTAGTTTTTTTTTTTTTATTTTGTGATTTTGTTTTTCATAGCAACTTAATGGGAATCTCTGCTGCCACTAATCATAATTTGTTAAATATTCCTATTGGTAAATATGGAGCATCTGTAAAGAGTTGATGGGCATGTGTACTGTGATTTGAAGATTTGTGGGCTGTTTCTCCATTCTATTCCACCGTACTGTTAGTATTTCATCGTCAGAACCTTTATTACCATTTTTATCTCCGAGAGAACTTTGGCCATCCTTTGATTGTTTCTCCTGCTGCAGAACGTTTTGTGCCGGCATTTTGAACTTGATCAGCGCCTTATTGAGTATGTCTCTGGGAAATAAGGTAAAGATATTTAAGGGCATTATTTTCAACAGGCTTCAGCATTTGCTACCTCCAGTTTATTCAGATTCACACTTGCAATGGCTATATTCATGCAACGCGACCAATCTTCCAGGACTTTTCCTCTGGTTGCTGCCTAGGTGGCCCGTAGTCCATTACCTTTGCGCATCTGAGTTGAGTCGGATCTTTCTTGAGAGATACACGGCTGGCTGAAGAAAGGTTGAGCAGCAATTTTTGACGCCAGACTCCATTTGCTTTGATGAGGTTCTGCGCCCTCCGACATGCTTTCATGCTTTTTCCCTGTTCTTGGGTTGAAGTAACACATCCGTCAACAGACTCAGGACTTTACATGGTAACCGAATTATATTCGATGAGTTATTTGATACCAATACAGTTGCTTGCGGCCATATGTCATCCAAAAAATGGGTCCCAGCACTGCCTTCTGCTCGGTTTTGTTTTATGCTGTCCAGTTCCTATTGGCGGGCTATTTGTAGCGTCCCCATTTGTCTGCTTGCCTGCAGTGGGAATGCGAAATCGCTAGACTTCGGCCGCATTATGTCACTTCCCATCGCCTGACGGAACATGTGGTACTATCTTTGATTATTTTCGCATGTTACAAATTGAATCGTGTGAAACTCTTCTTAAAATTGTATTATCATGTAAGAACAAGGCATGATCCACGGGGGTGAGCAACTTTAAGCTTCTCTCCCGGGGGTTTCTGCACTTGGGGGGTCATGTTCCGGTGGTCAAATCTCTTAGTCGGGGATTGGCTCCGACTAGGGGTGAGCACGGTTTGGTTTGATTTGATTTGAGTAAAATTTTTCTCAAATCAAATTAAACCACATTGAGAGGTCAACTCGAACCAAATCAACCCGAACGTCTTTGAAACCAAACTAAATCAAACCAAATCGAATTAATTCAGTTTGGTTCGGTTTGATTTGAGAGTGGTGAAAAGTCATAGATGGAATCTTGATAGCAAGTACTTGGTGCAATGCCACACCTGGTCATTACAACTCCCATGAACACTAGTACTTTTGGGTGCTCCTCCCAGGACCAGACTAGGCCCTTTAATGGTGCGCTGGATAGTTTTATTCATGCACTTATCTAGACTTCCACGTTTAATGAATTTCAAAACAAGGCACACGTATTTGAGAACAAGTCATTAGAGCAATGACTTGAAATAGAGATCAAAATATCAAGCTCATCAAATAAAGAAATTTTAGAACATAACCCCAAAGAGGGTTGAGATTGACAAGGGAAAATAGACATGAGAGGCTGAAAAATGGAATAAAATCATAATTTCCATGTAAAATAGAGTTTCGATAAAATTGGGTTGAATGCGGTCTGACCTATGACCACGACCTGAACGTGTCCAACAGGACGGCCAAGTTCAAAGTCAAGAGGGCTAGGTCATTGGAGAACGCAGTCTAGAGATCCACTGCCTTCTCAAATAGAAGGATGAACGCGGTCTAGTGATCCACTAACTTCTCCAATAGGACATGGATTCTAGTGGGTTTCGAAGTTTTTATGGTACAACCAATTTGGCATCCTTGTGGGAATCCAAGGCTCATGGAGACTTACAGAGATCTCGATGAAGAAAGTTCGAGTCCGACGGAAGGAATATTCAGCGGAGGGTCCTAACCTCACCAAGAATTTTATTCATATCATGCTACCAGAAACCAATAACAAGCAGTAAGTTGATATCACCGGGTGACATAACCTTCAAACATATATACATCACATGATATATGAAAGCACCGATCAATCTAACTAGCATGTGGGAAAGTTAAAACATGCAATGAAGAATCAATTTCAGGTTTACAGTAAGTTAACTACTCTTTTAATCATGCAAAGAATAGTGGAGATAGGAAGAGATGTAAAATCAAGAGGGAAAGATGAACATGGATCCTGAACTTAGGAATTAGGGTTTATACATGTTTCCTAGTTACTCAAGTTGGCTCGGATGACTTACAGACATGAAAAATATACATCTAGATGCAAAACTCTTAACCTAACATGTAGCTGGAAGGGCTCTAGGGTTTCTAGAAACCCATGCCAGAACAGGATCGTGAGAGGGGCCGCGATCAGAAGATTCAGAACACAGTCAGCAGGAAGGCCACGTTCAGATATATTTTAAAAGATTTTCACATGGAGAAAACCCATGTTTTAATAAAATAATATTTAAGGTCACGGTTTACAAGGGAACTGCATTCGCTCCTTTTGAGAAAAAAGATATTTCAGACTTTTGTGGTCTGAATATACTGTGAACTTTTCCCCATAAAGATAATGACGCTAGATTTTTAGAGTAAATATAATGGCAGCTAGCTCCATATCATGAACTAGATAATTCTCCTCGTGCCGCTTCAGTTGTCTTGAGACATAGCAAATCACTTTGCCATTTTGCATAAGAATGCATCCAAGGCCAATGCCGGATGCATCCAAGGCCAATGCCGGATGCATCCATGTATACTTCAAATCTACTGCCTTCGAAGGTAGTGCTAGGATCGGTGCAGTAGTAAGACGTTCCTTGAGAGTTAAGAAACTCCCCTCACACTCCTTTGACTTTCGAAGGGATTTTCTTTTCTTGTGAGCCTTGTTAAAGGGACGGCGATCTTGGAAAAATCTTTGATGAATTGCCGATAATAACCAGCCAGACCAAGGAAACTTCTAATTTCAGATATGGTCGTTAGTCGACTCCAGTTCTTGATAGCTTCTACCTTAGAAGGATCTACAGCAATGCCTTCTCTGGAGATAACATGGCCAAGGAAAGAGACCTCCTTTAGCCAGAATTCACATTTATTTAGCTTTGCATATAATTGGTGTTCCCATAATATTTGCAAGGTAATTCTCAAATGTTCCTTATGTTCTTCCTTTATTTGGAATAAATAAGGATATCATCAATGAACACGACCACGAATCGGTTGAGATACGGCCGAAAAATATTATTCATAAGTTGCACAAATGCTGTAGGGGCATTGGTTAACCCGAATAGTATAACCATGAACTCATAATGTCCATATCTACTATGGAAAGTCATCTTGTGAATATCCTCCTCCTTGATCTTCAATTGATGACAGCCAGACCTGAGGTCAATTTTGAAGAAACACTCTGCACCAGAGATCTGGTTGAAGAACTCATGAATACATAGCAGTGGATACTTATTTTTGATGGTAAGTTGATTTAACTGATGGTAATCTATGCATAGCTTGAGAGATCCATCCTTCTTCCTGGCAAATAAGACCGGTGCACCCTAGTGGGATGTGCTAGGTCAAATGAAGCATTTCTCTAGCAACTCCTGAAGATGCATTTTCAATTAGTTGAGATCCATGGGGGACATCCTGTAAGGGGCCTTTGGCATAGGCGCTACTCTAGGTGTGAGTTCAATAGAAAAATTGACCTCTCAAAAAAAAAACTCTCTCTCTCTAGACTCTTTAGAGTAAGAAACTCCGGTGTTCTTCCCACCTCTGTTCTCCTGTTTGCTCATCGTAGGGGGTTTACGCGGACCTACTCACCCCCTCCAACCAAGACCACGTAACCCCCTCCCCCTAACCCGTCATCTTCTACCATAAAATCCCCCTTGGAAGCTAAGGGGGCATAAGCTAAATGCAAGCAAGGACTGACCTGCAGACGCGCAAGGACTCAAGTCCCAAGGCTTTTAGTAAAGTCGTGAGAAGCAAAGCGTGTGGGTGGCATGTTGATCGGCTCGTATACGCCGATGTGGGGGTGAAGATGTTCATCCCCTCCCTCTGATCTTATTTCTAAAGGAGGAAGAAAGAAAGGGCGTGCCAATCACTAAGTGACAAGTTTTATTATGTGCTCGATCTAACCTGAATCAGATGAGAGTGAGATCTACGTCGGGACCAAAAATCCGTCATACCGTAAATGTTATGACATTAATTACATCCTTCAAGGAGGAAAACTTTTGATTAATTGCCAAGATAATGAGCCATCCAGGGCTAAGATAAAATGAATGGGAATACATGCGAAGGTGAGATTGACGAGGCCACATAAGGGATTTTGTTTGTTATTTTAATCATGCAGAGCAAGTATAATTTATTGAATCTGAACCCTGATATGCGATGGAGAACTTAGACCCGAAGACCACCATCAGATATAGCGAAAGCTTTCAGTCGGGCATAACCCAGCCTTCCGTCAATGCCATTTGATATACCGAGGGCTCGATCAGGCAAGCATACATTAAAGTGATATATATGTATATATATATCTATGCATAATGCATATATTAACAAGAATATGATGGAAGATAGATTTGACTTAAATAATTTTCTTTTATCTGACTCATGATTTATTGGGGTTGATCGATCCCTGCCATAGAAGGTAAGGGTTGACCCGGGAGTGAGTGAAGGGTTAAGACGGCACAGAGGGGGGTAGTTTATTCAAAATCTGATGCGATGGGGCATAGGTATAGGTTAAAATGGCGTGAGGTAGCGTAGGTGTAAGGCTAATTCGGCGCAGGATAGCCTAGGTGTATGGTTAATTCGGCATGGGGAAGGTGAATGAGCTCAGTCGGCGTGGGGTGCTGGGTGCGTGCCGTATTGGTCCACGTCGGGTGATGAGGCATGGGCTTTTGCGGGTTTTGTGTGTAGGGTTAAAACGGCGTGGAGGGGGTGCATGTCGGAATAGGGTGCACCGGGCTTGGCGTGCGCCAGATTAAAGCATAATTCCCAAGTTTTAAGCTATTTGAGTTACAAAATGATCTTGTTGACTTTTTGATGTTAATTGGATTGATTAATGAGAAGAAGCAAAATTGTGTAAATACCCATTTTAATTGCTAAAAGCTTATATAAATGAGTTTCTTCATTTGAAATGGCCCATTAAGCCTATTAAAATTTGCTAAATTCATGGATTAATTTATATTTTGATACCGGTAAGGATCCGTTAATGAATGGGTCTTACGGTGCACATTAGATATCAGGTCGATGCACATTGTACATCAGGTCGATGCACCTATACATAGGTGGATGCTGCTAGGCACTTTATGCTTAATGCTGTAGGATAAGGTTGGTGCACATCATTGTTGGGTCGATGCTAGTAACCAAGCATTTGCAGCATAAGGTCGATGCACATCATAGGCAGGTCGATGCTTGTTAGCTAGCGTTTGCAGCATAAGGTCGGTGCAATAGAGGTTATCATTCTCAAGATCGATGCACCTTGTGCATCTACTATAAAGACAGGTCAGTGCAGTAAGTTTCTACACTGATGTTATTGTTCATGATGCACTGGCTTATGCACACACAGGTTGATGGACCTTCATTTCAGAAACAGTCATTCTATCAAATAAGGTCTACATGTATTACTTAAAGGTTGATGCTATTGATTTAACTTGTTGCATGGTTTAGCTATACAGGTTGATGAATCTTGTTTATGCACCAATGCATTTGCAGAAGTTTGTGTATTCATTTACATGATTTGTCTAAACTTCTGAAACATCTAAAACTGCATTTGCTTTGATACTTACTACTTGCTTCATAAGTCTCATAAATTTCTATTTTTTGTTTTGATAGAAAAATAGTGTCATCAAGATATTACCCAGATTCATGATAGAACACCTGGGTTGCATAACGACAAAACTTCTGACTCTCACGTGGACTTGAAAGTGAATGGATTAAATGGCACGTGATCTTAGGCAGGAGGTTGAGCTGATTATTTTGCCACGTGAAGTAGCCTACTTTCAGCACCAGACACGTGGACTCTCCCAGTGCACTTTTGGAGAAAGTTACTGGGCAGGAATGTGCTTTCCACGTGCCCAATTCAAAAACTCATTCACGCTCGCCAGGTTATAAATACAGAGCCCTAGCGTTCAAGTCTATAGTACCTGAGAAGAAAATTAGAGAGAACAAAAGAGCACAAGAGCATTAAAGCAAGAGAGTTCGTGAGAAGAGTTTGAGAAGAGTTCGAGAGAGAAAGAGCATGTCGCAGAGAGAGGAAAGAAAAATAGAGTGTCAGAAGTCTGAGGAAGAAAGTCTGAGAGGAGTGGGTTTGAGCAGAAGAGTAATTGTCTTGACTTCAAAAGGGGAGGGCCCACTCTCTCTCTCTCTCTCTCTCTCTCTCTCTCTCTCTCTCTCTCTCCCATTGTTTCCCTCTCATTTCTTTTTCCTCATCGGTGCGGTCGCCTCCCTTCCCAGGTACACTCCCGCGCGAAGCCCTTCCTCGGTACACCTCCCGGGCCACCTCCAGCGGCACCCCCCACTGTACCGGATGCCCACTCCGCCACCCTCGCTAGCCCCTCCACGGCACACTCCTGCGCCAACTCCCGCGGCACACCCTCCACCGCACTGGATGGCAGCCATTCCGCCCGCACCGGATGGCCATGCCTCACCACATCGCTGCCCCCTCCAGCGGCACACACCCATTGTACCAGGTAACACCCAAAAAATCATACCGGATGGCCACCCGGCACATTCCCTCACCCCGGCACACCATTGTGACGGATAGCTCCTTCCGCACCCGTTGCAGGCCTCACCGCCTTTGCACCCAGCACACCCCCGTGCTGGATGGCCAAGCGCTGCACTCCGCATGCTCCCACACCACCTGCTGGCCCTGTTGTCCTGCCTGTGCCTTCTACAAGCTCGAGCGGGGAGTAGCAATTCTGTCATTTTTATCGATGGTTCCGATCACGAATATTTTGGATCTCATCCAGAGGCCGAGAGCGAGGCCTCGTGCTATAGCCATGTTGGATGTCAAAATAATTGAAGGCGTACCACAATCTGTTGGACATACAATTTCACTAGTTGATGGTACATTTAGTAGCCATATTGCTGGCTCAAGCAAGGCCCAAGGCGAACTTACTAAAGAGGGTGGGGTTGATCTTGTTTCCATAGACGAATCTACAGAATGTGATGCAGCTTGTATTGATAAAGAACTTGGTAATCTTGCACACTGGCTGGGGGGGTCATATGTTGGCAGCATGGAATTAAAGGATTAGAAATTGGAGTTTCCTTTGGCCAGCGGCACATCATTAACACTTCATGTTTCAAAGATAGCAGAATGAGCTTTGCGTTAAGTCTCGTTTCTCTTCTCAACGGTGTCAAAATGGCAGTGGAGATGGATGAAGATTTTGCTTCAAGCATTTAGGCGCCTGTGGAACTATTGGCCGGCTCTTTTATAGGCATCAAGGCTCTGAATGGGTATGGTTCAAGTGACAGATCCCAACGAAGGCTGGCGCTTTTCCATATGACATTAGCCAAGTTATTTGGTTTGCTGCAAAACTCATACCAAGGGGAAGTAGTTGGTGTTATCTTATTGAATGAGGAGCCTTCAACTAACTCAGAATCCTTGTTGGATGTGAAACTAAAGTCTCAAACTCCAAGGTGGTTGGTCGAAGTACCAGCATCAAACAGAACCAATCCAGAAGTGTTGTTAGTCAGAAAGAGTCTTGCTTGGATAACTGGTGTCATTCTTCTCATGTCTACACTCATTGGGATCTATTATCTACTCTACATGCCCTTCACAAGGGACACGCTTCTATACTCCAGTGTCAAGCTTGATTAATTTATTTGAGAATCAAGGAAGCCTCGAAGAAGTAGCCGGTGGTGATTTGAGAATCTGTTTGTGTGCGCCTGCATGCAGACCCAGCTTCCGATACTCTATTTTCGCACGATGGCTCTCCTCCACTCCCCTGCACTACGAATGCTCCACCTCCGCCCCCTCTGCTCGCACTGCTGCCCCTGCCAGCGCCATGGTCGCTGATCCTGCCGGTGCTGCTCCTCTCTTTGCAACCTACCCCCATAGCCACGGGCCATGTTAACGTCGCATAGAATAATGGTGTATGAAGTTGGTAAATTAGAATTATTGGGACAAAGGAAGCAAGAGAATGCATGGCCACCTGTCCGGCAGCCACCTTCTAAAGGCCTCATCCAGCACCCTTCAAGCAAACCGGTAGGGCTCAGCCCATCCAGTAGAGCCCCACTCGTCCGACACTAGGGTCCACCTGGTGGATCCCTTTTCCACCCGGTATCAGAGTAATCCGTCAGCATGGCTCCTCCCCCCATCTGGCATAGCTCGTGTTGATCCAGCACAGTCGTCTTCCATCCGGCAAGAAGCTTCAATCGGCTGGCTACTTGCTCCAATCGGTGGGCCTCCTAGCAACCTCTGCCTCTCACTGCGGCTCGCTCGACAACGCAATAGCGATACAGTGCTCACGTCCAACAGGGATCTTCGCATCTGGTAGTGGTCCAACTACCCTTTGATCTGGCAAGCTAAAGGCCCATCTGGCAATAAAGCCTTCAAAGCCTTCAGCCCAGCACACCAGCAGGAGCATCCACCCGACATGCCTACTATTCAGCCCAGTTGGCACACCTTCAACGGTCTTCGCCCGGCACACCCGCGAGCGGCCTCCGCCGGCACGCCTTCGGTGGTCTCCACTGGCACACCCGCAAGGGTCTTCACCCGACACACCCGCGAGCAGCCTCCACACCCGCTAGGGTCTTCACCCGGCACACCCGCGAGCGGCCTCCACCGGCACACCCACTCGGGTCTTCGCTCAGCACACCCACGAGCGGCCTCCACCGACATGCCTGCGAGCGGCTCCACCAGCACGCCTTCGGTGGTCTCGACCCGACACACCCATGAGGGGCTTCGCTCGGCGCGCTCGCGAGGGGCCTTAGCCCGGCACACCTGCCTCACGCTTTGCCCCCTGCCCTACTCAACCTCGAGGGGTTTGGAAACTACCCCTGTAGTGGTCCGCCGAAGAACAGCTGCGTCGGATAACCACCTCAAGCCTCACCATGTCAACCTCCCACTGCCTTCACTGGCACACTCCGAGTGCCTCCGCCGGCACGCTCCCAGGGCCCTTCGCCGGCACACCCGGAAGAGCCTCCACTGGCACACCCTTGGGATGCTCCACCGGCACGCTCGCAAGAGCCTCCACCGACACACTCTCTGGGCGCTCCACCGGCACACCCGCAAGAGCCTCCAGCGGCACGCTTCTATCGTCCCCTAACTGGTGCACTTGTACCCCTCGCCCGGTGCACCCGCATGCCGCTCCAGCGATGCACCCACAAGCCACTCCACCCAGCGAGGCTGTCGAGCCTTTTACCCGGTACATGGCATGCCCTTCTTCATCTGGTGAGGGGCTCCACCGTTTGGGCCGGCACGACCGGCGGTGAACACGGCGGTCACTGCATGTGGCCCTCGACGCGCGGCAGAATCACATTGAAGCCAGACAAGATCTCGTTGAGCTGTCGGCCTCCGGCTCGAACTTGCAAGCGTCCAGCTGACACGAACAAGACCGAGGTCAACCTCCGATTGATCTGCCTCGGGAGCGGTCGTCAATGACGGTAGAGGTATAAAAGGCCCTTCGCAAGAGGAAAGAAGGGGAGAGGCTAACTCGAAAAAGGCAGGGAGGCTGGTTTTGGCTCCGACGAGGGTCGTCACTGATTCCACCTCTGTGAGTGAAGGAAGAGAAGAAGAGAGCTTAGTAGAGAGAGAAGAGTGAGGAAGGAGCGAATGCTCCATTATCCCCCCATTGTATTTTTGTTTTCATTTTTCTTCTCCCTGTAATGTATTAGCCATGTATTTCCTTTTTTCAAATAAATAAAAAAAGGGTTTGTGAGCGGTTCTTGTTCCCACATTTGTTTCCTCGGTGTTTGCTTCCTCCATGGTCCTACACTTCTGCCATGATTTCCACCATATGCTTCTAAGCACCACAGCCCTCCTCAGGTGTTCTGCCCCACTGGCCATCCCTTCCTCATAGGATGGCTCGGTGGCTTCTCTCCCTCCCTCTGTTTGAACTCCGCAGAATTCACGCTTCGACCCCCCTCCGTACTGGTTGATTTGCATCATGCTTCGGCATGACCGTTTCAGGTGTTGCCGTTCCCAGGTGCACCTCTACTATATTGGGACTATCACTCTTTGTGGATGTGCACCCGTGTTATCCCCCTACGTCCCGGGTCTAGGGGAGGTGCTGTCGAAATTCCGCCAGGATTGAAACTAATAAAAGGAACAAAACAACACATAATTTTAACTCACAAAAAATGGGTGAATAAATAATGGTATTTCCCAAACAAGAGAGGGTTAAGTCGTGCACATATTCCTGGATGATGCAGACCCTGAAATCAGGAGGGTTCGGAGGATGACATTGCCTTTTGTAGGGGAAGATTATCTAAGTGACTGTATCATTAAGTAGAAGAGGCTCCCTTTTTACTTATACAAAGTGGAATCAATAGATGAGACTTCCGGAGGTGGTATACTCACGGTGAAAGAAAAGGGGCGAAGGGCTATTCACGAGTCGCCTGGTTTTCAGGCTTCTGGTCACGTTCTTGAGGTTGGGAAGAGCATTTATAGTGCTACATGCAAAAAAAAGGAAAAGGAAAGATTCCAATAGGACGAAAAGCTTATTGGCTAAACAGCTGGTGGGACTGATGAAGATGTTGTTGATGTTGGGACATACTGGGCTACCTTGTGTAGAAGACTCAAAGCAATCGGGGCCTCCATCTTTTATTAAGAGGCAACATGACAGTGAGAGGGTGTTCACAAAGACACTGTAGAAACTGCAGAAACATCTAAGCGTAACCAAGACTCTTGTTCAGGTTTGCTGCTCCCAATCAGATTGTGAAGTGGCCGATGCAGTTTTAGTGAGTACAGATGAAAGTGTTGGAGTAGGAGAAGACACTGCCGAGGACTTTCCACTTGATGGTAGCATCTCTGGGCGTATGCTTGGCCAACCTGCGGTACATGAATTATCCAGCATATCTTCATTGGAAATGGCAGAAAAATTACCACAATTGTCAAGAACGTCAAAACAATGTATAGGGCTTCTTGATCAGAAAACTATGGATGCAAATGCTCAGGGAACAGACTTTCAGTCAGTTTCTAGAATACCCGATGCTTGTGCCAATGGAGCTTTACACTTTCCAAACAACTTTGGGCAGTGGGACTACATTGTTGACAACACTCCCAAATCATTACATGATCTACAGCCGGAATGTCAGTTATCAAATGTGCAAGAATTCAAAGCAGCTGTAAAAGCAGATCAGCTATATAGTGTAGATCGGTCTTTCAAGATCACAGATATTTCACCAGCATGGTCTTATTCAAATAAAAAAAATAAGAAGTGGTTCAGCATGGGTTATACCGAAGCATGGCACCACCATATGCACCTGGTGTGGTCAATTTTCATTTAACCTTGAATGGGCAAAACCAATTAGTCAAGCCATGGATTTTTATTTATTTATTTATTTATTCTGAGTTCCTTCCTGTTGAAGACATTCTGAACAGCATTATATCTTCATAAGATGTTGGCATTGGTGAGATCAACCAGGGAGGTTTTTACCATTTTGGTAAGGCTTGTCCGTTTGCTATTCTCCACATCAACCGACATTTCCAATCTAAGCAATGGAGTATCATCAAATTCCCTGAAGGGTGCAAAAAGGTTTACATATGTCAGACACATCCCCTTCACTGGAGAGAGGTTGGATGCATCTGCTAAAAATCGGTCAGGAACAAGGAGGCCTCAATCATCACAGTTAACCAGCATTTATTTGAGCTGGTTCTGAAAAAAAAATAAGCTTCAGGAATGGCTTTTGACAAAATAGCTGGAGGATGCAGGACAGCTGACCTTGATGGTCAAGGTTTAGGGGTTATTCATTTGTATGCCATGCTGGATTATACTTGGGCGGCTCAGCTGTTTAAAGCTTCTGGCCTGTCCTCGAACTTTCGTGACACTTCTGGTTGGACTGCCCTACACTGAGCTGCATACTGTGGGCAGGATAACATGATGATTTCTGAGGTTGAATGTCAAAGTGGTAATTCTCTGGGTGTTAAAACCAATCTTGAGGCATCTACTTCTGGTCCAATTGTGATCTGTTTGGATTATAGTACAGATCCCACAATTTGCCAATCCAATGCTCAAGTCTGTGAACCATAAAATGATCTGAGACGTGCATGCAACACCATCAGTTTTCCCCAAATCAGACATGGTGACTACAAAGGTGTTGTGGTTGTTGGTCCAAGATCAGAAATGGTGTTATCTTTGTAGGAGGAGCATGCACTGGTTTAAATCAGATGACATAAAGCTGGATGTTTTAGCATACAACAAATATTAGTCACACTACCTCAATTGGTCATTGGCTATACTGCTAGCGACCCCTTTCGGGCATCAGAACGCCCAAGGGGGGCGGGGGGGGTGTCGACCCTTTTCAGTCCCTGTGGTGTCCCATCTACAATAGTTCCCCAACTCGGTTGAGTTGCCGTCACAACTGCCCATTCCCACTCAATTAGTTTTCTTGGACAAAAATTCTTCTCATGAAGGAGCAGCAGAAGGCATTGCATGCTTGATATTGCCGTAGGATATAAATGACATTGAATCTATTGGTATTCAAAGTCCAACAGCAGACATAGGTCTGCATCACATGGAAGGACTGTGTAGTGAACTGCCTCAAAGGTGGAAGATTTCCAGCCTTTTCTCCCACACCATCAAGTTCACAATGTGGCGATTCAGATACATCTGCTTTACAAAATACTTTACCAAATTCTGGATCAGCACAGCTTGAGATTCTTTTGCCTAATGGAAATCTGTGGAACATGAGTCCAGTTAAAAAAAAAGAAGCCAGTAATATATTTTGTTTGAAAGATTAATTAGTGCGCTCATTTCATGACAATGGGTCAAAATTTTTAACATTTGATCAGAGGAGCACATTTGATGAAACGCCTGATTTGGGCACCCGGGGTGGTGCCCCCTTTCCACTGGTTGTGAGCTGACAATTTCTATTATGACTGCAAGCCATGGGAAGTGATATGTGCGAGGATGAGTATAAGAAATGCTGCAGATAGCCATGGGCTAAGATCTATTGATGCTGAACATAAAGATGCCATATCCCCCTGAATTCAAACATCTAGATTGGTGGAACTGGGCTAGCCAGAAACATAATGTGCGGATTGTCATCATCTTGTAGTGGCGAGTATTCCGAAATGGGGCATTTGTCAAATTTCATCGATGCTGGCTGCAGTGTACCTTTCGGGAACTAACAAAGAAGGTAGTTGCAAGGGAAAAGTTGAGCTGCAGAAGTGAACCAAATGCAGAAGAGTACAACGACAGAGGCTGAAGCTCTATTTACTCCAATGAAATTAGGAAAAATGCTGGCATGGCAGACAAGATTGCACAGCTAATCCAGGTTATTGGTGGACAGTGAAGAGCCTCCAGAGCCCCAGCAAGCACATCTTCAGCCTATCATACATAGTGACCAACCAGAAACTCCTGCATGTTTATCTAAAGAAGCTGCCCGTGCTTGGCCATCTAAAAAATGCAGACACCTGCTCAGTGGGCCTGGAAATATGCATCATGCCTCAGGGCCAAATCATTCCTGGAACCTCAACAAGAGGGGCAGTAAAGGCACACTCTGTGAAGAAGGAATTCATATCAAAGCCTCACGCAAGCACCTCATGGATAAAAGCCAAAGCTTCTTATATGAATCCATGTTGCACGAATAAGGAAAGGAGGGCTCTGCTAGCCTCCCAAGTAAAAGAGAGAAATCATCATGAATTCACTGCAAGTTGGAGCATTTCAAGCCCCCATCCGGTGCACCCCAAGTCACCCTTGCCTGGCACACTTTCTCAGCCTTCTACCCAGCACACCCCATCCAACCTTAACCGACACACCCTTCAGCCACCTATACGGCACACCCAATCAGCCCCTTGCCCGGCACACTTTCTCAGCCTTCTACCCGGCACACCCTATCCACCTTTGCCCGGTACACTCTCTAGTACCTTTAACCGGCACGCACTAACCCACCTTTGCCTGGTCCACTGAACTCCTCCCCACGCCCCAGCCCCCTCTCCCTCTGCAACTCAGGTCCGCCCTCCTCGGCTCCGAGAGTCCACGGCACCCCGACGTCGCCCCATCGCCGCTACGCCCTCCCGTGGATCGAGAAGACCACGCTGCTGCTCTCTGCAACCAGCCTACAGCAGAGATCGAGTTTACAGAGACTACCCTGGCATCCACGGTGCAAACCAGCTGAAGCTTTCTTCTGTGGAGTTGTACATCGTCAAGTCAGCTTCGTCCCAGAGTGATCCCGCGATGATCCGACCGCGGCACCGTTCGCACCGCCCGTTCTCGTGCAACTGCACCAAACTCGGGTCTGAACTTGAGCACCAGCTGGTAGCAGCTCCACCGCCCGCCCCTATGCGATTCAGCCAGAGCTCTCTTCACAAGAGTTCTGCTCCTATGAAGTGTCGACGCACCAGAGGTGGTCCGCCTGGTTTTGATGTCGTCTCCATCCAGGGCGGCCATTATCCCTCAGTCACGCCAGACCCGGAGTCCCCTGTTTGCCCAGGATAGGCTGCTGTCAAGTCTACCCCGATACCCCCTCTTCCTCTCCGTTTCAGGTTGGACGGTCTTCATAAAAGTTGTAGCCTTCAATGATACGGAACTAACGTAGGTGGTCTCGTCCCGATCCGATGTCAGCGTTGGAAGTTCCCCCACAGATACCTGTGACTGGTCTGACTATTCACCCAGAAACCTGACGCCGGCCGTTCTCGCGACCACGTCCAACGAGCTGGTCAGACGGCCACCATTTTCTGAGGGTTCGTAGACCTCCCTATCAGCAATGTCCACGCCTTGGTCCCGTCGTGATTGGAGTTCCACAGCACCCGTACCAGCCAACGCACCACGACTGCGCCAATCTGTCCTACGCGGCAGAACTGCACAGGCCCACACCCGTGGCCGCTGTCTTCATCCAACGACAGCAGCTCAGCGCCAGACCTTCAGGCATCCTTCGGCGTCCCTCGATCATCATCCAGGAGCTGGCAGCACCTCGATCGGATGCCCCAGCTCAGCGTACGGTCGATAGTTTGTTTCCCCTCCCCGCGATCCCCACACCTGCGCGAGGGTAGTGTGTGTAATTGGTCGCCCCCACCCCCGTGAACCCCCCTCCTTGCGTGGAGCGTAGTGCATGTATTAGCAGGGACGTCACCAAACTTCCTCGACGCAGCGTGTCCGCCGGGTGTGCACGCTCCCTAGCGCGCCCACGTCTTCGACCGGAGCCGGTCCTTCGGATGGCTAGGTACGTGCGGTTGCCTCTCCTCTTTGCTTGCCTAGTATTAGTTCCAACCGCCGCGTCGAGTGAGGAGTGCTCGGTCCACAATTCCACCATTATATGTGAGTTCTTACTGCCGGTGAGCGAGTGCACATCTGAACCGATCCCCTCGGCATCGGTCTGTCCGGTTGAAATCGGCTCCCACGACTTGTCCCCCGGGTGGTTCATCCCCACCCTCCCCGCTACTCGGACCGCGTCTGATCCCCTCGCGAGCCATAGCTCACCGATCCCTCACTACGAGCCCGAGTGAAGTTCACAATGTGCGCGATTGTTAGCTTTGTCGCCAGGCGACTGGTGCTTGTTGATTGCTGGCTTAGGGTCCCGCATCTCGACCGGGTTCATCCCGCGTCAGTGAGTCCATTCACTTAGGCCTTCCCCCCATGGCCATCCACTGATCTTGTGTCTGCTGCTTGTTGACTTTTAGGAGCTGCCCCCCCCAGAAATTGTAGAGGTCGGTGCCCCGGGTCTATCGATCGGCGAACCGGAGGGAGTCCACACGGGCCCAGACAAGCTGGGGTCTTTATTTGAAGTTATGCGGTGGGAGGCGACTGTAGAAACTTTCGGTACCCCCGGGTTGATGGACGAGCCTCTGGAGGAGGGGGAGATTGTGCCCGAGGGCAGCATAGTCCCAGTGACCGAGGTGAGCATGGGGACCTTTTAGCTCTCCCTTTGTCCTATTATGACTTTTGGGCCATTCGCCTCAGGCAATGGGTGACTAATCCTGTCTTGTATATTTAGGAGGAGGTAGAGCTCCCAGAAGCACGTGCCGTTGGAGCTTGTAGGGCTATCCCTAAGCGGAGGGAGCTTCTCAGCCCCGCAGGAGCGGACAGGCTGAGATCGCTCTGGGGGCCGAAGGTGGAACCGCTGGTATCACTTTTGCAGTCAGGGGCCAGGCTGGAGCTAGCGGTTCCTCTTCCGCCTCTTCTGATGCTCTCGACACCGGAGGAGACCCAGCTGTTGCGGGAGATCCTGGAGAGCATCGCTATCCCCGGGGAGGAGGAAGCGCAAGCAGAAGGGGCTACGGGTCTCTTGGCAATGACGTCTGGCCCAGTTTCCTTCGACGTCCCTCCCCCGACCGAGAGCAAGACCCCTGCCTTACTGGGCCACGAGGTGACGGTGTCAAGGGCTCCGGTGATGGTTTCGCCTGCTCGTCTGGCGGTGGCCGACTGAGGGTTATCCTTTGAAGCAAGAGGGCCCAGTGATTTGGCCATGGGACTTCCCTCTTCTTCGACCGCAGTGGATGCCGAGATATGGGCTGCCGTGGACAGCACGGTGGAGTTCAATCTTCCGGAGGTACCTTCAATTGGCCACACCACTTCGGATGCACCGGTTCCGCAGATGCTACTGATGCTCCGATCGATGATGCTTGCCGACCCCTCCCTTACATACCGAGGGGTGCATGCGATAGTGATGCAGCTAACCGGTGCACTACAAGTGCTGGGTTGCCCCCTGGAGGAATGGTCGCTATGAGTCCTATTATTGTTAAAATACGTGGACCATTGCGAATTCCTTGAGACTCCGGCCCCCAACGAGCTTGCCACCATCAAGGCCCAAGAGGGTGAATATTTGCAAGCCTTGGGGATGCGTCGAAGCAGCGAGGAACAGCACGAGAAGGCCTTGGAAGGAGGCCACCGCGACGCCCACGCCCTTAGGAATAGAATCGAGGAACTAGAAGGCCATCTCACTGCAGCCAGGTCTGAGCTGACCGATGTCGAGGTGGCAGTCAAGTGGGAGAGTGAGGCGCTCACCGTTGCCAGAGCCAAGGTGACGTCCGTGGAAACAGAGCTGGTGCACCTCGAGGAGCAGAGGGGTCAAATGCGCAACATGGCAGACTTTCCTTGCGTCAGGATCCTCCCCCTCAAGGATATCTTCTAGGGCATCGACTGAGCGCTGCTCTCCTCGACCCTCCTCTTGTATCCTACTTCTCTCTCTTTCTCTTCTCTTTTTTTCTTCTTCTTTTTTTTGACATGTAACCAGGGGTATGCCTCGAAGCACGTGTATCCCCCTTTGATTGAAAGGAATAGAATAACCTTATCGTGTATATCTCTTATGTGTGGTCTTGATAGTCCTTCTTTCCCCCTTTTTTCTTTTTTTTTTGTGCCTCGCTTGAAATGCATTGATGGGGTGCAAGCCTTCGCGGTAGCTCACCTAGGGACAACCGGGTAGGCATCCATGTTAGCACACAGGAGAGTGCTTGCCCTCCCAGGGGAAGGACAAGGGGACCACTCCACCGTGGGAAGCGAACTACTAACCGGTCTCGCTCGGGCACCCGGTTAAAATTTTGAAAGTTCATAAGCTTTTATGGAAGAACGTAATTTATGAATAAATTGTGATTTTTTAAATCATTGTGAATTTAAAGACATGAAAAATATGCTAAGTTGAAAGTGTAACTAAATCATGTCTTTTGTTATGTTTTTTTGTGACAGTCTTAACTTAGTTGGCTGATTGCGCCTGTTCAAGTCTAAACAAACTTTCTCAATTGCCTTGCCTCATCTACAACCTCTCTCTCTCTCACACACACACACAAACAGACATCCCAATGCATACAGTGTCTCCATGCAACCAATTGCAATTTGCTTCCCTGACTTAAGTGCCTACCATGTTTTGAATACACACCACTGACCCAATTTTTTTTTTTCACTTCAATGTTTCCAATGCTCGTTCCATCATTGCCAAACTATAGCACAACCTTGCTCAGCAGCCGGCCATACTAGTGTGCATGGCAGCTATCCCCTGTCAACCCCACCTTTACAAGTAAGCACCTCTTTTCCTTATTCTTCTCAAGGCATGTCAACATTTGAAATTTTGGATTTAAAATTTGTATCAACCTGTCTCTTTTTTAGGGACGAGGGCAACTTGCCTGTGCTGCTAGAACCCTGGGTGACTGCACTGCAGGCAGGGGAACTCCAACACACCTGTTCATGCATGCCAGGCATAATTGAACTTGAGGCCACTGATTCATTAGCTGGAATTGTTCTGACTGTTCCAACATGAGGCCACCCCTTACATTACCCTGTTCCTCTTGGATCAGCTTGTCTGGACCCAGATTGGGATGTTGTATCCTGATGTCACCCCCTGAGTTACCATTGATCTCCTGTCATATCAGAAGTCTGCCAGTCGGCATGGATGCCTTACCATGTGCTAAATTCCATGAAAAGCCATTTTTTTTGGGTGATGTTTTGAGATCTTGTTTGTACTTTACCACTCCAACAATTGGCCCAACTGAAGTATGTGGAACCCACAAAATGATGTTGAAGCTAACTTCCCCACTTTGAAACCTGTGGTGCAAACAAGCATGAGAGAGATCAGCTAACATGTCCAATACTTATCTGCATGGGCATATGATATGCAAACTTCCTTTGTGGTTACTTTATGTGAATGATGTCTCTTTTTCATTTTTTATTCACAATTTTTTCATTTGTAAGCTTGCATTTGTTTTTTGTATAAAGGACTTATTTGCTGCATCTGTCAGGTGGTCTGAGATGTGTATCGGGAATCAATTATTCTGAAAGCTTTGGAATTCCTAGAAGGACCCAACAGTTTGGTTGCTTATTCAATTATTTGAGTTTCGTGGGGGACATCCTGTAAGGAGCTATTGAAATAGGTGCTGCTCTGGGGATAAGTTTGATGGAGAAGTTTACTTCCCTTTTAGGCGGTATACCAGGTAATTCAGAGGGAAAGACATCAAAAAATTCTCGGACAATAGGGATTTCTTCTAGGATGATTTCCTTGGACTCAATAATAATCACGGAAGAAAGGAAAGTTTCATAACCTTGTGAGATAAGTTTGCAGGTGGGAAAGGAAGAAACAAGGATTGGATGCTTCTTATATTTAATGCCAAGGAAAGAAAATCGTTGAAGATCTAGTTTGTAGAAAGAAATTCTCCTATTGCGGCAATTAATATCTGCATAATGATCAATAAGTAAATCTACGCCTAAGATAGCATCATAGCCTCCCATATCAAGGCATACGAGGTTTATTGAAAGATTATGGCCTTCTATTGTTATCTCACTATTTGGGTAGTGGGTTGTAAGTTTAGTTCCAGGACCTAAGGGTGTTGTAATCACTAGGTCCGAAGGTAGAGGAACAGGTGCAACTGGGAAAGTTTTTGTGAAAGAAGTAGATATAAAGGAATGAGAAGCACCAGTATCAAATAGTACGAAAGTAGGATGTGAATAAATTTGAATGGTACTTTCCATCAAGCCATCATCCTTGAGTGCTTCCTCGTCCAGCACAACATTAAGACGAGCCTACTGCCTACGCCCACCATTAGAAGGCGGCTCTTTCATGAGGGGGCAATTCGACATGCGTTGCTCCTGGCTTCCATAGTGTAGACACGCTCCCAAGCGCTTCCAACATTCCTCGGCTGAGTGATCGAACTCTTCACAGAATGTGCAAGCTGCCATGACTTGCTTCAATTCTTCCTTTCTTATTTTTGCCATTCCCGTTGCCATTACGAGACCGCTTCTTATTGTCACTATATTTGTAAGTGCCTGTGATGCTTAATTTGTCTACCTTTCGTCCCTTCTTCTCATGCTTCCAGTTAGATTCTACTCTCTTATCCTTGAATTTCTCGACCTTCTCAAGGGTCCTTTCACATAGATGAGCTCTATGGATCATTTCAATATGTGTGTAGATATTTTGAGGCCCAAGTTGTTGAATAAAGACGGGCCTTAAACCGATTCACCTTCAAGATCTCCGTGCTGATAAGATGTGAAGCATACGATGCCAACCTTGAGAATTGGAAGTCATATTCTACTACGGAAATCATCCCTTGGCGAAGGGAGGCAAATTCCTTAGCCTTCCTCTCATTGACCAATACTCTCAAGGGAGTTACCATGGATTTCGGATAACACAATTGTTGGCACTTTATCCAATGAGAGCACATGGACCTTGTTGCCATTCATTGAGCTGCATGGCCGGGCACATAATTTGCCATGGAGGGGTGGGCATTCTTATATTACGGGGCCTCCCACCAATTCATTTACTTTTTACTCTATTCCATCCACCCTCCCATTAACTGCTAATTCCTCCCTGTGGGTCACCTATTGGGTGAGGAGGGGGTTCTCATCCCCTCACTCTTTGTGTTTTTTGCATTCTTTGCATCCCTTGCATTCGTCACATTACATGCATTTGCATTTATCCTTCTTTCCCAGGTTTCTGAACCCATATCTTCCCTGTCTTTTGGAACCTCCGAATCCTCCACATTCTCTTCCTTTCGATTTACCTTTTTCTCAGGAACCTCACGATCCTCCCCATTCTATTTCTCTTGATTCACCTTCATCTCTAGAATTTCTAGATTCTTCATCTCTTTTGCTAGGGCATCGTGACCCTCGGTATTTCCTTCGTCTGGAACCTTCAAGTTCCCTTTCCCTTATACTTTCCAGGCATCACGCCCCTTCTTTCCTTTCTCCATCTCCGGGGCATCGTGACCCCTCCTATTCTTTCCCTCTGAAACCTCCGCAGTCTTTATCTTATTCCCTTTTCAGGCATCGTGCCCCCTCCTACTGTCTTCTTTCGGAATCTCTGGATCCTTTTCGAGTTGCCTCCAATTCACCCTTGTCTCCAAAATTTCTAGATTCTCTTCTTGATCTCTTTGGGCATCGTGCCGCTTCATACTCACCTCTTTTGGAACCTCTGGATCCTTTCTATACTATTTCTAATCCACCTTCATCTCTGAAACTTCCAGATCTTTCACCTCTTCTCTCAGGACATCGCATCCCTTCCTATCTTCTCCATCCAAAACCTTTGGATCTCTCATCTCATTCTCTTGGACATCGTGCCCCTTCCCATTCTCTCCTTTAGGATTTCCTTTTCCTCCTCTTACTGATTCTTCTAGGGCACTATGTCCCTTGTTATTTTTTCCTTCGAAACCTCCAGATCTCCTTATCCTTTTGCAATCAATTCTCCTAGGGCATTGCACCCTTCCCTTTCACTCCTTCTCTAGACTTCCGAACTTATTCCCTTTCTTCCAATTTATCCTCCTACTTTTCTAATGCATCGCGTCCCTTGCTCTTTCCTTCATCCGAGACCTACAGAACCGGCTCTTTCCATATCTTTTCCCAGGGCATCGTGTCCCTCATCATATGAAATAGGGAGGCTCATCAATTGATTTACTTTTCTCTTTTCAAGTTAGTTTGGTAATCCTGTTGTCATCCTCTGCAGATCTTCCCTGCAAATGAGAAGATTGAAAATATAAATGATCAGTACTGGACATTGCGTGCAGAGGAGGTAAGTTGCATGCTCACTTTATTTTAACACTAGGAAGGGGAGAGTTTTCATTTGTCATTCAGGCGTGAAGGTACGAATGTAAACTCAGAGTATATATACCCCTCTGATTCTAGTTAAGTTGACGCAGATTCCGGAGGAAGAGAAAAACATAGGTCCTCATGATCGGTTGATTCATGTGTACCATTTCATGAAAGATCCTCAAAATCAGATGGTAAATGAGTCCCCTTGCGTGTTTGGATACATTATACAACTGTTTAATTTGTAATATCTTGTTTTTCTTCTAGAGATGGAAATTTTTTGTTTGCATTGTATAATTGTATTTTCTGAGTAAGGACAGTGTAATAAAGGACTTTGTCTAGGTTTTGACTATAGCTATTTGGTGTTCAACTTAAAGATGGTATGGTTGAAGCTTAGTATGCTGTCACATACAAGTATGAGTTGTGCCTAAAATATAGTATTTTGATTGTTAAACAGCAGGTTCAGAATTTTGGGGAACCATTTTTCTTGGTTATTCATGAAGGTGAGGCTCTAGCAGATGTCAAAGTGCGTATTCAGAAGAAGTTGCAGGTTTCAGATGAGGAATTTGCTAAGGTATTTTCACACAATTTATTCACAGGGACTAACGAATATTTGACAATGTTCATTTGCTGTTCTTGGTTTCTTCTTGAAGATCAGAAATCTCTTGTGGCTTGTCAGAGATAATGTTCGAAGGAGAACACTCTGTGGTAGCACTTGTCATTCTATCTAGATTTATTTTGCATTATTATTTGATGCTCTTCCGATATGGGAAGAGTGTATTAGGTTCTAAGAAGGTGATTTTCTGCCTGCTAACTGCGCCCTCATCGGGGCTGTGTTAAACCCTCTCTCCACTGTTAACATGGTCAGGTGAGTGGTATCACCCTGTACAGAATTGGTGAGAAGTGGTTGGAAAACTTTGCTAAATCCTTGGATTCTTTGTTAGATCTGGCCAAACATGGGTTGACAGGATAAGCTGGTGATGGTGGTCTTGATGGTGATTATGAGATGTTTTTGTTTTAGTTACATTAACTGGTTTTTTAAAGCATGCATGTCTCATAATTCAATGGATTGTAGATTTTAACATGAAAGAGTGATTTCTTATCACCATATTTGCATGCACAGGGAGTGGACGAGGGGGGGTCGTGGGCGTGCAGGTGGTTGCGGAAGGAGACGGTGCAGGTGGCGTCGAGAGGAGCAGAGGCGAGAGAAGGGAAGGGCTCGCCATGGACCTGGGCGATGGAGGTGGTCACCGGCGGTGGCAGTGGAGGAGGGCGCAGGGTGGTGCAGGTTGGATGGTCGCGGCATTGGGAGTCCGGCGCTGTCGCAACGTGGGGAGGTGGAGCTGGCTGGGTGTGGCACCGCGGCGTTGGCGAGAGGTGCACCGACGGGGCTTGATGGCCAGGGGGGTGTGCCGGTGTGTTCGCAGGGTGGAGAAGGCGGTCGTGGTGGTTGCGGGAGGTTGGCGACCGGTGCAGGTTGCTCGAGGGCGACGTCGGGAGAACTCACAGAGAGAGAGGGAGGCCACGGAGGGCTGCCGGTGATGAGCGATCGCCGCGAGGGGAAGGGGGAGGTGGCCGGAGGCAGGGCGAGTGCTCGGGCGAGGCGACGGTCTGGTTCGCGAGGTGTTAGCAGGAGGGAGGTGCTGGCGGGTTGGTGAAGGTGGCAGGAGGAAGAGCGAAGGAGGACGACGCGCAGGTGATACCAGGGGAGGCCGGAGGGTTGTGGCGTGAGCGGCGACGGTGGAGGGGGTATCGCGGGGGTAGCTGGCGTGATGAGAGGGAGACGCAGGGGCAACGGTGGGTGGCGTGGTGTTGCTGCGGAGGGAAGTGGCTCGGTGTCGCCAGTGGGTGGTGAGGGTGCCTGGAGACGGTGGCGCCGGCGTGGTGCGCAGGGCGCTCGCAGAGGGGGGGGGGGTTGGTGCCGCTGTGTGCGGGAGAGACAGAGACAGTAATAGGTAGAGAGAGAGAGAATCTGAGGGAGAGAGAGGATTTGAGAGGGGAAAAAAATTTTCTTCTGTTTGCTTCTGCTCTGCGGTGAACGAGAGAGAGAGAGAAGAAACAAAGAAAGAAACAGGGAGAGAGAGAGAGTCACAGGTAGAGAGAGCGAGAAACGGAGAGAGGGAATCCGAGGGAGAGAGAGGATTTGAGAGAGAGAAAAAAATTCTTCTGTTTGCTTCTGCTCTGCGGTGAACGACAGAGAGAGAGAGGGGAAACAAAGAAAGAAACAGGGAGAGAAACGTAGGGTTTTTTTCTCCTTTTTTTTTTCTTAATTTTTTTTCACCCTCTTTTCTTTTCTTCCTCTCAACCAACAAATCTTTCTGCTAATCTTCTTCTTCTTTTTTTTCCTTTTTTTTTCACTTCTAGCAACCGAAAGAACGAAGGAGGATATTTCTGTAATTTTCTGACCGTCGGGCCTTGAACATTTGTAAGACTTGCAACTTTAGTTTGTAACCATCTTCGTTCCACCTGTGGATGATTTCAATTGCAATGAGCATAATGTCATTTCAATGATTTCAAGTGCAATAATGCAAGCTCATTCTGAGCCCATTTTGACTAGCCCACTTGTCCATGGAAACAAGCCCGTAGCCATTTCATTGATTTCAAATGCGATAATGCAAGAATTTCTATACAACTTCAACATTGCATAATTTTCTCTGGCATTTATGTAAAGCATTTTTGTAATGTTTCATTGCATTTCTGTAACTGCACTTCTGTAGTGTTTCATGGCATTTCTGTATATGGGCATCTTTGTTGATTACTTGTGTTGATGGCATTTCTGAGTATTACATTTTTTCATCTTTGTTGATTATTTGTATTGGTGGCATTTCTGATCTGAGCATTGTATTTCTAATCTGACATTTTGGATATGAGCATTGCATGAACATGACATTTCTTGCATTTCTGCATAGGATTTCGTGTAATGTTGTTGTTGAAACTTGTTGAATGTCTCACAGCATTGTTGTGTTGTTATTGAAAACTTGTTGTATTTCTATAATACTTCACAGCATGGCATGTCTGCACTTTCACAACATCTGCACTTATAACATTGTTGGCCCATTTGATTTCCAATCATGAGCCCATTTGAATTGCAGGCCCATTTTGACTGCTTAAGAACATCTGGCCCAGAAGCCCAACCCATTCTATTTCGATGATTTGCAAGTGGTGAGAGGCCTCTTAGAATCATCATTCTCCAGGAAGGTGACCGGAACTCCCAGGGGGGGCCTTTCTATGGTGACCATACCCCAGACAAGCTAACATGGCAACTTGGACTGTTTCCAAAGTTGTCTACCCTGTTGGCAGGATTGCTGCATCATTCTTCTTGGCCCTTACGGTTGCTGCTTGGGCCTACTCTTCAAAAAATAAATCCTTTGTATGTTGTGCGCTCCCAGACTTGCTGCTTTCCTTGTGGGGGCTTCCTCTTCGCTGCTTGCGGGAGAAAACTGTGCTCTTGTCCTCTTGCTGTGTACTCTATTGTGTGTCTCCTTTCTCCTCTTTTTTCTTCCTTTCTTTGGCTCCTAGTGGGAGCTTTTTATAGTGGATTGGAGAGGGGCCGGAGGGGCTTCCCCTTCATCTCCTCCAGTGGAATCTCAACAGGTAATCCCTCACCTTCCTCCTCCCTGTCTCTTCTCCTTCCAGCATTTATTTCTTCTTTTCTCTTATTACGCTCTGATTATATTGCTAGCTTGAGGCGTATTGTCGACTGTTCATGTTCCCAACTTAATTCTGCCGCATATATCTCAGGACGTGATGTAGCAACCCCTTAAGGGCCCCTGAACTAGCAGGTACTTCGAAGCCAATTTTGTAGCCATGTCCCCATCCGACAATAGCAAATGCACCCGACAGCGCCTGCCCCAACCGACCGCAATGACACGCTCCATCTTGTCGTTTAGCAAAGGCCTCGCGTCCGCCTCCCTTGCACCCCTATATAAAGGGGGGATAGAAGTGGAGAAGGGAGCACTGAAGACATCGGAAGACGCAGGCTAGAGAGCTCCCACACTTCCCCTGGCTTTTTGAGACCACCTCCCCTGCGGGTAGAAGGAAGGCGAGGAGAGAATAGCAGAGATAAAAAAAGGACGAAAAAGGGAGAAAGCCCCTTGGGAGAAATGCAGAGTTCGAATAGAGAAAGAGAGAGGAGGAGAGAAGAGAGAGGTGAGGAAGGGGGAGAAGGAGTCATTGCTCCGTTTCTCCCCCCTTCTTTTTTCTTTTCTTTTTTGTATTTTCTTGTTTCTTCTTTTATATACTTTGCTTCCCGTTTATGTCGTTGTAATCACTGAATGAGAATAATAAACCTTATGAATGATTTTGTGTTTATATCTGCTGTCCCTTTTAATCCATCTTCGATCATTACATATTCAATTTTCCTTTCTCTCTCTCTTTTTTGTACTGGGATCATTAGCTCGTGGGAATGGAACGGGCTAGATGAGTTAGGGATGGGGATGAATGTACCTCCGAAGGAATTCAAGCTCCGGGTTTATCTGATGCTATGGATATGACCCCGAGTCCCAGTCTTCGTGAGCCACTTGGTAGAAAGTGTCATTCACGTCACACCATGCTCCCCTTTCGAATGATCCGTCATTCCCCCCCTTAGCCACTGTCCATCGAGGTGATATAACACCTCTGTAGTGGTCCATTGTCCCACTATTCTTCCTTACTCTCTTTCAAAATGTGAAACAATAGTCTTTTCCCAAATGGATCGGTGCTGAGAATGTGGGTGTTGCCACTCATGTGCGCACCCGTTTAATTAAAGGGGCTATCTCAGACTTTCGTGGATAAGCACTCGCTTCACACACCCCAAAGTCTCGGGTCTGGGGGAGGAGCTGTCAAAATTTCATCCGATCTTGGGCTAATTATGATGTGGCACAGCCCTAAGATGATGTTGGATGCAAAGATGAACCAAGGACCTAAACCAGCAAGCATATAAGGAAGACATTGACAATCTCGCTAAGGCGCAGCCCGTGGCGGTCGGCCATTCGAACTGTGTAGACGGCCCCTTTGACGGGCATGGCTTCGTTGCCCCAACCGCCACGCAGGGGGCCACCGTCAACGCAAACCACCTTCGCCCCACGGACTGCCCATGACGGAATGCTGCTCATTGAACCTCTCCGAGAACAGGAATGCGGGTGAAGTTGTGGTTGGCCGCGACCGGGGAAGCATCGCTGGAAGCCTCCCCGGCTTGGCGCGTTGCCACGACAGGCTTTTCACCTGCCTGCCCGTTGCCGGGTTCGGAATGGAAGCGGTCGCTGACAGGTTGGGTTCCACCAACGACCGCATCGGCAGGGTCATCCTGCCGAATGGTGGTAGCAGGAGCCGGAGTCGAACCGGCTGGATCAGCGTTATGAGCGCCGATGGGCTCCGAGCCTTCCTGCAAAGGGGGGAGGGTCATGCTGCCCTCCGCTTGAACGGGACCCAAAAGCCGGACACTGTGTTCAGCGATTGGCCAGGGAGGGACTGATGGCCGAAGACACTGGACTGCCCGTCAAGACTATCCAGATAAGCGGCAAACCCGTCATTGTGCGCGAGCCCACCGACGTGCCGGTTCAGGTTGGCGAAGTTCTGGTCGAGGCCAGACTGCTCGACAGCGGAGTGCTCGCCGTTAGCTTCGGGCATTTTGTTTTCGACCTGAATGGCGAGCCCGAAATCCGCGTAAACAGCCGCCTGCGCCTGGTCCCCGAGGTTGTTGCCTATCTGGAAGGGCAGATCGCCGACCGCCGTGCCGCTGCGGCGGAGCTCAAGAAGTCGGCGAACTAGGTGGCGCGCCGTCATCATGCCGCCTGCCCTTCATTGGGCTGGGGAGCGGGGCAGTGAGCTTCGGCACCAAAGAGCATCGTCCGATAGCCGATGAACGCCGCAACGTAGAAGCTCGCCAGCAGGGCCGAGAATACCACCGCGATAGATATGATGCCGGCCAAACGGAGGATGCGCCTCATGCTGCTGCCTCGCTCTCTTCCAGCGGGGCGGCCTCTTGCGCATCGATCCAATCGATGACGCGCTGGTAGGTTTTGATGGTGAAATTGTCGCCGGCCTGCACCCGCGCGAGAAACTTGCTGTCCTTCAGCGCTTCGTCGCCAATGCGGGAAAAGCTGTAGCCGTGCGCGTCGGCAAACGCGGTAGCTCGACTAAGAAGCGTGCGCCGTACGGCGTCGGCGGTAATCTCAACCGGCATCATCATGCTGCCTGTTGTCGGGATTTTTCCCTAAAGTAAGAAAAAGTGATACTGTTCATGTATTCAATGAACTGGTTTAAACTCCATCAAAACTTTAAGGATTTTTATCTTTAAATCTAGATAAAATAAAATTTTGATATTTTATGGCTAAGATCTTTAGATTTTTCTCTTATTTGTCATATAAAATTCTTCGTTAAATTCTTAATAACTAAAAAGTGACACTGTTCATGTGGAATTGTGACGTTAAAAGAATTAACGTAAACTTTGTTAACGTTAATTCTTTGAGAGATTTCCCCACCAACCTTGTAAGCCACTTTATTGTCTTTATGCCCTTATCAAGGTCCCCTTCCATCATTAACCTTATAAAACCTCATCTCTATTCACATTCTTTCAAATATATATATATATATGTTAAATAATATACAAATATAAAAAATGCATCCACACTCATGACTCTAATTAAATTATGCACCTTTTTAAGGATATTGTAATTTTTTTAGAATTATTAAATTAAATAAAAATAGAATATGAAAGAACGTCATTTAAAAAAAAGATGCTATTTTTTTGAGATAATATATTTAATAGAAATTAATATCAGTTCAAAGAGACACAAATTCTTCCCTCAAACGTTTTATCATGCTTTGACCCATATCACGGGTCTTTTGGCACTCCTATCTCATTGCCGAGATGGACTCCATGTTTCAAGAGTTTTTACGATTACACACTATTTCTTGGAGATTGAAAGACTCTCTGCAAGATATTACTTCCGTCGGACTAGAATTTCTCTCTCTAAGGCCTCCACAAGTCTACACTAGTCTTAGATTCTCTCAAGGCAGCTGAGCAAGTTGCACCCTAAAAACCCATGAACCTTATTTCAGTCATATCACTCTGAAGAAACATGATGACCTAGCCATCACGGATCGCCCCGATGGATCACTGTGAGAAGTCTAGTTTCTATCTGTAATTGGTGACCTGATAGTCGACGCCAATTAGAATTAGCATCTACGACACTGACGTCATTTTCGTTCGTGCCTACTAAACTCTTGAATTTACGGCGACTGTATGGACGTCATTTAACCTAGTTTTACGAAAATTTAGATTTCATGAGAGATTTATCGACATGTTGTCCTTGCAGGTTCTTTAGTCTCTAAACTCTGTTATATCATGGATCTTCATGATTATCACCCGTGTTAGCTATGACACACTATTACTTTCAAAATGTTCTTATCAATATTGGGAGAACATATCCCTTTGACTTTATGTTGGTCACATCTGATTCCGTAATATTTAAGGGCTGTGGGTCCGCAACAACATGATCGAGTCACATTGCATTCATTCATCATCAAAACTCATCAATCCACACATCATAACCTTGGGGGCAAACATCCTACTTGTTTCTTTAGTGTGCAAAGTGACTTTTCTTTTTCTTTTCTAAAGTGCTAATGAACTTTAAAGAGATTCTTAAATCATTATTCTATCGCTAGATTAGATAATAATCCATCATCCTTTTCCCTAGCTTTTCCTATTTCAGAATCACTTTCAATTCAAGCATGAATCATGAAACTCAATTGGGGATTTACATTCATTTTTTTAATAGCATGAAAGGTTGTAATAAATGCAATAAAAATTACATCCCCCCCAACTTAAATGCCATTCTCCTTAATGGCATAAATAATATGGAACAATGGAACAATGTAGAATTAAATTTTACTAAGAAGGAAGGGTACAACCTGATGCGTATGATGCCATTTCCTTGAATAGAACTGAGCATGGATAGCGGCCTCTCCTAGTCGCTACTTCTAACTCCTGATAAGAGCAAAGCATAAAATCATGGGTTACTTTTCAAGAAGCGCCAAGTTTAACTTCTTCAGCCAAAGGCAATAGAACTCCATAACCAACGCGTTGAGTTAAGAATGAGCCACTAAGTTATCTTATCTTCTTTTGAGTTCCAAAATTTATCCCAGGGGAAGAAAAGATTAAATATGTGAATGTGGGGGCCAGAATTATGTTGGTTATTATCATGACTGATTTTGTCATTAAGTGCATGTGTTAACAACTTTTCTTCCGTAGGGGTCATGTAAAAATTAACATTTATTATTTTTGGATTGGCCATCATTGCATACTACGGTGGATCAAATCGGCAAAAATGGCATCCCCAGTTAGAGAATGAAAGAGAAATTATCATATCTCTTCTTCAAACTTAATGTCCTTATAAGTGCTAAAAATATCAAGGTAGACCTTATTAAAAATTTCTTCCGCAACCTCAATTGTTGGAATTACGTGAAGCTTGGTGAGGTGAGAGTAGATCAGAGGGTGAGGGGTTCCCACCAAAAGATTATTGTTAAGGAGATGAGTAATATCAGGAGTGAAAGAAACATGCTCCTCAACACAAGGATACTCATGGTGTCACGCCCCGAACCGATAGCAGCGGAACTTGTTCGTTTGCTCGGAACGTGGCAGTTAAACAGTCGAGTCGATCAGAGTAAAATGTAATATGACTCAGATAATTGAACAAATAGGAATTCTATTTCAAATATAAGTTTATTACAATTTGGACCCATTGAAATAAAGACTCAATAAAGGTTTAAATTACTTGAATGTTCGAGTGAGTGTGACGAGATTGAGTGAACTAGTCTACCTTGCTTAGCTTAATTTCTTCAATCTCATTAAACTTGTTAATTCCATTGCAAAAGCATTTTAATTTACCATGGATCGTGGGGGACAATTCAACCCCCCCTTCTTGTCTACTTACCTACTCGAGGACCAACAATTGGTATCAGAGCCACGGCTCTATTTTCTTAGGTCTAACAATCTTTAGAGTGATCCCTCGGCAAGTTTCATTGAGCATCATTTCTGATAGTTACATGTCTTCTCTTCCTCCTCGTTTTGATGGTCACAACTACATTGCTTGGAGAAATAACATGTGTGCTTATCTTGAAGCTCATGAACCTGAAATGTGAAAAGTGATATGTAATGGTCCATTTAAACTCTCTACAAATGAAAATAAATGGAATGAAAAATACATCAAGAAAAATACTATAAATATTAATGCATTAAATATTTTGATGAATAGCATAGAATTTGATGTACTTACACTTGTTTCAACGTGTAGGTCAGCAAGGGAAGTTTGGAATGAGCTAACATACAAGTATGAAGGAAATGGAAAGGATGCATGCATGATGACTTATGGAGAAAGTGAGGTTGAGGTAAATTCTGATTCAGAAGAACCTTATATTGAGGAATGGCAATTGACATATGTTGAAATGCATGAAAGATGTAAATGATTTAAATCTGAAAATAAAAAATTAAGAAACAAACTTAAAGAAATTCTTAGTGCATCTGTTACATGTGCAAATTGTAAATTACTTGAATAAAAAATTAAAAACTTTATGCATGCAAATCCTTCCTGTGAAAACTGTAAAATATTGAAAGAGGAAAATGAAGCTCTGAAGTCAGAAAATAAATGTTTAGAAAGATAAAATGATGATATGGAATTTAGAATAGATGAGCTTGATAAAGAAATTTTTGATATACGTAAAGAACACACATTGGTTGAAAAATCTGATAGATCCTTGAATTCTGAGAATGATTGTCATGATTTGCTTGAGTAGAACAAACTCTTGTTGTCTAAGATTTCATCGCTTGAAGAAACAGAAAAGTATCTTAGGAACAAGCTAGCTTCTCTTTCTGATGATGAGAAAATGTTTGAGAAATTGTTTGATTCTGAAATTGATAGCAAGAGCATCATGGATGAAAATGAAGATCTTAAAAAGAAAAATGGTGCCATGTTAATTTAGAATTCTTTGCTTGAAGGTAGATTGAAATATTTTGAAAAATTTGAAAAAGAGATTTCCAGATAGAGCTTTGGTACGAAGTGAAGGGGTAGGAGGAAATGGGGGCGTGAGATCCCTCTCCACCAAGTGGTAAAGTGGTTCTTGCTCAGGATTGGTGTTGCTTAGTTGCCCTTATTTTCCGTAGGAGAGCTTCCCTGATTTATGTAGTGACTCGTTGAATGTGGGAGCCCCACGAGCCGAGGAGTTTCAGGGGGGGGGGGGCTACGTCTTCTTCGTGAACTCTTTATAGCACGAGGACTCTTGATCTCCCCTCTTTACAGCACGAGGACTCTTGATCTTCCTTATCCCCTTGACCTCCCTGCTCTTGAAGGGCATGTAATGGTCCACGGATAAGCTTTCATCAGTCGGTCCGAGCATGGGGCACTAGCTCAGGGGGGCCTCCCGAGCGATAGGTGTACGGCTCAGACGGGGTGTGTTAGGTTCCCGAAGGGACCTTCCCGATCGATCTGACGCTCAGACTTCCGAACCCGAAGGTCACCTAGGAAGCGCTCGATCCGCGTGGGTTATTGGGCTTGATGCAAGTGGCCCCCCCGGGGGGGGTGTCACTCTAAGGAGCCGGGCCTCGTTTGGTCTGACGGGACCTCGTTTGGCCACTTTCTCCAGGCGGTAGAATTTCCCCTCTCCACTTGTCCCCCTCCTACTCCCGAGCCAAGATTTGGCTCGGTCGAGTAGCGTTTGGGGAAGACGTTGGTGGCTTGAGTCGGATGGAGATTTTTCCTTGGCAGGGGCCACTCAATGTGGCTATCCTGGGGATACGCCCGTAATGATAATAATTCTTACGAATTGACGTGTGAAGGCCCTTTTTTTAAGACTAGAACATCGCGTCACTTCCCGCTGGGGGTTATAAGCGTAGTGCATGTTTGCATTCCAAACTTCCATTGCTAGGGGTTTTTCTCTCCATCACTCTTGCATTTGTGAGGGGCTCATGCGCCGTGAGGGCAGTCCGGAGGAGCGAAGAGTTACAGCGGCCTTCGCGGAGCTCGCAGAGATTACTATGACGGCGATCTGTCAACTTTCGCTTCCTCTTGAATCATCTGGCTCAGTGCTTTCCTCCTCTTCCTCCAGTTCTTCTGGTTATTCCATGGCAGATCAACATCCCGAGGCCGAGGGACAGGAGATTTATCGGGCCCCAAGGGCTTTCGTGGTGCCGTCGGAGCCTCTGGGCAGCAAATTGAGTGAGGGCGAGGTGAAGCGGTTGGAGAATTGGTATGTGCTACTGTGGCGGTACCACTTCTCTCTGCCTGAGCCTCATGAGTCTAGCCTGGACACTCACTCTGGTTCCTTCTGCTCTTTCCTCCTGGCCTGGAAGTGTAGGTTCTGCTTGCCACTCCACTTCTTAATTGCCGAGCTACTTCGATTCTACCAACTGGCGCCAGTCCAGTTGATCACCAACTCCTATACCCTCATCTTCTCCATCATTTTCTCTGCCACTCGTGCCAGTTGGACGCCTCGTTGGACCTCTTTCATTATTTCTTCGAGCTAAAGGAGAACCTTCATGCGGGCAAGGGTTTCTTCTATCTCCAAGTGAAGTGGGGAAGAAGCTATGTGTCCCTCTCTGTCAAAGATTCCTCCCACAAAGGGTGAAAGACCCAGTATTTCTGGGTGGGCTTGGCCATGGAGGGTGAGCCCTGGGGCTTCCCGACGGTGCCCAACTTCCATCCGAACCTTCCTCCAAAGTAGGCGGTGGCTTCCCCGGTGATGGAGAAGAGAGCTGCCATTCTTCAGAAGAATCGCCGATCAACCGCCAAGTTGTTGACCGTGGCCAATATTAAGGAGTATCTTTCCTTGAATGTGGTGCTTCTAGGTAAGGACTTAAGGGTCTTGTTTCATTTCTAGGTCGGATAAGTAAGCTCCCTTCTCACGATCTGCTTTTCTCTATCTAGACTCGAGGTGAATGATTGATGAGGGGGCACCGCCGCTCGAGCTGGAAATCATCGACTTGGAGGAGGTGCCCGCTCCCTGTGGACCTCAAACTTCTGGGAGCTCATCCCGTGCCCGAGATAAGGGCAAGCAGACCGCCCGGGATGGCGCTTCCGAGTGCCGTGGGGCCAAGCACAAGGATTCCATGGAATGGCTACTGTGGTCCTCGATGAAGGCCGTAGCCGTTGAGAGGAAGCAGGTGAAGAGGGCGGATGTCACCCATTCGGTCGAGGGGGGTGCGCAGTTGGTTCTCCCGGTCGCTGAGTCAGAGGGGGCCGTTGCGGCTGAAGAAGTCGTGGCCGAGGCAGTTGGGTCCTAGGTAGAGGCGGTCTGTGCTAGGGCACCGAACGAGGCAGAGGGGGCATAGGGCGAAGGGATCTGGTACGAGCCGGTCAAGGCCGAGGGGTTACAGGATGAGGCGACCTAATCCCAGCAGACCGAGACCGAGGAGGTACGGGATGGGGTGACCCAATCCGAGCCAACCGATGGGACCCCCGAGGTGAGGGCACTCGGGGGGTGTCCCAATCTTGGTTGTTCCAGACAGGACTTTCCCTCCCACGACTAGCACCTTCACTGTCCGAGCTCTGCTGTACCGGAGGTGCGGCTCCGTGGTGTCGGGGGCAGTTCGAGGAGACCTTGGGCGTAGCCCTCCTTATGTGATTCTCGAGTGGGTTATGGAGGGCGGCCTGATCCTGGCTCAGCTGGGGGCTAAGATGGTGGACTTGTTTGCATGGGTGGAATCGGAGAGGGAATCTCTTTCTTGGGCCTGTGGCACATCTGATCGAAAGGTCAAACAGTTAACTCTCGATCTTGGAGACCTTCAGTCGAAGGTGACCTCACTTCAGGTGTAGGGTCGGTCGAACCAAGAGGAGGCTCAGACATCGGCCAAGCAACTTTCCCATGCTCATCATATGATCGAACTGAAAGATAGGCTCCTGGAGACGGAGCGCAAAGTTCAGGTTGAGCGCGGTGAGCAGTGGAAGGCTGAGCATGAGGGGCTCGAGGGCCGAGTTCGAGAGGCCGAGCGATAGCGGGTGGAAGCTGAGGGCGCACGGGTCGAAGTCGAGAAGAGATTTTTCGAGGTAGAGCAGAGGGCAGCCGAGTTTGAGAGAAAGGTGGAGCTAGCCGGGGTAGAGGCGCTTAAGTAATACAAATGCTCGGAGGGTTACCAGGCAGCTCTCTAGAGGGCCACCTTCTCTTACTATGAGCTGGGCTACCGTCGGGGTCTGCAGAAGGGGTTCTCTCAAGGCTTCCATTGGACTGTCGCGAAGGCTTAAGGCCAGGTGTTCGAGGACCTCGTGTTCCCTTTCGGGCAGCATTATGACTCGGACTTAGATGCTATCAATTCTTCTTTCCCGACATCGAGCAAAGGGGGAAGCCAGGACACCTCCATCTCGTCTGAGCGATCGCCAACTCTGGCAACCTTGGGAGGGCACTCTATCGAGACAGCTCCCACGCAAGTGGGGTCAGTGCCTGGACCGGCCGTGACCGAGGGTGCTAGGGGCAGGTCGCCTGGTGCCTAGGATCCTTCATCTGTCGGGCTTCGCGATGGTCCAGAGGCCTGATGTATTAGCTTTTCTTCTTTTTCCTTTAATGTGGCCATGTAAAATTTTCCTTGTATATATGATTGAAACCCTTGTTCCTGGTTCTCCGGCGGGTTCTCGGCAACTAGGGTCCCAGCATTGTTGCCGATCATGGTTGTTCCTGGGGGGCCTTCAGTGCCCCCCTCGGCTTCTTCTCCACCCTCTTCATCCACTCACACTCTGCCTCCATCGGATAAACCTACTGCTTTAACTAGATCTTTTGATGAGGTTTTGGCTTCTTCCATGGCGCCGCCAGTTGTTCATGGCATTGTTCACACCCCCGCAGTGACTGATAATGGAGAACATGTCATATTCTTCAGCAAGGAAGAGATCACGAACTCTTTACAGCCTTTATCTTTCTCCCTTGTCACCCGCACCCCTTACGGCAGGCCTCCTTTCCTAGAAATCAGATCACATCTATCCAACAGGTGTGGTTTCAAGGATGACTTCATGATTAGTGCGTTGGATTCCCGACATCTTCTTCTTCAATTTCGCAATTATGATGACTACTTGTTGATCCTCCTATGTGAGTCCTTATATGTCCATGGCCAGTTGTTCAAATTCTTTAAGTGAACGATGGACTTTTCCCTTGTTGCGGATTCGCCTATTCTCCCTGTCTGGATTGAGTTTTTTGGTCTGCCAGTGAATTTTTTCCTTGAACCTATGATCTGGTCGATAGTGGGGAACATTGGTCATGTTCTAAAAATTGATCCGTCCACTGTCAATCTTTCAAACACCCTGGCTGCATGAGTCTGCATTGAACTAGATGTCTCAAAGCCTCACCCATCCAGGGTATGGATTGGATTCTCGGGAGGTGGAGCTTGGCAAGATGTACACTATCAGAAGCTCCCAAAATTCTGTACATCTTGTGCTCGGCTTGGTCACAAGGTGGACATTTGCAAAGCGAAAATGGTTCTAACTCACGCCCAAGAAGCTATGGAGATTACTGCTGCTCGACCACAAACCGGTCCCAAAACCAAGCCTAAAACTACTTGGCAGCGAGTTGCACCTAATAGTGATGCGGCTATTCTTTACAATGCTGTTGTTGGTTCTACCTCGTCTGATCCTATTCTTCCTATACAAGCAAATCTGAATTTGGTTCCCCCTATTGCGTCGTAGAATGGAGTTCATGTGGTCCCGGCCCGGGAGGAGGGACCTTTACTGAATCTTAATTTAGAGGAAATTGATCCGGACCCCCTATTGCCAAGTCAAGTGATATATCAGCCTGCACATTTGAAAGCTAATGATAACTTACAGGATGCTACACTGGTGCTAGAGGCGGATTTATCAAATCACCAGTCTTCCCCTTCTGCTCAATTTTTCGTATGTGATGGGTCTTGGTCCTTTGGGATAGTTTATTTAAATAATTATTTGATCAAATAAATATGAATTTAAAATTAATTTAAATTTTAAATAGATAATTATCGTATCTGCTTAGATCTTTCGTCCCATCAAACCGTCCAAACATCACAACTGCCGAGACATCCCTTGCGTGTTCCGCCGGAGCAACATAACCTGCCAATCCAGTGACCCAAGTGCACCCACCGGCGGTACGCGTCCACGCCAGTCATCCAAAGTTGGGTAACTGGTTAAGCGGCACCAGAGATCAAAGTACACGACCCCGTCAGATCCCGATTGGAGGGAGGATCCATGATCATGAACCGTCCATCCCATGTGCCCATTGCATGATTGGCCTACTTCGGAATCCAGATCACTCACGGTGGCGTAGCCGTAAAAAACCGCCCTGGGAACCCCCGGCAGTAGCCGTTAAACCCCATTTATCCGCCGCCCCCTTCTCTTCCCTCCACCAGATCCATCTTGCCAGCTTTCGCAGTTCCCCGCGGGCCCCACCCACGCCGGCTCTTTGCCTCCGCTGCCACCTCGACGGATCTGGAGAATTTTTTTTTCTTACCTCCGCCCGTTCATAAGGGATCTCTCTCTGTGTGTGTGTGTGTGTGTGTGTGTGTGGTCAGATCAGAATGGCGGGGGCATCGTCGCGGGCGTAGGAGATTGCGGGCGGGGAGTGGAGATGAGCCGCGTGACGAGGAGCGGGAGCGGGCCGGCGGGGCCGTCACTGCTCCTGCTGCAGCAGCAGAGGAGGGGAAGGGGCCTCGCCGGCGGTGGCGGGAGGGAGGAGGGCGGGGACGAGGGGTTGGATTTGTTCTCGAGGAACCGACGGAGCGTCTCCGTCGCTGCTGGCGAGGAAGCCGACGTTCACAATGGTACGTATGTGGTGGTGAGGTGGGGTGTTTGTTATCTTCTCTGTTCGGGGGTAGCTATCCTTTTCTGTTCGAGTTGACCGGAATGGGGTGGGTGATGAAGTGAGGTGTGGCGGAGAATTGGAAGTGATGTTTCGGTTAGGAAAGGATCGTTGATTAAGACGGAATTCCACTTCATGCTGTTTATCTTAAATTGATTGGGTCGTTCTTGGCAGCATCTGCGTTGCAGCATGGTGGTGATTTGTTTGTCGGGATCCCATTACGTTGCGTGCTTTTTTCTTTTTTTGATGGATGGTTTGTTGTTAATGGATTTTTTTGTTGTGATGTTTGATTTGATTTATAGCTTTTATGTTAAATTGCTGGTATATGGGGCTTTTTGCGGTTTCTTTAAAGAGGATGCTGATCATCCTTTTATTTCGTTTGACATCAGCCAGGAGGTTTGGAGGATGTTTGCTGATATTTTTCAGCTGTGATTACAGTTTTGATCTGTTCAAGATAGGTGGAGGTGTTTCATTTCTTTAAGGAACAATCATAATGGCAGCTGCAGAAGAAAGCTCTTGTCCATCTTACCCCACGCCTTCTGCTGGAGCGTTTGGAAAAAAAGGAACACAATATTTTCTCAGGCACTAGAGTATGTCCTTGCTGATGTCCATTTTATGGTTCAAGAGCAGTAGCAATATCAAAGCGTCCTGGGAGCTGGGTCGGGCAATTGGCATATACAGAGGAAATTTTGTGTGAGGGAGATATGGCACATCTGAATGGTGACAACATTAGAGTAATGAAAAGAGAAATAGGAGGATTGATCACTTGGAGTACTTGCAACGTCTCCTAGAATTGATGGTAGTATTGCATTGCATTTATCTCTTTCATTATTCATAGTACACTTTGACCATAAACCATTCGAGAAAGTGTTAAAGAAGGTCCCTGATAGGTTCGATCCTAGGATCAACTAGGTCTGTTCTGATCTGGATCAACATCAGCTCACAATTGGCCTGTGATCAGCCAATTTAAACCAATTCCATCTCATTCAAGCTAATCATTACTGTTTTCCTTTTTATTCAATGAAAGAACGGATTGGATTTTCCCCCTTGAAATTGGATTGGCATTGGCCAATCCCATTCTGGATTGGCTGGTTTTGCAAACCATGAACAAAGCTTTGGAATTCCAATTCGCAGGAGAGGAGGTGTCTGGGGAGGAAAATTAGGGGGCATGGTGAGCATATGCTGGGGATGATAGATGCTTTCTATCTTGTTGGTCATCAAAAACTGATTTTGATAAGCAGTACGGATCCTATGCGTCCATCTACTTAGATTAATCTGTGTAAAAACTGTAATCTCACTTGCCACTGAAATGGAGCTCATTTTTCTTGACATTGATCAATTGATTTTAGGAAGTAGCATCTAACAATATCTTGCAGCCCCAAAGATAAGAGATGTTTGCTTGAATAGGAAGTCTGTCAATTTTGACCAGATAATGCACTATTTTCCTCCAAGGCTTCAAGAAAGGCAATCACTTTTCATTCTATGTATCATGAAAATTAAGTTTCCTTTTTTTAGATAAACTTCAATTATGGTCTTATTGCTTATGGGGGAGAACTTGTCATCTCTCTTCACCCTCCCTCTCTCCTCCTCTACAAATATCCAAAGTGGCACATTTCCCGTAGGATCACAGAGTCCATGCACAGATCAAGCTGGATAAACAAATGTCCAGCCAACTAAGGGTTAGGCATGCAATCATTGCAACTCTTTTGGTGATTTAGTGAGAAAGAAGTGTCTGCCTCTTTGGAAGGCACAAAAGGTATCTCGATTTTCTGTGGTCAGGTGGTTGAGGGGCCAGTCTTTTGGGTTTATCCTTGAATTAGAGAGATCTGAGATGATAAAATCTAAAATCATGATTTCCCAAGAAAAAATTATCATACAATTACAAGTATCAAACTAGGGGTGAATAATAAAATGTTTAGAACAGAATATACATCTTAAATCTAGCTGACAAGGACATTGTATGTAAGTTTTTGACTGGTCATACCTCTTGCACCATTTGGCTCTTCCCATTTTGATTTAGTAACACCATCAAATGCTGAAGTAGCCTGAAAGATTGGAATCAATAAATGGAGAGAAAATTCAGTACCCAACTGAATAAAATTAAATGTTTAAGCATTTGACTTACAATTCCAAAGGGAAGCTCTTCACCACTGGCCAGTACTGTACCAGATGATATTCTATTGAATTTTGAGAAACCAAGGAGAGAATTCTTAGCAGGGTCAGTCCTACTAGTAATTTTATTAATTGTTTCTTCAACAACATCCAAAGCAACTGGCAAAGCTAGAGCCGTTTGGATTGGATCCCCAGACAAGGTAACAAAAAGTCTGTCATCTGGCAAAATCTCCCCCTTAAGGGATATGGCATCAAGAAACATACTCATGGTGGGGACAATTTCTTTGAAAAATGGTGAACCAGCTGAATCCAGGAAAGCCTTACGCAGTCTAAATGAAGAGGCTTGAAGGTCTAACAGTAACCTTTCAATCATTTTCAGAATCTGAACGGCCTCAGACTCTGAAGTACCTTCCTCAGAAAAATACAAAATAAGGAGAGAAAAGGTAGTGTAGATTCTTGTAACATGATCATCAAAACACTTCCGGATGGGGCATGAGGAACTGCTTAAAGAATTATTTTCATCCAATCCCAATTCAGCCCTTGCAATGCGCCATTCCTTTGCCCCACTCTGTCTTCCTGGAAGTGATAGAGAGGCATCACCTTGTATACGCACATTCATCTCAAGCTCTTCTACTTCCTTTTGATCACGATGCCCAAGCATGGAAATTACTTCAGATGGATAACCTTTTCTACATTCTTTTGTTATCTTGGAAAGAACAGCAGAGACAACAGCTTCTGTGGTAATAATTCTTCTAGACAGGAATGGGTTTTGCTTTGTTCGATCAAGGCTCATAGTGAGCTGCATCTTATTGAAGTACTTTCCCAAGCTACGCCTTCTTAATTGGAATATCATTGATTGCTGAATGTCATTTGGTTGAGTTGGGATTAGCTTCTATTCAGCATTGTCACACACTAATTGTTTGATATGGGTTTGGTCAGAACCATTAACTGTTCAGTTTAATTAAGTGCAAGCTCTTCAAGTCATCCTTGAATTTGCATATTCAACTTTCTACTTTCTACTTAGCCTTAGTCAGTTCGTAAGTGAATTTATCCTTCAATAATTTGTATTATAGTTTCCATGTGAATGAATTTATGAAACATTGATTCCTATTCAAGTGTGATATTAGTTCTATCTGAACCATCATTTGGGCTTATTTTCGAGCTCTGCAATTGTAGTTTTGTCCAGCTTAAATTGGGTATTTTTATTTGGGCATAATTTCCAAAGGGGAACTATTCACCCCCCTCTAGATCCCACTGCGCACCCAACATTTGGTACTAGAGCAGGTTTCTGAAATACACAGATCCAACGATCTTTAGAGGTGATCCTAGTGCAACTAACTTTGGATTCCATTATTAAACATTTTTTTTTGGTATGCCGTCTATGTTTTAGTAAGACGTGCAAACTTGATGGACTGTTAGAGGCACTGCTTTGTGTTAAATCTGCAAATTGATGAGTTATGTTATGTGCCTCCCTAATCATTTGATTTTAACATGTTCTACAATTTTTGTCTACATTTAAAAACCCTTTTTTTAATTAAATGACACCAGAGGAGGGGCCAGGGAGAGCACACCCCTATCTCAAAGAGGAGGAATGTTACCACTCCACCAGGCACCTCCAAAGGTACTAATTCCCATTAATCAAAAAGTGTAATTACAAAGACACCAACCGGGGGCCCTATAGAAGCGGCCACAACATAAGCATACATTGCAGACTAGAATAACCTAGGTGAAACATTAATGAGATTGTCGGAAGCTAGGAAGACCCACTTTATCCACCAACACCGCCCCTCTAGCAAGGTGCGGCAAATCCTTGACACTTCTATAGATCTCCCTGGTGGCTGGATCACAAGCGGCTTTGGCCAATGAATCTTCCACCGAGTTGCCTTCCCTTTTGTTCATAGTTAGTCCTGACCAATCTATATCTACTTTTTGTTGTGATTGAAAAATTGATTTATGCTTTATCTAAAATTCTTTATTCTCTATCACTGTTTTCCTGTCACATGCATTCTCCTCCTAATTTTTTATCATGGGAGAAGTCATAGACTCGCGCGAGGTTTATACTCAAGCGCGACGTTCACTTCGATCGAGTTTTTTAACTTAGAATTATTAAATAGATTTATTAATTTATTCACGCTAGAATTTTGGCAGCATCTCCCCGTCCCGAAGGATTGTGGGGGAGAAGCGGGAAAGTACTCACGTAGCAGAGTAAACCCCTAAGAGCCGGGTGGCGCAACGGCGACTGGCAGACCCAAATGGAGAGGAAGACCCCGAGGGCTAGCCTACTAGGGGCACCAAAGTCCGTGGGTTAGAAACGATAGATGAGGCGACTGATGTGAGAGGTGAGGATCCCGAGGGCTAGCCTACAAGGGGCACGCGACTCATGGTCGACACTACATCCGAACCAGGTTGACCGATAGGGAGCGAGAACCCCGAGGGCCGGCCTACGAGGGGCACGCATCCCTGATTTACCGCTCCACCAAATGCTCAACCTTCCTTCTCTGCTCCTCAGCAACCACAATAGTCACAATAGCCTCCATAATACCATAATGTCCCTCCTCCAAATGGCTATGCACCTACCCGCCCAGGTCCTAAGAGAGCCCATTACCCTCCCTTGCCTGAAACCCTTCCAGATATTTTCTCTACCCTCATGTACACTGATGATCTCCAACTTCCTCCAGAACGACCAAACTGGAACCCGGCCAGCGACCAGTCCAGGTACTGCATCTTCCACCGACAACCCGGGCATACGATTGAGAGGTGTTATCAGTTTAGAGATTTTATTTATGATTTGCACGAAGGACAGCGCATCGACTGGGCTAAGATGCACAAGTTGATCATGGAGATCAAGGAGAGAAGAAGAAAGGCGCTGAGGCCGTAGCATCTGGTGCCACAATAGCAATAGCCACAGCCAGCACAACTATAGCAGTAGTAGCCTGCACAGGAATTAGGGATTCATCAGAATCCGATGCATAATCACCCGCCAGCTCCAAAGCCTCAGCCACCACCGCCGACACAGGTAAATATTGTTCACCGCCCGACTCCCAACGTTGGGTGGTCTTCTGATGATGAAACTCCTGCTCACCTTCTGGCCCTCCACCATACCTACAGCAACTCCCCCTCGCCTCCTACCCCCGCTATCATTCGACCTACCATCGCAACCTCTGTTGCACCTCCCATCCCTTCCAGACCTCTCGTTTTACGCTCCGCATTGCCCATCACGTCACCCACCCTCGCGCCAGCATCTGTCACACCCCCCATTGCCACCCACTTACTTAAACCATCACCTGTTATCCTTCCGGCGGGGCTAATAGATTTTATGTATTCTGTATGACTATCGATGAAATTTGTGTCTGTCTTCATTACCTATCAACCGCGAGAAATGGCCTCATGTTTTATTGTTGCAACCTGAAACTGCAAGAGAGTTTTGCTGCAAAATGGCCTGGGCCTCATATCATCGGGCATGGCCGGCGGCGCCCACAGTGCCACCACTCGCCCATGGCGTCGTACGTACGGAGACAGACCCGAGTCCTTGGCCGCACTCAATTGTCAGATTCGGTTCAAAATATTCTTTTATTTAAATTTAACAATTATTACTAAAAGAAGAACAGATGATTCAACCCAGGGTGAGAGAGAGAGAGAGAGAGAGATAAAAAGAGACAAATAATGAGAATCACCCACCCTGGAAGTCGGGAGATCACTCATCTAACTAGTAGCTTTAAGTTTTACATTACATTGTTCATCGATATCTTTGAGACTTACCAAACCTATTCGGTCCAAATTAACTGTTGGGTTGGGATCGATGGATGGACGCATAATTGCATATGACCTGATATGAATAGCATTTTGTTTCCTTCACACCCATGTCCATCTTATAATTTGGTGGTTTGCATGCGTAGAGCCGTCCCCCCATCGAGCGTTGTAATAAGATACGGACTTTACGTCCAATGCTTTACTCTAATTTTGAAAATAAGCACATCATATATAGTCTGGGATGTAAACTCCATACGTACATTGGATCTCATCCGTTGATTTGCATCCCAATAAGGGGATAATGGTGTAGATTTTACACTTCATGTAGAGCTGAGGGCTCTTGGTATGCCATTCATCAGTACCCTATATATGTTGGTGGACTGCACTGACATGTGGATTAATGACTACGTTATGGTAGATATTTGTCTACATGTATAGCGTCCTTAATTTGAAGAGTATTAATTATGACAACAATGTACGTGCGTAGTCAGGGTCCTCTATTCTCGAAACTCAACCGGAAATTAAGCAGCCCAAGGAATGGCAGCAGGATCTTGATCTCTCACCCTCCCGTGAGGAAATTATACTCAGCTGCATATGTGTGTAGAGACGAGGAAGTGGTCGGAAGTACATGAGGCAAAATGAGCGGGTATAATTTATTGTAAAATAATTAGGTATAATTAAGGTGACCCGTGATAGAATTAAAATCTGCATGAGTCCTCGTGAATTTTGAGCCTATGATAAGTTTTGCGATCCTTTCAATCTTTGACGATGACAAGCATCATCTATGCTAGATTAATTAAGATTTCAATTGTGTGCAGAGAATACTTGAACTCTTTGAGAGCATTATATAGTTTGACATCATTTTCGTAAAGAATCTTGGATTGAATTTACTAATCCTATGTGTTTGCAATCTGCTTGTTGCAACATACTCTTGGATCTTAAAAGCTTACAGATCCCCATATTTTATAGTTGGTAAATGTTTATGTGCTTACGATGATGCATGCAGTATGATGGTCCAACTAAAGATCCTTTTAGAACATTTTTAGGTGATCTAACTCTTTTTGAACTTGGCAGAATGGAAGTCTTACCCAGGCTCAGAATTTCTTTTTGCCTTTTTGCCTTTCAGTGAACTTACAATGTCTTCAGCATTTTTTCGAAGGCCAATAACTTCTTCAGCATTGTTTTCTTAAATTCTTTCAGGTATGAGGTAATTGAAGTCTTTGCTAGTGGTGGATCGGCATTGGTGGAGTGGAGGCTAGAAACAGGGCGTACACATCAGGTACATAAATTCGTGGATTTTTCTGGCTACCTGCCACCATTAAGAATCACTTGCTGTGTTATGAGATAACAGGGTAATATCCTTCAACTGGTAAAGCTTTCTACTTGCTACAGTTGGAATGGGTTCTGCATTGGGGTGTGCAAGCTTACCGATTAGTATCAGATGTGACTTTACCATTTCCCTTATCCTTTAACATTCTAAGCAATTCTTAACTTTTTCCTTGCGTGCAAAATCTTCATCCTCAAATTATTAGAAGTGTGAATTTAAAGGCTATCAAATAATGCTACACCTTTGCGTTAGCTTTTCTCATTACATTTTTTCAAGTTTTATTGCTGAAATCTAGTTTTTACTTCCAAAGATATGGCATGCATGTTCATAACATCAATAAATAAGCTGCCTACCAAAGTAACCTTATAGAATTTCTACTAACAAACATATAATGTGTATCAAATAAACTATTATATTAATGTGCGTAATCAAAGTTTAAGCTGACACATTTGCAGATCTATCTGGGAGATGGGAGAGATTTTCTGGAGGGATGAAATACCGGGCAGCAAGTGGATGGAATCATGGAAGGGACGCACAGCACTAAATTTCTTAGGCTTTACACTTTAGATTTCCTGAAGCATGCTAATTATAGACCTAGACAACAAGCATTGGTCATCGTTGATGAAGGGTCATGATGGTTTAGTATTTTCCTTCAAGCTGACCAAATGAACACATTCATTAACAAACATAAACAAAATGCAAAGCAGAACAAAAGAAAGGAAAATGACTCTTCCAAGGCCCTAAGGTCAAATCTTCCACAATCTTCTTGTTCGAAGCCCGGCATCCGTCCGTAGTTCATCGGGGCGCTCACGGGTTTCCTGCCTTTGCCAGAGCGGCGCGGCCAGCCTCGACGAGTTCGTGCAGCGCCATGTGCGTTTCCATGCCGTCGCCGTAGTTGCGTGCCTGCATGTCGCAGATGGCCTTGAGCGCATCGCGGAGGTCCGGCGCGGCGGCGATCAGGCGGGCGTCCGCGTCGTTCTCGGTGCAGAAGTTCCAGTTGCCCGGCAGGATGGCGACGACGGAATCTCCGTCGCCGATCACCGCAGGCTGACGACCGCCAATCGTTTCACCGACGAACCACGGCCCCGGCGTCGGCGCTGCTGCGGGGCGCGTCACGGGGACACCTGCGCGAGCAACGCGCGAATATCGGCGTCCAGTTTGTCCCACGCCTGCGCCTTCGCATTGCCGGTGAGCGTGTGGACGTACAGGGTGCGTTCGTGCAGGCGGATCAGCTCGCGCACGGCGTCGCGGGCCTCGGCAGCCATTCGGATGGATTCGCGGATAGCCGGGTCGCCAGTCATCGCCAGCGTTCGCGCATGGCCCGTCAGGCGGTCCATCACCGCCAGAACGTCCACGCGGGCCGGGGCTGCTGCTGCGGCGGTCACGGGGACACCTTCCCTTCACCGTGGCACTTGTGGCATTGCGTATCCACCGCCCACGGGCCAGCGTTGTAGCGAAGCCGCCCAGCACCGCCGCACTCGTCGCATCCGACCTTCGCGCGCTCGCTCGCCAGAGCGCGGCGCAGGCGGTCGTTCTCTGCCGTCAGGCGCTCTCCGGCAGGCGGCGAGTAGAACGCCATGCCGTAGTTCTCGTGGCCGCCTTGCACGCTGTCTGCGAGCGTAGAAAGCTGCTCGTCCGTCAACGCAAGGCCGCAATCCTCGGCGGCGATGGAAATGCATTCGCGCCAGTAATCGCGTTGCGGGTCGCGCTTGCGGGGCGCCTGCGCGGCCTCCGCCTGGCCGATCAGCTCGCCGCCGCTCGGGCTCGGCCCGTCGAGCTGCTCCTCGAGCGCGTCGGCGCGGCGCACGGCCTGATCGCGCGCGTCGGCGCTCGACCACGCGGCCTCGCGGGCGGCGGTGACGTCGGGATCAGCCACCGGCGGCGGGGCGTTCCGTTCGAGGGCGAGCTTGTGGGTCGCGATCGTCAGCGGCGCGAGCGCGGCAATCTCGCGCGCCCACGCCATCGCCTCGTCGAAGCCGCCGATGCGGTGGACCACGCCGGCCTCGTGCAGGCGTTCGCCGTCGTAGGTCTCGGCCGCCAGCAGCTTTTCTTGGCCCCGTTGAAGTGGGGGTTCAGAGAAGAACCATTCCTTTTGGATTGTTTAGCGATCAGGTTCAAACATCAGATCGCTGTCGGTTGGTTTGCAGACTTTAAAGCCACTGATGCCCAGGTCTTTCGGGACGGAGTTGTTGAATTCACAGAATATGTGCTCCAACATTATGGCCCCATTTTGATGAGAGCTGGAGTATATCAAAGCGTTTATGCTTCTTGCTTCCGGTACCCGATTTCAAAAGGCTTGTGCTGTGACATGATGGAGGTGTTTTGCCTAGAGTACAACACCTTTTACACAGTAGAAGGCGAGACTTCCTTGGACTTATGGAACTTGCATCAGCTGTCCGGCCTCCCCATCGATGGCGAACCGTATGAAGAAGTATGCTAGCCGGACTGGCTCAAAGACCACACCAATGGTGAAGGCTGATATTATCTTGGGTATGCATATCGATACCTCATGAAAGTGTATCAGACTTTGTGGCTGTCTATTCAAGAAGTCCCAAAAACTTCTTCTTCCCACACCCGTTCACGCAAGGAAAGGAAGCGGGTGCGGCTGAGGCTATAGCTAGAATATTTTTTCAGAGGTGATGAAGAGTACAAGGACTTTCCCTCCATCGGAGCAGCTCCGAGTAGGCTGAAGAAGTGGGCCCACCGAAAGACTCATCTGTCCCCTTCTCTGTAAAAAGGGCAGTGAAGCGGCCCTAACCCAGTGGGAGTAGACCCTATCACGCACTGTGCAGCGTATCTGACATATTGGCTGTGTACATTCGCTCTCCCGCAGGGGGATGAGATGGTGATTCGCACTGAGGCTATATACGTAGCGTGCTTGATGGCGTGGGGCGTGAAGCTGTCTCTCTGCCCTGCCGATTTATGCTTGATTTACAAGATGCTGGGAGATCTTCATCATACTCGTCTCCCCAGGAATCTACAGACTGTAGGTATGTTTCACTTCTTTAATGCATGGGTGTGCTCTTTATTCCCCGAGTATGCTCCCCGGGTGCTACAGCCATCCAATCTATTTCATAGAATGCTGGAGTTTGCTAGTGCCGAACCCCAACAAGCATCAGACCAGCTTTTTGCAATCAGGGGGCAACTGACAAAAGTGCCTGTGAATGCCCCTGGAGCTTTACACCTCTGGAGTTTCGCTGCCCACTCCTGCCCATTGGTAAACTGCATGCGGGAGTGCAAGTTTGGTGAGGTGGAGGAATATATTCACCCTGCCTCAGGCAAAGTCTGTACAAGACCATCTATGGAGCCAGAGCTGGTAGACTTGGTATTATCCATCAGGCCCAGTGTTTTGGTCTTCCGGAAGGGTGGGAGCACATATCTGGAACCCTACTATCCCTTCTGGTTTGGCAGAAACTTCGGTTATGACTAGCAAATCCCACCATCTTCGGCATAGTTTCCATTGGAGAGTCAGTCGAGAGTAGGGTCGGCCACTATTGAAGAAGCCTACACATGCTGGGACTATTTCCATCACCGTGAGGTAGTTTCCTTTAGAGTGCCAGCTCCCGGGTGGTTCCCTCACATGACATCAAAGTATATAAAGTGGTGGAACGTCCGCACTGCCTTCTACAGGCTTTCTCAGAATGACTGTTGGGATTCTACAGAGCGTAAGTTCTTGAGCTCCCAGCCTTCTCCGGTATTCGAAATCGATCCCCATCATCTGCGGAGACTGAAGTCACGGAGGGAGCCTGAAGTGCAAGCTTATTTAGCTGCCTAGAAATTTGTAAAGCAACAAACATCCAAGCCGAAGCCTATGCTTTCAGAGATCAAGAAGGATGAATTCATGGAGACCCTTCGGGGCTTATGTCGGGTTGGTAGTGGCAGGGTATCTTTGTAACAATGTCCGTTGTCGGTTGAGGAGCCCATCACGTCTCCTGCTTCGTGGCATCTAGAGATCAATCGTTTATGTCCTTATAGGACCTTTGTATGGAAGGAGTATCGGTGGCCAACTTTATATTCTCAGACCTCCTAACTATTTGCTTTGCTGCACATTCATGGCCTTTCCCTGACTGATAAGGCCGAGGTGATATTGGAGAGACCTTTATTCACTACATTCAAGTACGCTGACGGATGGGGAATAGACCATGTCGATTTGTACTATAGTTTGTCAGGCCATGGCCATGAAAATCTGGCTCTTTTGGCTGAATATTATGCCATTATTGGTGACATCTGCTGGTTAGTTTGGGAGGGTGCGTCCAAGGACAAAGAGCCTCCTCTGTATTATTGGTCTCTTTCTTTACTATATTCAGGTCCACTAGGTAGGTCCTGTCCCATTCTGCTCATTCTTCATCTTAGTTCATTTCTTCTTTCAACACATATACGTGTCTTCTGAGTGACCACTGGGTGCCCATATTGCTTATGTACATTTCCCAGATTCCAAAACAACCTTGGAATACTGGAAGTTAATCTCTAAGTTGCAGAAGCCTAGTTATTTTGAAACCCCAGTCGTAGCTCCGACCATTGCGCCATTACCCTCCTCAGTGTCTCGGAAGCATGAGAGATCCCGGGTGAGGGAGGCTATTTATCTGGCTAAGAAGGCTCGAGCAAAGGTTTCTAAGCCGGGGACGCAGGCGGTGGCAGAACCTAGCACTCCATTACCGGTGGTTTCCTCCTTCGAGGAGTTTGAGTCGACGCAAGAGAAGTCACCTTCTTTGATAGGTATACTTCTTTCATCTGCTCCCTTTAGACATGGACTAGTCCTTTGTTAATTCATCTTCTTTACTCAAACCTGGCTGCCCCTTCTACTCCGACCGTAGAAGAAGTGGTAACTGCCAGTTGACCCGAGGGGGTTGAAGGTACCGAAGTACCCATACTTTTTGGCTGAAAATGATCTCCCTTCGTCGACACCTAGCCATGAAGGTACTGTCGTTGCTCATAAGACTTTAGGGGTATGTTCATTCTTCTTATTTTATCAACCCTGCCTTTTATTGGTCAGATGTCATCCCTTTGGAGCCTATTGTAACCCCTTCTCTTGAGCCTTCAATTCCCGATGTGCTGCCCACCTGGCGATCTTCATAGAGGTTGGCCGCCCCAGCTGCCAATAAGGCTTCTTCGGAGGCCATTCATGACGTCTCGGTGTGCCCAGAGGGTCCTAGAGTCATAGTTGCTGAGTTGTCTGAGAGTCCTCCCTCTGAAGAGCCTGTCGACTATGAACCCTCCAGTGATGAAGAAGATCAAGGTCTAGAGTTGGGAGCCAGCACCCTGTCTCTCTCTTACTGGAGTGACCTCCCTACATTCAGCCCGCCCTGAATGACGTTAGGACCATTGAGTGTACCCAGCTTCCTTATAGAGGAAGGGGGAATCACCTCAAGCCTTATAGAGCCGGCCTTGAAGGTCTTAGGGGCTAGTGAGTTGGGACTTGTGCCATTTAAGGTAAGGTTTTCTTTTATGCATAACTTCCTTCACATCGGCCACCATTTGTAGCAGGAGCTTTGACATCTTTTTTTTCCCACCTCTTTTGTGATTGATCTTTTTACAAGGGCCTGTGGTCTCAGTGGGGCTGACATTGCCAACAGTTGACACCATGGCTACCTTCAAACTAGGGCTCCTCTATGGCTTTCTTGGCATGCGGAGGGCGTGTGGAGTGGTGTTCTCTCCCTCATTCTTTCCTCCTGACTGCCCTCTTAGGACCCATTTGATAAAAAAGCTGGGTGGGGGCAGAATACGCTCTCCGCCTACACGGGGGCGAACAGCGTATTCGACCCTCCGACTGGAACGAGTAAACCCTACAAAAACTGAGAGTTTTATAGGATTCTTGTATTAACCGGGGTTAAATCTCAATTTTTATCAAAGCCTGTTTTGATTGTCACCGGTAAAATCGGATGCCCACCGGAGAATGTGCAAAACCCACGTTGCGCTATTCGATTATCAAATGAGACCTAAGAGTCTATAAATATCCTGGAGTTCGAAGAAGAAGTAAAAATATGGTTGGGCGTTCAACCTATATCTCCTGCAATCAAAGTGATCCCTGAGCAACGTCAAACTTCATGTGCAGTCACGTTAAGAGAGACTTCAGTGCATTTACTTCTATCTCTAAAATCTCTCATTTCAGAAAGTAATTAGAAAGAATTTACACTACATCGACATTCTTCATTCTCTCCTATTCATATATGTATGTTCATTTATTTCTACTATGTAGAAATTATAATTGTTTTCGTGACAGGAGTTAGGAGTATCTATTGCTCTTGGAGTAGGATGTGTGTTGGGTTAGTCGGACGATATTAAAATCATTTGAGCACTAGTTCTTACAAAATTAGCCCAGTGCGAAATCATTAGAAAAAAAATTAAGTCACTTTATGTGACCGAGTGGCTTGTTAAAACTTGGTCAAAAATCTGCCGGGTCACTTATTTCTAGAAAATAAGCAATAAATGTTTGATGAGGCATGTGAGATCAATTGAGAAGCTGGGCTCTACAAATTCAATGGTTGTAACCAAGATGCTTAGATAGTGAAATCTTTTACTAGTTGGCAAGAGAATTAGACATAGACCCGTAAAAGAGGGTAAACCGAACCAGTATAAAATCTGGTGTCTATTGTAGTTTGGTTGCATTGATGCATTTTTTATTTTGATGTGCAACTTAGTAATTTTTAATACATGATTATTTTTCAAAGTCACATCTATTCACCCCCTCTAAGATATGCTCGACTACTAACATATTTCAATGTTAAATTTTAACACATGATTATTTTTTATTTGACACACCTATTCTTCCCCCTATATACCCGACTAACAAGCATCGCTTAAGTTGCCATCTCTAAGTACATCCATTAAGTTTTGTTACCTTTAATGGTATGTTTCGCACTCTTATCCCGAATGAACCGCAAGGAACCTCGGACACGCCCCTCGACGAACTTGCCTCACCTGACAATACAAGGGTAAGCCTCATTTTATAGGCTCAGTAGGGATCCCGTTGACCCCCACCTTGCAATGAGAGAAACAAGGCTGCAAAGTACGCATGTACGCAGAAAGTAACGCTACCTAGGTGGAGTATGACTGAAGCAACAAGCAATAATGAATAAATGGAAAAATGCTACAACTAATCATACTGGACAAACTGACCACGGTCCGACAGGAAAACAAGTCTGTACCTACCAGAAGACAGGAGCACTACCCACTAAAAGTAAGATCGGATGCGTCCCCTGACGTCTTACACCGCGCCCAAGTGTCTCCCTACACGCCCCAGGAGAAAACTAAGACACACAACAAGTACCACAAATAAGGACTAGTTAGGGTAGCGCTTGTCAGCGTGGGTCCGACGTCCCCATCTACGTGTGCACACGCAGACCATGTGTCCTAGGTCAGGCCCTCTAGCTGGTTCTTCCCCCGAAGCTCAGACTCAGGCTATGCATGGGGGCCCTACATTAACTAGCCAAATAACCATCTCTCTGGGTCACGCTCTCAACCACTCCTAAGTGGGTCCGCACCCGCATATGTAGAAAAGCTACGACTAGTGGACAGGTCGCTGGAGGTAAGACCCAACTCATGGAAATCACCGATCGAAAGGAAACGGCGGGGCAGTCCACCTGGGACTACCCTCAGCCTAGGGGCAGAATTGCAAAATAGGCCTAGTGGTCTCCCTGAGACCGCTAGGACCAGGCAAGCGGTCAAACCATGGCCACAAGCAGGCAAACCACAGACGGCCTAGCGGTCTATCGCTAGGCCGCTAGCCCAGCCAAACGGTCCTCAAGGGGCCGCGAGGCATAGGAAAATGGTCGTTCTCTGATCGCTATCTGACACGTGACTCCTAATGGTTGAAAACACACACCCTGAGGGTGCCCTGACTAGACGGGAAAAACAGTTAGCAGCGAACCGTTAGTCGAGGGCTAGCGGTCTATTGCCAGCCTGCATCTGTGGCCTAGTGGTCCTGGGTGGACTGCTAAGCCCAACCGACATTCAAACTTGCTTGGAGACCCCCTGAGGGCCTCCAGAGATGCCTAGCGGTCCCTGGAAGGGCCGCAAGGCCAACTCGAGCGTGAAATCGGCAGGAAAGGCCAAAAAAACTTGATCCACGCCCCGATCATCCCCCGATGATGGGGAAACAAAGGGGAATCCATCCCCAACCCTCCTAGCATGATTCTAAGCCGGCTTCGAGGTTGGCGCTCTTGGCACTGCAGCTGGTGCTGTCGGCTCGCGTGGTTCTGCCCGCACTCGAGCTCGTGACCGGGCCGACGGTACGGTGGTCGAGGTCAACGCGCCCGACCCGGCACAGCGTGCAGCTCTTGATGAAGCCGCCGCGCCAGAAGCTCCTCCTGTTGACGCAGCGGCCGATCCGGCAACCCCTGCCGCGCCGCCTCCGGTCGAAGGGGCGCCGGCCGGCCCCCTCGCCCGACAGATCGCTGAGGAGCGCGCTCGCGCGGCTGCAGCGCCAGTTGAAGGCGCGCCGCCCCAGCCAGTAGTCCCGCCGGTCGACCCCAACGTCCCACCGATGCCGACGCCGGTGATGCCCCCGCGTCCTGTGGCTCGCGCTCCTGAGGCGGCCGCTCCGGTGGTCCCTGAGGCGCCGTACGTGCCCAACCCGCGCACCGAGCAGCTGGTGCCGCCCCCGCCGACCGACACGATGCTGGCGCCCCGTCGCAAGGCGCCACCGCCCGAGCGCATGGCTGTGCCTCTGGATATGCCCGTGGACGCGCCGCTGCGTGCTCCGGAGGTCGAGCAGGCTATCGCCACGATGCCGCAGAAAAAGGCACCTGAGGCTAAGGCTGAGACCACTGGCGTCCCTGAGATCGACGCCATGAACGAGGCGCGAATCTCGATGGTGCTGCACATCCCGCCCGGAGTGCTCGGACTGCTGATTGGCCTCGAGACCTCCAGCTACGCAAACCAGCGCCAGGCATGGCAGGTGCTGTGGGACCTCGTGATGACGCCGCTGCTCAGCCGCTTCGACAGCGTGATCAACACGTCGCTCACCACTGAGTTCTCCGGCATCGACGAGGCGTACTTCGACCTGAGCGACATCCCCGCGCTTCAGGAAGACGAAGATGCGTTGCAAGAGCGCGCGCGCAAGAACTGGGAGGCCGGCCTGGCCAGCTTCGAGGAGACGCGCATCAAGATTGGGCTCCCGCCCGATGTCGACCCCGGCGCGCTGTTCGCGATCCCGTCCACGTCCGCGATCATGCCGTTTGAACGCCTCGGTGAAGAGCCGGAACCGCCCCCAGCGCCCGTTAACCCGCCGCAACTGCCGTCAGGCGAGCCGGAAGGCGATGAAGCGGCGCAGAACGTCTTCCCGTTGCCTCCACCGCTCCTCACGGCTCCCCGCGCCGGCCGCCCACGCCTAGAGAACGACCCCGGCGCCCGTGCCACGTACGACGAGGCGATGCGCGTGAAGGCGCTGAACCCGCAACTCTCATGGGAGTCAACAGCTATTTTACCGACAACCTATCTTGCACCTGTTCAGTATTATTCTAAACTGATAACTTACGATGTAAACATTATAGAATACCATGAACACTTTATTAAACAGACGTATCGCAGCAGGTGCAACATTTATTCTCCAAATGGTTTGCAAACATTGAGTATTCCTTTGGTAAAAGGCAATCATCGTCAAACTGTGAAAGAAATGAAGATTTCTTACGATTACAATTGGAGAAAGCTCCATTGGAGAAGTCTTGAATCGGCATATCGGCGTTCTCCGTTTTTTGAATATTTTGAAGACGATTTTTCTCGTGAGTGATCAATGTAATCTCATTAAGGCTAGCTGGCTATTTTTTAGGGTGTCCTACATAGCCAATTCTCTATTTCAGGGGGTGGGGTTTGGTCGCATGGAATTAAAATTAAGGTTAGCTGGCTATTTTTTAGGGTGTCCTACATAGCCAATTGACAAGGGGGGAGCTGCTAGAATATTACTTGGACCACGTGACAGATAGAAAGTGGAGGAGTGCGCGTGGCGGCCTATGCTCCAGCCACGGCCATCGATCCCTTATTAATCTCATTAACTAGATATTAATTAATTAATTCTCGATCTCCTATTAATATTCCTCTCCTATATATATTTCTATTTGTCGGTCAGATTTTTGATGTAATTTGTCTCTCGGTGCTTGACGCCAAGGAGCCTGATCTTACCAATGTTTACGCACTCACATTATCTGGTCCACATATTTCATCCCGGTAATTAATGCCTCCTTAAATATATATCTATACTATATCTATCTATATTATATACTATAAGAGAATATAGTGATTTTTTCCCATCGGTTCGATGACAATGTTTAACTGTTAAGTCTGGTTCCGATTTGATGATCAATTCTCTCGACCGGACTCTGCTGCGCCCACTACCCAATACCCAAGTGATAGATTTCTCCCCCCACCACCAGAAAATCCCAGTACGACCGCTGTCGTGCGAGGAGGGTTACATGCACCCACATAATCTATTTATTGTTGCATGAATCACATATTATAACCAGGCTCAATGCCTAGAAATGATTATCCATGTTGATGTCGTTTTAGGTATTCTGGAATAAAAATCAATCAATATCCTTTTCCTCTCGAGGAATTCCCAAATAGCAAGTTACGTGATGCTTACGTACTGACTCAGTTAATTTATAACATCATCTTGTGTAAGGGATACATATTCCCCACAGAATTTATAATTCTCTTTTCCTATTGAGACGGATGAAAATTTATGTAGATAGAATTATTTCTTTCCATAGCACATGTGTCAATGCTTAGATTAGCATATTAATATTATTTCTAGCTATTTCTGACAGTACGTTCCGATATTCCGCGTCGGGGCGTGACAATTTGTGTTATATGAATCTAGCTTTGGCTTGACAAATGGCTGTGAAGACTAATGGCTGAGATAATAGAACCTTATGGAAAAGGGTGATGTTAAGCAAACACTACAAGGACCTTCACAAATTTCGCTCAGATATTGAAAATAAGAATTAAATGTCCCCTGTGTAGATGGATATCCTCAGAGTAAGTTAAATGGGTTGACCAAGGCACCAAGCTCATGGTAGTAGGAGGGGACAACATCTATTTTTGGAAAGACAAATAGAAGGGTACTTATGCAGCAGAAGGTGGATTTTCAAGGCTTTATAATCTAGCTAGCAACAAATGGTGAAGAATCTCAGATTGCTATCACTTTGAACCAAATATCATTTGTTGGTGTGTTTCTTTGAGAGGGCTAAAAACTGAAGAATTTGAAGGGTACCCAAGTCTGCTATGTTTGGTAACAGATGTTCAAATGGATCCATTCAAGGACAACCATGAATGGATTGAAGGTAACATGGTCTTCTCCGTTAAGTCATTCTGTAATATTATCAAAGGACATCTTCCATCTTATAAGGATGTGGTAAGTATTGAAAGTGAAGTCACCATTGAAGATTAGGGTTTTTTTTCTAGCTGCTGTTCAGAAAAAGATCTGTCATCATGTTATAACAGAAGAAAGTGGTGAAACACAAAGGGGGCATTATTTGCCCACTTTGTGGAAGGGTATTGAGGATGCAGGCCACCTAATGATGAATTGCTACATCATCATAGACACTTGGAGGACTTTCAGGCTTTTAGAAGATTGAGAAACCAATGTTCAGGCACTCCAGGAGCCAGGGGAACATTTTCACAAGCTGCAGGTTAATACAGGTACATGCACAAGGAGTTAAATCCTTCTCATCATACCTCATCCTACACATTGGAGCATCTAGAGAGAGTGCAGTTACTGCTCTTTTAGAATAAGTAAAATTTATATAGAGACAATCTGCATTAGAGAAAGGCTGTTGGAAAAGTTGGAAGATCAATCATAGGAGCAAAATGGCAAGGTCTACAAGAGCAAGCAGTGGGAGAGAGGTAGCTATTTTTCTGTTCGATCAGCATGTCAATTTTTTAGACATGGAAGCTACAGGTGTGCTTTTCGCAGTGCAGTTCGAAGATCATCCACTACACTAAAGGCCAAGTTCATGTGCATGGTTGTTTTTATTTCTCAAGCCCGTGGGAATGGCCACAGAGGCCTACAATTTACCCTAATGAGTCCCCAGACTCATTTCCTCCCCTTCAATCACACATGCATCGAGCTTTGAAATTCAAAAATTAAATTTTTAGGGCAAAATCGGCCTACCTCCGGGTCTTGGCCTCTTTTCTTCTTCTCTGGAGCAATGGCCTCTTCCTTAATGCCAATGGCCTCCCCGGATGCTCCCTCTGCTTCCTCTACTTCTTCTTGGGCCGTGGGAGCCTCTTCTTCCGTCGGTTGGGTCACCGTCGCTGCCGTCTCCTCTTCCACCGACGAGCTCACCGGTGGGGAAGCCACTTCCCGTTCTACCCTAGCCTTCATCTTCCAGATCACCTTTCTTTTCATCCCTTTCTCACACGTCATCATGGCAGGAGGGAGTCTCACCGGAGCTTGTCACCGGAGGGAGGAGGTTGAGAGGGTTTTGGAGAGGTTTTGGGTGATTACGGTGTGTTTTGAACAAATGAGGGAAAATTAGGACCCGTTTATTTTTTTTTGGCAACCCAAGAACTTTAACGGACTGTGGAGGATCCGTTATTTTATCATAATACAAGGCACCTAGTCTACCAACTAACAGGGTCATTTATTATTAATGAATTTGATTTTTTTTGTTGGAAGTCCAGCTTTTTATGCAAAATGTGATGAATTTTGTTTTGAGGTCTCCATGTTTATGAGATATTTCTTTTCAATTGTTTTTTGTATTCATTTGTGTTGTATGTTGGTTGTTTTTGATTTGGTTTGGTGATAGATTTTCGATTCTTCTTTTCAGGTTCGCCTTGTTCCCAACCATGCAGACCACTCATGCGCACAAAGCATGGCTACACACTTACTCTTTTAGTGTCGGTTGTTGGTCACAATAATTGACTTGAGGGTGGTTCTGCCAGACTGCTATTGTCGGGCACACATTTGGAGTCAGTGGATGTCTTGCATCCTTACTCACTTTCTTTAGATTTGTTGTTGGTGTGTTTTTAGTATTTCCTGGGGTTGCTGGTAAGCTACTTTCTATGCTGCAAATTTTTTGTCGAACAGTTCCTTATATCTGATCGGATCTGTCGCCCTCAGGCTTTTCAGTTTATTACCCGTCGGATCATTCTTCTCATAATCGTCCCACAACCATTGCAGCTCCGTGCTTTCTTGCCTTGGCGCACTCAGATGCTCTGCTATGGTCCTGTAAGCAGGCATCGCTCCCAACAGTGCACTAAGCCCGTCCACATTTTGTGCGTAATCCACGCGTGCACCGGGAATTCTTCGCCGCGCCCGTGGGCGAGGACCGCGGCCCCGCCGAGGCCTTCGAGATCGAGATCGCCTCGTCCGGGCAGGTGCTGACGGTGCCGGCGGAGAGGACCGCCACCGAAGTGCTGGCCGAGCACGGCGTCGAGGTCGCCACCTCCTGCGAACAGGGCGTGTGCGGAACCTGCGTGACGCGGGTGCTGGAGGGCGAGCCGGACCACCGCGATTTCTTCCTGACGGCGGAGGAGCGAGCGGCGAACGACCAGATCACCCTGTGTTGCTCGCGGGCGAAGACGGGGCGGCTGGTGCTGGACCTCTAGAGTCGACGCTTGCCCGATCGCCCTTCCCCATCGAGGGGAAGGACGATGCTTTTCCGTCCGATGTCGGGCTGGATTGAGCGTCGGGCGGCCCATACCGCACCGCAGCAAAAACGGGTGGCGTTCGCCGGCGGTTGGGGGCAAGCTTGCTCCGACGACGTGGAGACCGCCATGCCGACGATCGCCTTCGTGAGCACCAAGGGGGGCGTGGGCAAGACCACCTCGGCCCTGCTGCTGGCCCTCGGCCTCAACGAGCGCGGCCTTTCCGTCTCGATCGTCGATTCCGATCCCAACCTGCCGCTGAAGGCCTGGGGCGAGCTGCCCGGACGCCCTGACGGCGTGCGCCTGTTCCACGCCCCGAGCTTCCAGGACCTGCCGGGCGAGCTGCGCCACGCCAAGCAGGCGTCCGAGTGGGTGGTGGTCGATACGGAAGGCGGAGCGCCGCGCATGGGCGGCATGGCCATCGCCAACGCCGACCTGGTGATCACGCCCCTGGCCGCCTCGCAGCTCGACGCGCGGGAAGCGCGCAAGGTGGCGCAGATGGTGGCCGACATCTCCCGCCGCAAGGGCCGCGCGATCCCGCTGGTGTGCCTGTTCGCCCGCACCCCGCCGGCCGGGCGCCGCTCGTTCCAGGAGGTGCGCGCCGAGCTCGAGGCGGCCGAACTGCCGGCCCTGCAGGCGGCGCTCAGCGACAAGGAGGCGTTCCGCGCCCTGTTCTCCAAGGGCGGCCCGCTGGGCGGCCCCGGGATGCGGCGGGTGTCGGGGGTGGCGGCGGCGCGGGAGCTGGTGGAAGCCTTCACCGACGAAGTCGCCGCGGCGGTGGGGGCGCGGCTGCCGCAGGCGGCGTGAACCGGGCCGGGCAATTCACCCACGGTTCAGGTCGATTCAGGTGATAACTATCGACGTGGATCGCAACGAGCCCGCGACGAGCAGGCTCTAGTCTCAGCGACGAAGTATTAGGGGATAAATGGGGGATAATATGGAAATCCAAAAATTTAGATTTTATGAAGCCTGGCGGCCTATCGCGTGATCGTCAGACCCACCCTAGCGGTCCTCCCATGACCGCTAAGCCCTCCTGATTCTGTGAATGGGAGAAAACATGAAAAGTTTGGATCTTTGGGAACCCAATCACCTTAGATCGAAGCTACCTGGCATGGAAGACTCTCTAGAACTCCCTAAGGATTAACTCTACTCCAATTTAGGACTCTAGGATCGATCTAATCCCTTAAACTCTAGGTGAATCTTATAAATAGACCCTAACTTCTACTCATGCGAACCCTAATGTTGGCTCACATGTTTCGAAGGTAAGGAGACGTCTACTAAGGTTGGTCCTTTAGAAGAAATTGTTCTTCTTAGTTTTATCTAAAACACCTACAATTTTCATGCTAGAAGCTCCATCTGTTGGAGAGTTAGAGTCTCTGCAAGTCACTGGATCGCAACAGACTGCATAAGAACCAGTGTGATGGCCCAGTGAAGATTAGAAAAATAGAAGCCCCAATCGAGGTATTTAGAAAATTATCCTTTAAAGCTTTCGGTTCCCCTTCGTATCTTCTATCTATCCTCCAATTTTCATGGATTTAGGACAAGAGAATCTGGAGATAGAAGGACGGAAAGTTGCTCGTTTGGTATAGGACGTGCAAGAACTAGGGTCTACTTCAAGTCAGAAATCCAAAGTCTAGGGAACGAATCAAAGGTAGGTTATCTCATGAAATGACTAAATTAATGTGTTAGGAGTAAAAACCCTATGTTTTCTCCTAGTTTCATACATTGTACAAAGAGAATTTCATGTTTTACTATCATCATGCACTTAGGTTAAGTTCTGTGTGTTAACCTTAGATCTTTCTTAAATTATGCACCCCCATACATCTCCATGAGTTACCTTCATTGTAGTATCGTTTTCCCTCTCTATCTAGCATGTACTACATGCTCCACTGCCTTTAGATTACTGTGGATTTTAGTTTTCTGCTAGTTGTTACAGATAGGGAGAAACAGTCTTCACATGACCGCCAGATGTCTCTAGCAGCCTTGCGACAGACCGCTAAGCTCTGGTAGGCGGTCCTCCTATTACCGTTAGATTTTTCTGAGTTCTATATTATTGTTAACCTGAAACTTAATGCAGAACAGTCCTAATTATTATATGATAAGCCTAGCTAATTAGGTCTTACCCTTGTTTTAAGTACTGTATTCATACACTTGGTTACGTTGATTATTCATCCTAGTAGATTTCTCCCTTAGTCCCGGTGTGGATTGAATTTCCTAACCTCCCTGCAAATTTCTTCTTGGATCCCATGATTAGATCAATTGCAGGGAGTATTGGGACTGTTCTACAAGTGGATCATGATACGACGTCGTTGTCCCATTCTCACGCTGCTCGCGTGTGCATTCTCTTGGATGTGTCCCTGAAGATGCCTGCTCATGTTTGGGTTGGTATTGGGTCTGATGGGTTCTGGCAACCGGTTGTTTGCCCCCATTTGCCACTATATTGTTCCTCATGTTTTCATTTGGGCCATAACTCTAGCAAGTGTAAAAAATCTAGAGCCCCTGGTTCTCGTGCTCGTGGTGATTCTGGCGGTGCTCCTCCGGCCTCCGGTGGCGGCGCTCCACCGCGCACGGCGGCTCAGGCTTGGAGGGCAATCACCAGGCCTGTTCGTCTTCTTAGTGCTGAGGGCGATCAAGTTGGCCCTTCGGTGACTGTCGCGTCCGTTGGCAATCCAATGTCAGATCCGATGCCTTCATTGAATCCCCATGTTAATGCTGCTGTTATGTCCACTCCAACAGCTGTTATGGATGTGATTAATGTGGACACTAACCTTGTTGTTGGTGGAGCCCCTCAAGCTGCTATTGGTGGACGATCAAGTTCCTTGAATGATCAAGTTAATGTTGCCCTTTTGCCTCCTCAAATTGCTGGTTTTGATCAAGGGGATGCTCATGCTACTGTTGGTGGAGCCCTTGGTCCTCAACGGATACTATCCTCTCACCCTCTTGGAGTTAATGCTCATGCGGCCCCTTTCACTCAAGCTGGTGCTCCATTAAGGGGGCCTGCTCCTGCTGTGTATGTGTCCTCAATCAACGCCCCAATTCTGCTAGCTGGTGGCATTCCTGCTACTTCAATTAGTGATTCGGCCCCACAACTATCCACTCAATCAAGGACCGAACACTCGCAGTAACCTGCTAAGGCAACACTGGCATTTTCTCCTGGCTCTCTGCCTGTGAGTCCCCACGTTCTTGCTACACCTACTGGACCCGCGCGTGTCTCATCTGCTGGTTGTTGTTCCTATGAAGACCTTGGTGCCACTCCCTGTGGGCCTGCTCTTGCTGCGGATGCGCCACTAACCAAGGTCACACCTCCTTTTCCTACTATTGATGGCTTGGCCTCACCTTCGTCTTCTTCCCTTGCTGAGAAGACCCCTCCTGTCACGCAAGTTCTTGCTGCGGCTGTGCATCCTGTCATTATTAACTCAGATGTTGCTCATGGCAATACATGTGATTCCGTTGGTTCTCTTCCACCTGCTGAGGCTAATGCTCCGTTAGTTAACCCTGCGGCTACTCCATGGCACCCTGTTAACATTACTGTAGCTCCTTCCCCCTCGGTGGTACATACTGTTCCTACTGGTGATCCCATAGTGGCCACCGATTGTACACCTTATGCTCCTTTCCCTCACTCCTTCAGTTGAGGTTGGAAGTTTGGAAGAGGCTCTGAGCTCGTCTGCTGTGTCTAGTGGGTCCCAACCGGCCCGCTCCCCTGCTGCTCTTGGATCCCCTCGTCTCTCTTTTGCCCAAGCTTTCGAGCGATCTGTTAAGCAACGTGTTGCTACAGCACCTCCTTGTTCGCCAGCTCCTCCATTGGCTGCTGGTCCGCACACTCATCCTTCCCAGGCCAGCGCCCCTGTATCTCCTTCCAGCTCATCTTCTGGAGCTACTTCGGCATCTTCGGGGGAAGGCATCTTCCATCCCCCAATTATCTACCAGGTCCTTATGGTTCCTGGTTACGAGCTGACATCCTCCTTGGATTTCACTAGGGTGCACGCCAATTGGGTTGGTCAGCAACATGTGGACTGCCCTAGGCCCTCCAGAACAAGGACTGGTGTTCGACGATCTACTTCAGCTAGTCCTCCGAGTGATCAAGATTGACACCTTTATGATCCTGGCATACTTATCATATTTTATTGGCCTTTATGTCAGGCTTTGGTTATCTTGTTTTCTGGTTTACCCCTAGTGTTGTCTTGAGCCTTCATGTTGTATTGCCCCTCTGCGTAGGGTGACTATTTTTGGCTCCGTCTTCTTGTACTTTTCTTTTCTGTCCTTTTAATAAAATCGCCTAGCTGATCCCCAGATCATTCTAGGTATTGCTTTAGTTAAAAAAAAATCTCGCTTGGCCTAATTTCAGGGGCGCTGGAAGTGTTAGTGTGGAGCTACGAGGTGGTGCGGCTGCAGCGGTGTGTCCCTAGTCCCGTGGACCGCATCGAGCCGGGGGTTGGCCAGGTGACCGTCGTTGCCCCCCAAGCCGAGGTCTCGCTTCCCCCAGGGAGGCTGCAGTATTCCGTTCCTGCGGGTGTTCCCCTGGTGAGCTCGGCAGTAGCTTCCGCAGCCAGCGACGGGTCCAGTGTGCGTAGGGACACCTCCGAAGGAGTTGCTAGTGCTGCAGAGGGAGAGTCCATCATGGCCAGTGGCGGTCGAGCTACATTAACTATGTAGGAGCTGGCGGTGCTGGACAACCAATGTTGCTCGAAGAAGAGAGGCAGAGTCTCTACTTCGGCTCAAAATCGGACCCCATCGTCGTCGTCGTTTGAGGTGCCTCCTCCCCCTGAGGTACCACCTCCGCCACGAGTTGACGAACCTACGATTCCTTCTCCTGCTCTTGCCCCGACGGAGGAGCGTGATAAGAGAAAGGCTCACTTAGTCGATGATGTTGTCCACCCTCCGTCGTCGGAGGTCTCCTCGCACGCTCAATACCTTCCATCCGAGGAGGCCACGGTTGGGTATGCGGGGCTTGTGACGGTAGTAGACCTCATGAATAAGAGCGTCAGATGGCGTGAATGTGTCAAGGTGTTCGGTCCAGGGGCCGAGAAGGAGTTGACGTACTTGGCCGCAAAGAGCGTATGTGCGGTCACTAGGGCCCTTGGCATGTGGAGGCACTACTTTAGTGGTCTTGCACGGGAATTAGAGGCCAGTTAGGCTGTGCAGACTGACTTGGCAGCCAACTGCGAGGTGCTTGAGGAGTGCCAAAAGGCAGCCGAGGCTGAGGTCACCGAGCTCAAGGAATAGCTAAGTCAGCTGGATCGGGCGCTCACCGCGATGGAGCGGGACCGCGACTTCTTCCGTGTTCGGGCCAAGACGGCAGAAGCCCATGCGGCCACGCTAAGGGCGCAGGTCCAAGTGGCCGAGGCTCGGGTCGGGGAAGTGAAGGCACAGCTTGCTGAGCTGTGCTTGGTAATGGCTACTGCCGATGAGAAGGCAGTGGAGAACTTCTGCTCATCTCTGGCCTACAGGGATGAGCAGATCGCCGTGGCCCTGGAATTCTTTGGGCCGGCACGCGATCGTGGCTTTCGAGAAGGTTGGGCAGCTGCTGTGATGGCCACGGTCGAGGTCCTCGGTGCCTTCCCTCCCCCTCCTTCATCACCTTATGGCCCCGAGGATAGTGATGGAGAGGATGGTGCTGTTGAAGTACGAACTGAGATCAGGGAGCATGTGCTGGGGCCGATGTAGACACGCCAAAATTGACGCTAAGTTGATCAAATTTCATGTCACTATGTTGACGCCCCAAAGTGAACTTCAAAGACCCAGGTCGGGCAAATCATCTACCTCGAACACTCTTTGGCTGTATCCCTGTGGTGACTAAGAGTCTAAGTGTGGTATGACGGTATTATCATCAGGATAAGTCTTAACCAGCTGGATTACCATTCGAGGAGTCTAGAGGCCCAAATCAACTTAGATGTGCACACAGGATACTTGAGATGTTAGTAAGAAACCTAGTCATCATCAAGGTCGAATGCTATATGGGTGGTCACCATGCGTTAGTAATAAAAATACGTTGAGTCCAAAAAAAAAGAGTGTGATACCTAACCCATATGTTAAAAAAGGGGGAAAATTCTGGTCATGTCCCCAAAAGGGGGCCAAAATGGCTCATTTAGTGCATTAACCCTACATTAAGCTATGAGTAAACACCCATGATCCAAGAACCATGCTGGTTGTTATAATATGTGATTTTTCACACCAAACAAAAAAAGGAGAAACAAAAACACAAAAAAACACACCAAAAAAGAAAAAGAAACAAAAACAACAAAATAACAACAACAATAAAAAAAGTTAAAAATCTGCATCCATCTGATCGCATTTGTGTTCTACATTCCATTTCAATTTTCCCGTGCATTCGCGTGCCTGTGTGCTGCATTCATCAACTTTTACCCTTTGCCTAAATTAGTAAAGGCTTGCCCCCTTGACTCGTTACCAAGGTTAACTTCAAAACAAACACCTGCTCATTGAGCAAGGGGCCAAGCTAGAACAGAAAAATTAACTTGTTTCTTTGAGTAATGTGTGCAGGGATCGAAAGAACAGTGAACTAAACATTCTCTTATTTCCTTCCAAAAATGTACATCAAATTCTCTTCCTCAACATTACCCCTTTCACTACTCTCCAAACGAAGAGCCCTAGAGGGTGTTGCCAAACTAGGGGTAGCGGTACTCCTTCCGCCTTACAAACCTCTCCCCGATTCCGTGCCCCGTCGGTCGGTAGGGGCAGTGAAGAGGCTACTAACGTGAAAGCCTCGCTCTGGTGCTCTTCGATAGCGCTCCTCACCATCCTTCAGCCTTTGTTCAGTGAGACCCAGACTGGTTCAGAGTTCAAACAATTGGGCCTCCAAGGTCCTTCACTCCTCCCTCTCAGCCAATCTCTCGGCTCTCTCTCTTTCTCTATCTCTTTCCTTCTCCACTCATTCTCTCTCCCTGTCCTCCCTTTCCAGATGAAGGGTGATCCTCAGCTCCATGACATCCTGAGAAGGGTCGTCACATCGACGACCTTGATGTTCCTCCTCTAGCTCTGCTATTTTTGCTAACAACTCAATAAGGTGATGAGAATATTTATGTGTGATACCACAATGACAGTAAGAACCGATAATAAACATGGAACCATTGACCAGAGCATGCATCATAACAATTCTACTGGTTCTCTAGACTTTTGGCTTTGATTTAAGACATCTCAGACCCTGAAGATTTAGCAAATTTAAAAATGATGCAGCCACAGTTGATTATTACATTTCTGTGGAGAATGGGTAATATAAAAATGAGCAGCTTCTACTGGTGGGAACAAATATGTCTAACTCCTAAGGCAACTCGGGAGATAAAATTACAGTTTATGAAACACAGAATCACCATAGTTTTGAAGACAAGTCAATCATATAGCATACGACAGCTACGTAATAGATCTAAAATCAATGTAGTTAGAAAGATTTGCACTCTTCCTATCTTTTCCATTTGTTTTCTTTTTCAATGTCATTGAGGTGTTTTGGGCTTGGGGGGAAGGTTTAACAGTGTGCAGGTCTCAGAATGAAATGCAGTCAAACTGATAAAAGAAAAAGCTCAAAGAATCATATTTAGGATCATCTGCAGAGTTCAAAATTCAATCCGGCAAAGTCCCAGTTTAAAAAAATACCCGTAGTCATTGTCTTGGAGTATCATAAAGAAGAATGGTTTATTTTTAAATTACCAGAACTTGGCCCTGTTCTCTGCAGGAACATAGAACATTGTCTCAGCTAAAACACCACATTCGCCACCTGAGTCCAGGTTACCATAGAATGACCCTGTTCCTGGCCAGTCACGCTCATGGTTGCCACTGCAAGTGAACAAGGAGAAAAACATCATTTAATATGTAGGCAAGGCTAGTGGCTCACATGATTACTTGATGTTCTAAGAAAAACAAAGAGGGTGAACCTTCCAATCATATATGGCACAGAAGATGCAATTGGGGTTCTGTTTGCTTTGTAAACTGGTCCCATTGGGAGATGCATCCATTAGCATAGCATATATCCCCAACATGGAGAACCATGTCGACATTTTTCAAGTCCTGGATTAGCTGATAAGTAGTACCGAGGGCTCCAAATTGGAAGGCACTATATTCGTCGGAACCATCAACTTCTCCCTGTAAAATCAATTATTTTAGAGAATAAAATGGTGATGAAACTTGGCGACAAAACAAACACTGAGAGCAAGAAAGTAAACTACTGCATATATAGGTATTGTTCATGTTATAAAATTGTCAGGTATGTACGGTGGTACAAGAAAGTAGTGAAATATTCCTTCGCAGACAAAATATTTTCTCAGAGTCTGGAGACTCCTCCCTCATGAGAAGAGGAAAACTACATGAAGAAAGGAGGATTGTGAACAATGCGATCTCCTTCCTCCAATCCTCAGCAGAACTATGAAGAGTGGTTCTATACCAAGAATAAAACAAAAGATACTGCACACAAAAAATGTTTTCTTTGTAGATTTTACCTCCTCTGAAGGTAGTCATTGCACTCCCTCCAAGTACTCCAGCAGTCTATTATTGCTACAAAAGGCCCCCACTTTGTTGGATGTTTGATGCGGTGACGGCAATTGCAAAACCCATCAGCGGTCCTCACTCTCTCTGTAATGTCATGATTCTGCTTTAGTTGCTGGGTTTCTGAACTTAACATTTCTCATGGGTATGTCATCTTTATCTCAGTTTCAATGCAATTTAATCTTTTCCTAGTAGTCATGGATTTCTCTCTCTTGAGTTCTCTCCAAGATCTTTTCTCGCCAGAATGCTATATGCCGGCCGCATGGAGGAGCAAGAGGGGAAGAAGGCTTGGTCAGGCTGAGAGCTACCTGGGATATCAGTGACAGAGGAGAAAGCCCCTGCTACAAGTGATGTGTGGCATTGAACTGCAGTCATTACGGTGATTGACATGTGACAGATTGTGTAATCGGGATCAGATTGCTGCTGCAGGGAAGAGGAGGAGGAGTGAAGGGAATGAAGGCTTGGTGAGGCTGAGATCTAGCTGAGATGTCAATGACAGAGGAGACGGCCCCTGCTACAGGTGATGTGTGGCAGTGAATGGCAGTGATTCAAGCATCCGAGCAAAGGTGACTGACCATGTAGTAGTCAGGTGCTTGGGGGAGTGGGCTGGGGGGAGGGGCTTTAAACTGTAGCTGGTTCATTTTTTTTCTTACATAAAAGAGGGGAAAATCACCTGTTGGCTCCCGTATAGTCTATATTGTTATACTTCAATGCTTAAAAACCATCACTATTAATATTAATTGAGAATACCCAGGATTAGACTAAATAGCTTTCCTTAAGCTTTGATAATCTGGTTATAAGCAAACCTTTGGGTGGTTGTGATTGTGGAAAGCAATGTTTCCTTCTTTACTGAGTTGAAGAAATCAGGTTGACCTAATATTTCTTTGGTGTCATTGATCATTTTGCATAATAGTCGTGGACTAGTAAAATTTCAAATATTCATGGATCATGTTCTAGGCGCATTATATGAAACTCATTTCTTTTGCTTGGACTTATAGTACAGTGATACATAAGTTTATTCAGTATACCACTGTCCTCCTTACCCATTTCTACACGTCAGCTGATGGAATCCATCGACAAGGGCGTGGTGCTGCCGAGCATCACCGATGGGTTCACCGGCCGCGCTCCTGACCTCGGGGCCTTCGAGTACGGGCACCCGATGCCGCATTATGGTCCGATCCGCTGGCCGGTCGGCAGCGTTCCGGCCGGTGCGCCGCGTTCTGTCACCGGGCCGCCGCGCCTCGACGCCGCCCCCGGGCAGGGCGGGTGAAGCAGGTCTTTTCAAAGTTTCGGGGAATCTCCATGAGCCAGGATAGAAACAGTCAGGATGTCGATACGCCCCGCCGTCGCGCGCTGCTGAAGACGGCGCTGCTGGGCGGTGGTGCTGCGCTGGCCGGCCTCATGCAGGCCGGGGCCCAGGCCGAACCCTCGTCCAGGGAGCAGCAGGCACAGGGTTCGGTCGATCGTGCCACGCGTGGCATGCCGACCCCGAAGATCCGCGACATCCGTGTCATCGGCGTCGGTGGTGGTGGCGTGAACGACTCCATGGTCGTGAAGGTCGAGACCGACCAGGCCGGGCTGTACGGCTATGGCTGCGCCACCAATACCTTTCCCGGGGGGCGCTCGAAACTGGTGGCGGCTGCCGTGGAACAGTACCTCAAGCCCATGCTGGTCGGCCGAAACACCGACCGCATCGAGCAGATCTGGCAGCTGTGTTACATGAGCTCGTACTACAAAAACGACGCCGTCCTCAACTGCGCCATCGGCGGTGTATGCGATGCCCTATGGGACATCAAGGGTCGCCAGGCGGGCATGCCGGTCTATCAACTGGTGGGTGGCAAGTGCCGGGAGGCTGCGGAGTACTACCTGCACGCGGGCCTGGGTGCCCAGGATCCGGGCAAGCAGCTGGTCGAGTCCGCCACCAAGCTGATGCAGACCGGCTGTCGCTACTTTCTGGTGGCCATGTTCGGACGCGATGGCGCGGTCAACAACCTCTTCGGCCAGCCCCGGTTCGAGGATGGTGCGATCGCCTTTGACCGTGACCGGGACATCCGCAAGATCCTCGATGCCTTCGCCGAATTCCGCCGGGAAATGCCCGCCAACATCGGTCTGGGGCTGGACTGCCACTCGATCGTGGACCCCGTCCGCGGCGTTCAGTTTGCCAAGGACCTGGAGCAGTTCCGGCTGTTTTACTGCGAGGACCTATTCTCCCCGGAAGAGGCCGGTCACTACGCGGTGGTCCGCCAGCAATGCGCGACGCCAATGGCCATCGGCGAGCTGTGGAATAATCCGCACGAGTGGCGGCCGCTGGTCGAGGCGCGGCAGATCGATTGTACGACGGAGGTTCCAAATAGTGGATGCCGTCGCCGTGGCCGGGCCATACGCCCGACTCCTGACATTCGGCGATGATGCGGCGAGCTCGCGCCACTTTCTCCCGTCCGATCTGCGCCCACAGTTCCGGCAGCCCCACCAGCGACACCAGATGCGGGGGACGCTTGTCGATGACGCAGAACAGCATCTCCGGCTCCATCCCCACCAACGCGGGGCCGACCGCAGCCTGGTACACGTCGAGGTAGTGGGCGTGCTGCACCGCGTAGTCGAAGTTCGCCACGTTCTTGACGAACTTCCGCGGGTGCGCCGACCATGCGGTTTTCAGGTCGAGGGCGATCAGCCGACGATCGGACGGGTCGGGCAGCCAGTCGAAACGGGCCTTGACCTTCACCCCGTCGATCTCCGCGAACACGGAACACTCACCGGAACCGGGCCGCTCGAGAATCGCCCGTGCGGTGGGGTGCTTGAGAACACCTTCGGCGCACCCCTTCGCGAGCTCGAAGTCATCCGCTACCAGGGTCTGCACACCGAACGACGCGAACGCTTCGGTGAACTCATCTGCCGTGGTCGGGGGTTCAACGTCTTCTGGGAACCCGTGCTCGTGCAGGACTTCCAGCGCACGTGCTTTCCCGGCCTTCGTGTTGTACGTCCAGTCCTTCACCACGAACGGGTGCGGCTGATCGAGGACGAGCGCGTGAACAAGTTGACCGACCGAGGCGGCATCGAACGTGGGCGCATCCTCGGGGTGGTCGATCCAGTGCTTCGCCTGCGCCGGCACCTCCTCAAGGAACCACTTGAGCGCGGTCGACCCGTACCCGGGTGCGGCCCGATACTCCGCGTCGGGCAGGTTCTTCACGATCCCGTTCATGCGGTTCTCCTGTTGCTGTCGAGGCCGAGGCTGCGGCGAACCCGCCCAACATGGGTGTCCGATACGCCGGTCTGTGTGGCGATCTCCGAATCCAGCAACCCGGCCCTGTGCAGTTCCCGCACCGCCGCCTTGAGTTGGTCGTTGCTGTACCGGGACGGTTTCCGCAGCTTCCGCCGCTTCCGCGGGAGCATCGAAACTCCAGGAGTTCTACACCGAATCGGCACAGCTCGAAGCACTGCTCGCGGTCGCCCGCGACGACCGCGTCTCCAGCGCCAGCTGGAACTGCAGCACCCAGGCGGTGGCCGGCCGGAGCGTATTGGCACGCTGGGTGAGCTTCAGTGCGGTCGCGTCGTCGCCGGCCTTGAGCGCCTGGACGATCAGCCCGCGCAGGCCGAGGAACTCGGTTACTTGCAGGCGCCACCGACGTAGCCCTTCTCCGCCTCGGCCAAGCGTGATGTCAAGTCACTGGTCATACCGCAACCTCCATGTTGTGCGATGTCGACACGGTGGACAGGAGAAGATCGAGTGCGGCGACGGCCTGCTGCGGTACGACCCCGTTCCCCAGCGCCTTGAGCTGCGCGTTGCGGGACAGGTCGGGTACGTCGGTGACGTGGCCGGCGGGCAGGCCCATCATCCACTCGACAAACCTGGGCGAGAGGCGGTGCGCGCCGTCACGTCCGCTCGGCTCGGTGGGCGCTGGTGCGGGGCGGGTCAGTGTCTCCCAGCGAGCGATGGCGTCGGCGTACTGTCCGAATCGCTGCGCATGGGCGAGCCCGTTCAGGAGTAGTTCGTCGGAGCGTGAGCCTGAGCGGTGCTTCCGCCCGCCCTCGACATCCGCCACGCTCGGGGTCGGCAACAGAACCTCGGCGCCCAGGTGACGCGCGTGCCCGTTGCCGGTCAGCGGTTCTGTGGTGGGCGTCGGGAGAAGTCGCTGAGCCTCGATGCTCAACGACTTGCCATGACCGTTCCCGTTGCCATGCTCGGCCTTCATGCGCTCGGTCCAGGCGTCCCACTCGTCGGGCGTGTACGACGCGCCCATGTCGTTCACGGCGGGCGTGGGCAGCAGGACTTCCAGGCCTGTGCTCGGCGTAGGCAGGAGGTCTAGAGCTCGTGCTCCACCTGATCCGCCAACGTCGGTCCGTGCCCGCCCGCTCTCCGCTTGTCCGGGTGCTGTGAACCGCCGTTGATGCCCAGCTGCGCTGTCGGTGTCTTGAGCAACGACGAACACACGGAAGCGCCCATGAGGGGCGCCGACGTCGGCAGCGCGTAGGCCGTACCAGCACGCGTCATACCCGAGGTCGGCCAGGTCTGAGAGAACTCGACCGAGGGCTCGCTCGGTGTAACCCACCTTCCGCCCACCCTTCGGGCCAACGGTGACAACTTGTTCGGATCGGTCTGTGCGGGCACTGAGGAGTCCTCTCACGTTCTCCGCCACGACCAGCGAAGGCCGCAGCTCGTTGATGGCGTAGGCCATGTGGGACCACAGGCCGGAACGGGTGTCGGGGCGCAGTCCTGCACGCCTGCCGGCGTGGCTGAGGTCCTGGCACGGGAAGCCACCCGTCAAGATGTCGACAGGCTCCACGTCGGACCAGTCGATGTTCGTGATGTCGCCCAGGTTGGGCACACCGCTCATGCGGTGGTTGATGATCTTGTTGGCGCCGGGGTCAATGTCGCTGACATCGCCGTTCGTCTTTCGCGCCCTACGGTGGGCGATCTGACATGCGTCAAGATCGGCGAGAGCCAGTTCCGGCTCTATGCCAGCATGTCCTATCTCGAGGCGACGCCGATCGACGCCTGGCAATTTGTCGCCTATGACGAAGCCTTGGACGCCGCGCCTCAACAGGCGAGACTGTTGAGTTTGCTGAAAGGTCGCACGATCGGGTTGCGCGCCAGCACGCTTGAAATGCAGATGGCTTTTCTTCTTGCGCATGGCGGCGTCGGGATGCTGCCGGACTTCATGGCGGATGGACAGGACGGACTCATTGTTGCCGATCCCGATGAGCCGCCGCTGACGCGTGAAGTCTGGATGGCGGTGCACACGGACATGAAGGATGCGCCGCCAATCCGCGCGGTCATGGACGGCGTCGCTCAAAATTAATGAGGGCCGGCTGACTCGTCGCCTCTTCCCGGTTGTTTAACATCATCCATGCACAGTAGATGACCGCCTTGCGTCACGGAACGATTGCGCAGCGAGATCGGCGACGAAAAAAGCAGATACAATTTTTGAGCAGCGGCCCATGTAATTGCCGAATGTCACGGCCCTGCCGCCTCTTGTGGCGCGCTTAGAGGAGGACATATGGCTTCCGTTAGCCGAATTCCTCACCAGTCAGTCGGGTCGGCTCACATGTGGGCTGAGGCAGCCGCGATGGCATAGGTGAGCCGGTAGGAGCCGCCTGGATGCGATCCGGAACGGCGCAATCGACACAACGCCATGCTCTCGTCATATTGCTTCTGGCGCCGACCCCGATCACGGGGTGGGGCATGATCGGCGCTCTTCCGATGCCGGCGGGAGAAATTGCCGCCGAGTTTGGAGCGGCTTTGCCCACGATCTTCCTGGGAAGCTCGGTGATGCTCGTAACGATGGGTGCCGCGTCACCATGGGCCGGCCGTACGCTCCGCCGATTCTGTGCGCGGCAGGTTATGGCCGTCGGGGTGATGCTGATTGGGCTTGGGTTGTGCACCGTCGCTCTGTCGCCCACCCTGTCAGGGTTTTGATAGCAGCCTCCAAGGCTGCATCATGGCCGGTATCTTGACGACAACGAAACAGATTGCTGACGAGCGCGGCGCGGCATTGTCAATCGTCGAGACCATCACGGATGACCGAGAAATAACGGTCGGTGCCGACCTGGCCGCCCTTCAGCGCGACCTCCAGCCCGTCGATTGCCGTGATGCCCGAATGGGCGACGCAGAGCGGCGAGCCGGGTGAAGCCGGCAGCGGCATGCGAACAGCAATACGCTCGAAGCGGTCACCCGCTTGTTGCCCGGCGGCCCGCAACCGACCTTGCTGCCGGTGGCAGGCCAGCCCGGTGACAAGGGTCAGCATAAGCCCGCCTTCTTTGCTTGCGCGTCTACCTCGCGCAGATGAGGAAAGACTTCGAATAGGACATCGAGCACCGTCTTCCACGGATGCTTGAACCACCTGAGCCACTGCACGAGCGTCGGCCCTCCGCCGTCGAGCGAGCCGATGCGCTTGTTCGCATCGACGAAGCAGCTCGAGCTCTTGCCGTTAACGAAAATGTTCTTGTTGCCGCGCTGCGTGCCGCGGAACGTGTAGCGCTCGCCACAGACGGCCCAGTGCCCAGAGAGACGCGCGAGCCCCTCCTCGCAGTCGAGGTTCCAGATCGCATCCCAGAGCGTCTCGGTCGGAATCTGGCCGGCTGCGATAGCCGCGCGACGTGCGTGTTCCTTCGCCTCGCGATCGGCGGCGCGCTGCGCCTCAGCGAGGTGCCACTGATGCTCGGCCTTGTTGGCCACCCACGGGAACGCCTCTGCCAGCTGTCGCTCGCTGTAGGCCACCACGTGCCGCCAGACCTCGCGAACCTTGAACGGCTCCCACACCTTCTCCAGATCGAAGTGCGCGACCTGCCCCAGAGCATGCACGCCGGCATCGGTTCGCCCCGCGCCGCGCACGCTCACGCTGGCGCCCGTGAAGCGCCCGAGCGCATCCTCCAGAGTGCTTTGCACCGACGCAGCGTCGGGCTGGCGCTGCCAGCCGCAGAACGGCGTGCCGTCATATTCGATGGTGATGCGATAGCGAGGCATGAGGGCCGTTAGCTGCTGCACGCTGCTTGTGCGCGTCGCCCTTCCCTATCCGGCCAGGGCATTGCGCTCAACAGGACATCGCACCCAATAACCCTGCTGCACGCCTCAGCGGCTGGAGCCGCCATCGGTTTGCGGCACCGCGACGGCAGAGGTGCCGACCCCGATGCTCAGCGGCGTCGCGCCATCGGGGTTGATGATCATATGCGTCGTCGGCGGCACCGGACGCCAGACCCGCACGCCATTTTCGATGGTGACCACCGCCCCGTAGTAGGGACGCGTCTCGATGCGGGTTGTATGCGCGCTCTGCGCCAGGACGGCGCCTCCGGACCCGGCAACAAAAAGACCAATCAGAGCCGCTCTGAACCGCATACGCCAACCCTTTGCCGGACCGCTATTACTAACGAAATGTTAACGGCATAACTTACCGGCTGGTCAACTACGCGTCCCCGGGACGCGTAGTCATGCGGCGCGAGGACATGGCGGTGATCCCGATGCGCGACGGCGTCGCGCTCGCCGGCTCGTTCTAATGATGCGCGCGCGCCGCGTCCGCGGTGAGCGGGACGAGGCGGCGGCACTCGTCGGAGGTCTCGTGGCAGATCGCGGCGCACACGTGGGTGACGAGGCACGTGCTCGCGTGGCGGCGGCACTCGATCGCGCAGCTCTCGCACGCGGACTCGCATAGATCGAGGAGCGCGGTGACGAGCCCGAGGTCGGGCTTGAGCTGGCGCGTGAGGATGCGCGCCGTCGTCGAGCACAGGTCCGCGCAGTCGAGGCTGATGCGGATGCAGTGCTCGAGCTCGACGGGCGCACGCTCGGCGATGCATGCGTCCGCGCACGCCGTGCATGCCTGCGCGCACGCCAGGCACGCCTGGATACAGCTCGCGAGCGCATCGGGCGCCGCCATCGGGCGCTCCACGTTGGTGCGCAGCATCCGCTCGACGGTGCGCTGCATGCGCTCGTAACTCTGCAGGTCACGTGCCGGCGAGCCCCAGTGTTACCCGAGAATACCGCCGCACGACTTTCACCGATGGTCGCGCCCGTGGGATGCCGGGCGCGAGTTTCTACGCGAGGTGGCGTAGGGGCATTGGTTTTTTCGAGGAGAGTGTACGTGAGAAAGCTACGACACGGGTTTGGGGCGATGAGCGCCCTGGTTCTCGGCTTCGTGGGGCTCGTCGGATGTGGCGACGACCCGAAGCCGGTGGTGACGACGAACTTCGATCTCAGCTCCGGTTCGCTGACGGTCGCCGAGGGCCAGTCGGTCACCTTCACGGTCGCCCTGACACAGGCGCCGTCGATCGACGCGGCGGTGCAGCTCGCGGTCGCCGACGGCAGCGCCGCGACGATCTCGCCGCAGGTCGTGACGTTCAGCGCTGGCGACACCAGCCCCAAGACGATCACGATCACCGGCGTCGAAGACAACGACCTCACCGACGAGAGCACGACGATCACCTCCGAAAGGAAATGATGGCGAAGCGCCCGAACCCGGTCTCGATCCTCGCGAAGGGCTTCCTCCTCTCGAAATCGTCGGACGGGTTTCTGTCGCTGATCGCGTGGGTCTCGATCGTCGGGGTTTCCCTCGGCGTTCTCGCGCTGACCGTCGTCACCTCGGTCATCAACGGCTTCGAAGGCGAGCTCGGCGAAGCGATCAGCGGCCTGAACGGGGACGTCGTCCTTTATTCGCGCGCGGACCCGGTCGCCGACCCGGCCGCGATCGAGAAGAAAATCATGCGAGCGAGTTCCCCGGGCCATCCCCGACAATGCAGAAGTTCTGGTTGCCCGACAGACCTGTACTGTTATAAATGGCGCCGAAGCCGCCGGGAACGTACAGGCACTTACCGAGGTTCGTGGCAGTGGTGTACGCAAGGGCGATTTGAGTCGAGGCGTCTGAGCCGAACATCGCCTTTGCAGGGTTGGCGCCGGTGCTAAAGGTGGCATTGGTCGACAGCGTCCCGCTCTCAGCTCCAGTGACCGTAGCGATAGTGGACTGGAAAACCGAGCCGCTGTTGTCGGTGCTGATGAAAATCGCTACATCACCGACATCAGCGGAGGTCAAGTTGCATAGCTGCGAACAGGTGAACGACGCAGAACCGTTGGTCAACGTGACGACACCCGTTGACTCAAAGGTCTCAGCGAGCCGGCCCTGGACAAACCCCGCGATATTCGCAGGATTTACGTAATCGGTGAGATAGACCGGATTGTTGAGCAGCGTATTGACTTGTCCCGCAGTCAATGCGGTCGGAGCGGCGGGGGAAGCTGTGTTGTTGCCGAGTAAAGTATTGGCCGCACCAGCCGCTAGCCCCGTCGGCGCCAACGGGCTTTGCGTCCAGGTGGTCGCCGTCGTATCGATTGTGATGATGCCCGTAGTCGGCGTGGCCAGCTTCCACGTAGAGCCGCTATAAAGCGCGCCCGCTCGCACGAAGGTCGTCTCATCGACGAAGGCCTGCGCCGTGCCGCCGGAGGGATACCAGGAAGGGCGAGTCCACGTGCCGCTATTCGCCAGCCAGAATCCGTTTTGCGACTGCGTGGTTTGCGCTTCCAACAGCACGATGCCAGCGCGCGACATGGTCACGCTGTCGCACGTCGGGTAGCCCGAGAGCGCGGCGATGTTGGTGGTGCAGACGAGGAATGCCGAGGGCTTGTTGGCGAGCGCCGTCTCGGAATCCGTGATCGGGCTGCTGAGTGTCGTGCCCGCCTGCTGGGCAAGCGCCAGCGTCGGCAGCAGGGCTGCGAGCAGCGGCAACAGACGGGCACAGCAAAGCCCGAACAATGAAGTTCGTCGCATTGTAAAAACCTCGAAGAGAAGGAAGACGCCCGGCGGCCGCCGGGTCCTGGTCAGACGATCAGATCAGCGCGCGCTCGAGAAACTCGGCAGTTGGCTGCGCGCAATGAAGGGCGGCGCCATGCAGCTCGCAGCGCCCGCGTTGCCGCTCAGCTGGCCCTGCGCCCACTCGACGTAGCCGAACACGGTCGGGAAGTTGGCGAGTAGCGGCGCGCAGACGTCGGCCAAGCTCTTGAAGGTCGTGGAGCTGTGAGCGCGCTCAAGCAGGGCACCCTCGACCACATCCGCTCGTATCTGCCGGCGGCCGTGCAGCCGAACGCCATCCACGTAGCCCGGGTAGCCGCGGGGATGAACGACTTCCGCGTCACGGTTACTCCGGCGTTCGTCGAGGCCGCTCGGGAGCTGGAGAAGGCCGGCGTCGTCACGAAGATCGAGCAGGACCTGTACGAGCTCAAGGTGGCGTTCCGATGAGCTGGGATGCAGTCAAGGCGGTGATCCCGCACGCTAAGGCTCTCGTCTTCGACGGCTGCCACAAGATCTACCTCGCGATGGACGACGAGGAGATCGAGACGTTCCGGAAGTACGGCTACGGCGAGGACGACGGATCGGAACTGCGGCTGGTGAGCGCGCTACCCGGCGAGACCGATCGCGAGCGTCACGCGGCAGCCCTCGTGGTCCTGGAGAGCTGGTGGGACGCGTCGTGCGGACTCCGGTTCGTGAACTCGGTGCGCACGGTCGAGGGAGATCCGAACCTCGGCTTCCAGCCGCTGATCGAGCAGTTCGAGTACGACCACGACAACTTCCGCGTCGTGCTCGGCTCCAAGGGCCAGCTCTGGGGGCCGTTCACCTACGACCTCTACGGGTCGTACTACGACACCAAGGTGTTCGTCTCGAACGCGGGCTTCCTCAGCATCTCGCGCATGCAGAACGCCCTGCTGGTGGGCGGCACGGCGGCCAACCCGGTCTGCCAGTCCGGCGCCGGCTGCGTGCCCTACAACATCTTCCAGGAAGGCGGCGTCACCCCGGCGTCCCTGGCCTATCTCGACGAGGTCGGCACCTCGCGCCTCGACGTCGCCGAGAAGGTGGTGGCCGCACACACACCCGAGGAGATCGAGTCGATCATCGACAACCACTACGCGGGTGAGTCGCAGACGCTCACCACCGGAGCCGAGCACAACCTCCTCAAGCTGGCCGAGATTGCAGAAGACGAGCTTTAACCTTACTTCCGCCGCCTCTACATCCTTAAGAGCGCGATCAGGTAGCGGCAAGGCTGCTTGCCTTTGTTGCGATAGGTGACCGTGGCCGGATTGCCGAATTCCAGCCGGTCGCCGGCTTTCAGCGCCTGCAGCACGCTCGACTCCGGCGCATAGGTCTGGACCAGGGCGCGCCCGGACGCCTGGCGCCGGCCCGCGCGGCCCGCCACCTGGGTCAGGAGTTGGAAGGTCCGCTCGGCGGCGCGCAGGTCGCCCCCACGCAGGCCGAGGTCGGCGTCCACCGGGGTCCAGCAGTTTCCAGGGGCTCCATGCCCCCTCCACCAGTACCACCTCGCAGGGGCGAGGATGAGGTAGAGAGCCAGCCAACGGAGAGTGGCGGCGAGAGTTGAGCTCTCTTGTACTTGTACTTTTCCTTTCTTTTATGCACCTGTACATGATGGACATGATATATATATATATGAGGTTGGTAGTTTTGGTTTTACCTGAGCACTTGTGGTTGTGGAGTTTGTTCTTTTTTCGTTCTCGTCCACGTCTTCCGTTCTTGGCTTGCCCTGCGCTTTAGCTGCAGCTTACCATAAACAGGTTAATTCATCCGTTCGACTTGACCCCTTGCCCAATTAATTGAGGGGAACAATCAGCACTTGACCTTAATGATGGGTCAAGGGGTCAAGCCTTTAATCAAAAATAAGGCAGAATAACGACAAAAATTGAGAATGCAACATGCAGGCACACATATGCAAACGAATAACAAAAGATGCCCAATCAATAGATGCAAGCACACACATGAAACAATTCATTTTTATATCGTTTTCTTCTTTTATATATTTTTTTTTATTTGTTTTCGTGAAAAAACACGCCTTGTGCAAGGCCGTTATTTTGAAAGGACACGCCCGGGGAGACGGCGTGAATTGAAGAGATGTTTTTTGAGTTTGGATAAAACGACCTGCATAGCGGGCGTTATTTTAAAAAGAGACGCCCTGAGAAGGGGCGTGAGTTAAAGATCTGCCAAAACGACGTACGATTATTTTCAAGAGACGCCCTGAGAGGAAAGCGTGAATAAAAGATAGACGCCCTGTGGGGAGGCGTGAATTCATTTTAAGACGCCTTAAAGAGAGGCGTTAATTGCAAGAATTTCCCAAACGAGTTTATAAGGCCTTTCAAACCATGGGCTTTATTCAGTCATTATCTAGGATTCATTAATCACTCTTGAATAATTAAAAGGGAGTTGACGTGATAGTAGTTAGCTTTTCCTGGAGATTTTACACAGCACATTTCCTTAGGTTTGTCTTGACCTTCTTGTCGGTTCATGACTCTACTATAAAGAAAAGGATGGAAGAATGTATAAGAAAGCCCATCAAGAGTCCGGGGATGCCCACGGCAAAATTACCTTACCCACCCTATGCCTGTTGGGGTTCGGTCTTTGGCGTAGGGGTGCTTTATTGCCTTTTGGCCTCTTTTGCGTTGCATGCATACGCCCAAGGTTTTCCTTGCGGGGACTTTGCCCTCTTGACATGCTTTTCTTTTCAATATTGCTTTGGATTTGATATAGACTTGGCTTCTGGCGACGCTTCGGCTTCACCCGTACTCACAACGGTGGGGCCCACGTGCTGGTCGGAGGGGCCGTGTGGGACCCAGAGGCACCGCTGTAGTGGGAGGCGCCTGGAGGAGCGCTCCAGTGGGAGGCGATGCGCTGGAGCGTCGATCGGAAGCCGGGCGGCTCCGATCCCCAAGTCGTGGAGTGCTGTCCACGGACGGGCCGCCTCTGTTTCTGGTCGCGCGCTTCGGCAAGATTCAGTCGCTGTGACCGCTCCCGACGTCGGATCGACGCAGGACCAGCGCCGTTGGAAAGCTAGCTCAAAATTCTTCAACCTAGACCTAAAGATCTGGGATGTATCTTCACGGATCTAGCCCTTTCTGAATTTTTAACCTTCTGTTGCACTGCTTCTGGAATCTCAGATCTGCTGGGCTGTTTCCTGAGAACAGCCATTGACCACGGGGAAGACCTTCGAACCAGATCCTGAGCTCTTCATGAAAAGTGTGGATATTTGAACAAGGAAGATGGGGATATTTTTTTTGGATGGTTTTGTGGAATTTTGTATTTTCTGGAGATTTTAGACTGACAGGTGGTCGGATCTGGAAACAGTCGAACTGCACTGTAGCCAGGTCTGAATATGAATTTTAGAAAATAGGAAAAGGGTGAATCAAAAATCAAGAAAATTCGTGGTGGTGGAGGAAGGTGGACAGAACTTCTAATAAAATTAGGAGATCAAGGAAAATTCAAAAACATGGGTGAAGGGGGAAAACACAGGGAGGATGGACAGTGGACAGAAAATTAGGCAGATCTGTGGTGAGAACTGGAACGAAAATGTAAAAATATGTAATGATGAAATTTGGACGTGAATTTTTTTGTGGAGATGGAGGAACAATAGGGGAACAAACCCTAAAAATTGGAGCTTCAGATGATGGCGGAGCTGATGCCAGAAAATCGTGGAAGGTGGATCTGTCCTGGATGGACAGAATGCAGAATTTCGACGACGGCAGCGCGACGGCGGCGAGACGGCGGCGGCGGCGATCACCGGAGATGAACCAGAAGGTTGAGAGAGGGGAGATAGAAGCTAAACCACTCTAGGATTGGGGTTGGGGAGGATGAACACCAGAGAGAGAGGAGAGAGGGGCGCACCCTTCACCAAGATCACACTTGTTCAAATACTTTTTTCCACTAATTATCAAATGGAAAATACAAGTATTTATACCCATTTACAAGACTCAATATCAGCCATGGGATCTAGGGCTGTGGGGATTGATGGCCTAGATCATCTTCTACACCCTCCACCAATCCCCTCTCCACCTTCCAACCCCCAACCACCCACTCCCCTTCCCCAAGCAGCCCTCCATCTTCCCAAGGTGGAATCTCTCCCCACCCAAGGCTAGTTTGAATTTCCCTCCACCCCTCCACAACCCCTAGACTACCAAGGGAACACCCAAGAGGGAGGAGGCCGCCCTCCCCCTCTCTCCTCCATCCACACCCTCCCTCTTCCCCCATTCCACTCCCCTCAAGTGCACACCCATCCCACCCTTCTTCCCAACAACCCTAGCTCTCTCCACCCCCTCCACCACTGCCCCCTCAGCCTCCAAGGGACCCCAACCACGTCCTCCCCCTCCCATCACCATCAGCCACCATTCCCTTGCAATACAACCCCCCCTTGTTGCCTCATCGGTCATCAAGGAAGCAGACCTGATAGCTAGTCGCAGGAAGGCAGCAGGGACCCTGAAGATTGCAGCGTATCCAGCACCTCCCCAACTTTTCTGGTGGCAAGTCATATACCACTGGAAAGGTCTTCCATAGGGATTTTCAAGGGCGGTTGTTTCATCTTCCTTCGAGCTCGGAGCTATCCGTGAGAGTGATTCTCCCCTGACTGCGCCAGAGCTCCTAGGTAGGGAACCAGAGCCCTAGAAGAACTCCCACCCCGACCACTCCCAACAAGATCTAGATGTGAAACTTGGCTGAGAGTAGCTTCTCCCAGTCCTCTTTCAACCCCAAGAAGCGGAACAATGATCGGATCCCGGCTCCAAGAGTTCTGAATTTTCTCCCGAAGTCGCGCCAGGTTGGTTCTGCTATTCCTGAACGGACCCACCTCCACCTTTCTGGATAGCACGATCGTCCCTGACATCTTCTAAGGCTGCCATCAGTCTCATCTGAAAAAAGACTCATCCACGGTAGTTTCGGTACCAGCCCTGCCTCCATACGAGTTCGGGACAGCCCGTGGCGCCTCTATCTTCCAGCAGTAGCACCCTGAGAGTAGTCTATACCAGTGCGGTCTGGCCCTGTTCCAAGCCCTGCCCCAGCCAGCAACCATGTCAAGGCTGTTCCAAAAAATTCAAGCTTCTTCCTGGGTCAGACAGGAGTGTTTTGGCTCTGGTCTCGGCCCATTTGGAGTTCGGGAGCGTCCGTGGCGGCGTATTCTTCAACCAGTGGTCCTGCGATTCCAGAACCAGACAGCACCGACTAGAGGTCCGACACTTCAAGATTTTAGCCCATCCCCTCCCCTCGCTTGGCCGGCTGAAGGCCCCTCCCTGCGTGGAGGTAGTTTTGGAACATCTACCCTAGGAGATAGGAAATCTATGGGGAAGGCAGCAGCAGGGGTCTGGTGCCCCTGGGGAGAGGGTGAGGAGAGAGTGGCATAATCCTCCACTGAAATGAGAGTTTCAAATTTGACATTTTTTTTGGTCTTTTTCAGAAGTGAGGGCATAACAAGAGAAGTGATCTGTAGAAGGGGGAGGCAAGGCCCGAGGGCATAAGGTGGGGAAGATTACATTGAAGAAGGGGTCCGAAGACCGGAACCACATGCGTGACAAATCAGCAGGGCGGTCGGGCGACCACCTGGAGAGTAGACTGAAAGGAGGAGAGCGTCCACCCGGACGCTTGTTGATTACCAGCTCAACTGGCGGACACTGTCCGCAAGGACAACCAATGATGATATATTCGAGGGATCCCCCTAGGGAAAGGGGAGACCGGAACATGGAGGGATCAAAGAGAAGGGGATGGGAACGAGGAATGAAAGCCAGCTTTTGATAAAGGGAGAGGAGGCGGGAAAGGGACAGAGTGACAAGCGGGCTCCCCATTCTCGGTAATGACAAGACCGGCTTTTCAACAATCTTATTTACGGCCCATAGCTCGGGCCTTTTCTAACTCTTCCTGGCTTTGGCAAACAATCTGGCAAAACTTACTGAATAATCTGGAAAATCAACAACGGCCCCTCTCAACAGAGAAGGTGGCCTTGTCTCAGCAACATCTGCTTTTCGTGGCGGCATCAAGGGTGACTTTAGAGTGCCCGACTGTAGGGGTCCTCTGACAAAATATTGTCGATAATCCCAGGTCAAAGGCCCGGAGTCCTGTAAAATGGAGAATGGTGACCCCCGGTAGCCTAGGCCCCTGCGGCTCATCTTCCTGCCCTTGGGGACGGGCTTGGTACGCCCCTATAACTGTACGCCAAGGCCTCGCCCTAGCTGATAGCCTAGCTTTAAGATCATGTCCCAGCCTTTTGAATATTGAAATCTAGACTTCACTTCTTCTTTAACTGGTGCAGCAGCGGGCTTGCGCAGTGCATAGGCCCACGGATAGTTCAAGTCCATGACCGACAAAACCGGCCTATTGCTTGGCCATAGAGTGGGAAGAATCTTGTCAGCAATCGCATCGACGGACTGGACAGTGGAAACACTTTTCACTTTGACCACCCGGCCTTGAAATGGGAACTTTAAGCATTGGTGGGCGGTGGAGGGCACCGCCTACAGACTGTTTATCCATGGACGTCCCAAAATGGCTTTGAACATGGGATCAATGTCCAGGACGTAAAATTCCACATCTACAATTACAAATGCATGCCCTTTGGTTTGAAGAACATCGGTGCAACTTACCAGATGGCCATGAGTAAAATATTCAACAAGATGCTATACAACATTATCAAATGCTATGTCGACGACCTCGTCATCAAAACAAAAAGGTGGGAAGACCATCTATATGATCTACGCCAGGTATTCAACTGACTCTGGAAATATGGGATTAAGATGAACTCTATGAAATGCACCTTCGGTGTATCCAGTGGCAAGTTTCTCAGTTTCATCATCAGATACTAAGGAAGTGAGGTGGACCCTAACAAGATAAAAGTGATCTGGGAGCTTCCACCACCCAAGAACCTCATGGAGCTCAAGTCCTTCAAGGGAGACTGGCCTGCATCCGAAGGTTCATCTCTAACCTCTCTGGTCGGTGCGCGCCCTTCGGTAAGCTCATGAAGAAAGGTGCCCCATTTGTATGGGATCCAGAATGTCAAACTACTTTCGAGCAAATTAAGGAATACCTCCACACTACTCTAGTCCTGGGGGCACTAGTCAAGGGCAAACCCCTTATACTCTGCATTGCCACCATGGACGCTTAGTTAAGAGCCTTGTTGGCACAAATTAATGATGAGGGCAAGGAGTAGCCGCTCTATTACCTCAGCCAGAAATTGATCAGTGCTGAGTACTACTACTCTCCCATGGAGAAAGTTTGCTTAGCACTAGTGTTCGTCGTCAAAAAGCTACGGCACTACCTCTTGTCTCATCGGGTGGAGCTTATATCTAAGCATGACCCACTCAAATATCTTCTCAAGCAGCCTATCCTCTCAGGCTGATTAGGAAAATGGGCTCTCCTATTGATGGAGTAAGATATCACCTATGTCCCCAGGAAAGCAATTAAGGGACAAGGTATGGCTGAATTCTTAGCAACCCATCTGGTACCAGACGACTCACCTCTCAATACGGAGCTCCCCGACGACGAGTCCCTCACTTCTCAATTACAAGAGCTAGTCAAATAGATGAGAGATGTCTTGCATTACCAGCAGCAAGACACCCTTATTGTCAATGTACCTTGCTGGGAGCTCTACTTTGATGGCGCGTCTCAGAGAGTCACTTGGAATAATCAAAATTCGGTCGTCACATCAGGTGTCGACATTATTTTTCTAAACCCTCAGGGCATAGTTTTATACAACTTGTGTGCCCTCATGAAATCCCTGACCAACAACAAAGCTGAGTATGAACCTCTGATTATCAGGCTTCAGATGGCTCTCGACATGGGCATCAAGGGACTGTCAGCTAATAATCTGGCAAGTCCTCGGCATCTACAATGTGTGGAAGCAAGAGTTGCTTCCATACCACGCCACCGTCACCAGACTCATCTGAAAGTTCTATTTCTTTGAAATCAATCATGTTCTCAGAACCAGCAATGCTCAGGCAGATGCCCTAGCCAAATTGGCTATAGCCATCAAGCTTCCACCCAATGGCGAAGTCGACATCATCGTCAAGCACAAGAGACTGATGCTGAGTACACTCGAGGATGAGTCCAGCCTCACCATCCACGAAGTCCATAGCCTCGACCAGAACACTCCTCCAGAAGAAGAAGATTGGCGTGTGCCTTATAGACGCCTAATTTTGGACATCCCGTGGATCCCCAATTAGACCGTCATATCAGTGACGCAGCCACTTTACTTGGTTTATCAATGTTTTACGCTTTTTAAGTACAATCCAACCCAAAGATTATTGAGCCTAGCTTGAACATTGGGGGGCTAGAGCCCATGGGTTGGGCGGCCAGACCAATGGCCGCCCAGGTAAGTGGGCTGGCCAGGTCTTTGGCTGCCTAAGTCTGGTGGAAGACCAGGCCTTTGGGTACCCTCATTATGTAGAAGGCCACTGATTTGGACATCCTCCTGCAACTGCTGGTCAAAGAATGTGGCTCGTTCTTCTGCCACACCTTGAATGAGCCCCCCCTCATCGCCCACGTTCGGTTGCATTACATTGGAGGCTTCTAGAGGAAGGCCCCAATGACAAAACTCCAGATGGTGGGAGTTCGAGATGAGGAAGAGAGGGGAGGAAGGAGAGGTCTTTTTTGGAAGACAAGCAGGATTTTGGCATTGACAAGAAGGAAGGAGTTCTTGGAGGAGAAGGGCCCAGAGGTTGGCAATCGTTCGAAGTACACTTCTAAGGCCTTGGAACTGGAATAGCTCTAAGGACTAAAGGAGGTTGACCTCTGCTCTCGCAGGCTTCGGGCATACTCCGCCTTCTACTTTCGGGCAGCCACAAGCTTGGCCACCCCTTGGTTTGCTCCCCACATTCCCCCTTTGTTCCTTGTTTTACATTACGTGTCCTATTCATTGTGCATTCAAAGCATAGAAGATAACCCCTTAGACCCTATTACAAGATGTTTCCCCTTTAAACAAATGGGAAGGTGGGTGGTCAAAAGTCTCGACCATCCCCCCTTCTCACCACCTTCAAGTAATCACGCCTCCATTTTATTTTGCTTCTACTTCATTTTAGAACTTCTACTGCACTCTTCAGGGCTAATCGGCATTTATTTCTTTGTATTGATGGGCTTTATCATTATTTGTAGGATTTTTAGCATCTCAGGACTTTGCAAGGCTGTCCATCCTTGGTCAGCCGAGCATGGAGAAGTCGGGTTCTCACAAACTCCCTATTTGAAGGCATTCCACGTGATCATCACCCTGTGCGGCTCAGGTAATAGTCTATGGCGATCACCCCATTTCTATATTTCTACCCCATGCATTGTAGACCGCAGTAGCACAGTTTAGATAGAAAGGCACACCACCCCACTGCTGTGGGGGGGATCCCGCACCCTCTTCGATGCCTACAACCTTCTGGCGATCACGGTGGGACCCACTATAGCCTACTGTAAGTCCCAAGTGCCAAAAATCTAAGGATTCTTAGAGCCCATGTTCATTTGTTCTGCAAATTAGTTTAGCTTTGTTTGTAGGTAGAAGAAGGCCAAACTTTTGGCCACCTAAACACTTGGGCAACTTGACCAGTGGCCACCTAGGCCTTGCTCTGAACGGCCAAGAATTTGGCAGCCTAGACCTTTGGACAGCCTAAAGCTTGGCTGCCCACCCAGGCCAGATGGGCCTTTAGCTGGCTGCCTAGTCTCCTTGAACAGCCATTGACTTGGCCCCCCACGGCCTTCAACGGCCAACAGTTTGGTTGCCCCCTGTTTAGTTTCGTTCAAATCACTTTTTTTTATTTGTTGCTTAGTCTATTTTGCATATATTATTTGTTTGGCATTCTCTGTAGGTTAATGGTGGGCTTAGAAAGAGTCGGCAGGACACTCGTAGGAACACCCTCTCGTTGGATTGAGCTCTTCACCCAGGGATTCTCACTTGGGTATAACTAGCTCCTTCTAAACGGGAACCTCCATAAGTCCTCGCAAACTATGGATTCCTACCCGATCGCCAGGATGGTTGTACCCATGTAGTCCCGTGTAGTCATCCCTGGGGTTTGAGTGAGTTCTCACTAGGATTCCCGGAGAAACAAGCCTCCACCCTTAGATTTCCCTTCTTCTCCTAAGAGAACCAAAAATAAAAAAAAACTTTGCTTGCGCCATTTTTGGACGCGGATTGAGAACGCGCTCGCCCAGGTGGGCGCATTCTTAGTTAACGCTCTGCCTCGATCAAGCGCGTTCATCGGGGAAGATGAATAGTAGGGTGGTTATGATCACACTATAGGGGTATAGCACGTTCTGATCGCGCTATGGGCTGGTAGCGTGTTCTATTCTGAACGCGCTATGGGTGGCCAGCGCGTTCTGTCTGAACGCGCTATAGGTGCCTAGCACGTTCTTCTCTGAACGCGCTAGGGGTGGGTGGCGCGTTCTGAACGTGCTATGCAAGGCTAGCGCGTTCAGGACGGCGACCCTTCGGACGGCCTAGAGTGGGTAGTCTACGGCTAATCGTGCCTCCCTTGGCCCGTGAGTGTCTCAGACACCCCGTGAGTACCGTGACCGTGTTTTAGGGGTCCGGAGGTGTCGTTTTACCTCGAATAGCGTTCCCGTGGGTTTGAGGGTCCGGGCAACCCTCTCGTGCCCCGGCTATGTTGTGTAGGCCTCCGTTCGACCCAGTTGTGACCCGGTGATCAACATTCAGTCTCGCAAGTGTTTCGAACATCCCGTGGGTTCCGTGACTGTGTTTCGGGGATGTCTGGAGGTGCCGTGTTATCTCGATTAGCATGCCCATAGGTGTGGTGGGTCCGGGTGACCCCATGTGTTCCGGGCTTTTGTGTTACGCTCGATTGAGTCACCATGTACCGGTGTGGGTGCGGTAGGACTCCCCCGTACATCGCGTGTCTCTTGGGATGGTGGTTTCCGAGGGGAGGCCGTGTGTGAGGCCTTGGATTGCGAGTCCAGTCATCCAGCCTAGGGTTGGAGGTTCCCCGCGGTTCCCTGAGGTTGGGAATCGGCTTTGCGACTTGTGAGCTATATTGGGAATCGTGCTTTCATGTTTTCTACGCGGGCCATGTCCGTGGCCCGTGGACTGAGAGTCCCATTTACCAGCTTGGAGCTGGTGGCTTTCTTGTTCCCTTCTTCGAGGGAAGAGTCTTGGTAGTCGTGAACTGTCTCGTGAGTCATCGCTTCGCGACTTTGGACCTAGGGATTAGGCCGGATTGACGGCGTCGTGCCGTCGCGTTCAACGGTCTTGACCCCGAGTTCCGTGACTCAAGGACCGTTGAGTTTAGTAGGTCTAGTGGACTGTCCAGAGTTTGGTGGCCTTGAGTCACCTGTTACTTCGTGTTACTCGCGATGCGTGCGTGCGTGATTTTCTGAGTCCACGTTCCGTGACCCATCCACTAGTCGTAGCTTCCACGGCACGCGTGTGTCGTGGTGGTGGTGAGTACTCGGTGCCCCTACGAGTGCGCATGCAAATGACGACTAGGACAAGACACTCTAGACTCAAGACCCTAGACTTAAGACACTTTTTTTTGTTTTGAAAAATAATGATGATCCTAGACTCGACTTAGACTATGATTTGATACCCTTTTGTGGTTTTGGATTATGCAACGACTAATGCGAGGATGTCCCTAGACTCGACTAGCTCTGATACCAAACTGATGCGAGACAGACATGCGGACTCGACGCCGAGTTGGATATGTAACCTGGGACTGTAGCAAGCTCGCACTCGTCCCTAGCGAGGGAAGCGTTCAGACCTACACGGTTGAGAAATCGACAGTGAGTCAAGGGTGGTCTACTCACAACTCTTGTGCTCGGGTTGGGTCACGGGATGGTTCACTCTTTCTCGCAGGGGTGAAATGAATATATTGAGCTAATGGCCCTAACACATGCTCTCTAGCAGTGACAAACAAGTATATACTAAGAAAGTAAGTACGACTATAAGGGGGTGCCAAGTGTACCTCCACGCTCGGGGCGTAGGGAAGACGATCCCAGCCAAGTCGGTAACTCCTGGTGAAGATTAATTACACAATATTACAGCAATGAACTATTTGCCCACTCCACGGAGGGAGGTAAAGGGCTACAGCGGGCCCGGGAGGACCGTTCTTGGGTTGACGGACAGCACTTTGATCCGCTCCGTCGGTGCCATCCGGAAGACGCTTACTGCTGGTTGTAGGGCCCACGTGCTACTTCGTGGGGACGAGTGGGCCCGGAGTGACACCGCTGTGGTGGGGCGTCAGGAGGGATGCTCCCTCGGAAGGCGACGCGCTGGTTCGCCTCGTGGGAGGCGAGGAGGCTCCGGTCTTCAAGCATTGGGTTCGCGGTCCACGAGCTGTAACTTGCTGTTTTACAGCGCGCGACCCGGTGAAAACTGCTGCATAAAAATTTCAGCTTCAGAAGATCACGAACTTGAACATGAAAATTCTCGTACTGAATCTCTATCTAGCAGGAACAGCACTTGGACAGCACTTCCGAAGAACAACCGTGGTGGATCGATGGCGGGACGAACGGCGACGGCGGCACCAGAGATAGAAGGAGGAGGATCAGAGGAGGGGATAGAAGGGTTCTCAAACCCTAGAAGGAGGAAGAACCAGAGGGGAGGAGAGAGGATAGGGGCGCACCCTTCAAGAGAGGCTCTTGGCAATTCTTCTTTCAAATGATTTTTCACTAATTTCTCAAATGAAAATACACACTTATATATGACGCCCCTCCACATCTTCACGTCCGGATTCTCCGGGCATTTTATCAACTCCCCTTGGGCATCGCGCCCCTTTCCCCCTTTTCCATCCGGAACCTCCGGACCTTTCCTCTGGGCATCGCGCCCCTTTCCATTGTTTTCCTCCGGAACCTCCGGACTTTTCTGCTGGGCATCGCGCCCCTTTCCTTCTTATCCTTCCGGAACCTCCGGACTTTTCCATTGGGCATCGCGCCCCTTTCCATCTTATCCCTCCGGAACCTCCGGACCCTGCTTCCTTTTCTAATCAACCCCCTCCAGGGCATCGCGTCCCTCCCGATCTTCTATCCCCTCCTACAGGGCATCACGCCCTTTTCTATCCTTCACCTCCGGAACCTCCGGACCTTTCCCCAGGGCACCGCGCCCCTTTCCCTCTTATTCCTACGGATCCTCCCTCTTTATTCCGATTTTTCTTCCTTCTTCTTCAGGATATCGTATCCTTCGTTCTCTTCTTCATTTTAAATCATCTCTTTCCCCGCATTTTCCCAGGGCATCGCGACCCTCGATATTCACTCCCTCCGGAACCTCCGGATTCATCCTCCAATCATGATTCTCTTCCACTTCCTCCGGACCCTCCGGATCCTCCTCTTTCCATCTACCAATTTCTCCTCATAATCCCTCCTGATCCCGGGTCCGACCCGACTTCTTCCACATCCACTGCTTTGGGCATCTGCTCTTTCTCCCACTGTTTCCGAGGCTTTAGTCCTCACTCCTCCTTCTAATTCTCCCCTCCTTCTGTAGACTGTTCCATGTGATCAGGGTCTCCGCACCTTAATGACGGAGTTCTAGCCCTCGCCTCTCTTCCTTTTCTCCCTATTTCGTCTGAGTCTGGTCTTGGTACCACTCCTTCATGTTAAACCACTTCAAACCTTGGTTTCCAGTTCTTTTCCCTGTCATTGGGGACAAATCCCACGAGGATCAACATCGCCTCCAACGGCAGCTACTGCTTCAAAAGAGCACAAGGTAACATATTGGCGTAAGAGTGCATTTTCATGATGTCATTACTCATTGCTTCACGCATGGTTTTCAAAGTGAAGTGCTTAAAGAGTGGTATTTTAGACTTTGATCCCAGGCCTTTATCTTTGTTGAATTTCAGAAAGAGTCTTGAGGCTTGCTTTGGCAGCACCTTTGGGTTATGAGAATCACGCACTGGAAGTTCAGCATTCTCTCCCCGCTTGTTAAGGGCAACCCTTAGCCGGGCACTCCACACACTTCACGGCATCCTTAGATGGCCTCCTTGCTCGGGACGGGTGTCCCAGGTGCGGTGGCTCTCATCCAGGCAGGCCGTGTTCATCGCCCGTGGTTTGCTTCAGGTGCGACCAGCCAGGGCACGTGGCACGTGACTGTCCGCAGAGGCCGAGTCAGCCATCCGGATTTTAGCAGTAGTAGCAGTTTCAGCCCCAGCAAGTGCCAGCACAGTCGTAACAGTACCAGCAATATGAGCAATTTTTTCAGTTGTCACGGTCAGCTATTGTAGGGAGGCAGAGATCCTGAGGGAGAGTGACCCACATGACCAGAGTAGAGGTTGAGGCGTTGCAGTTGGTGGAAGGTACTCTTTCGATTTTGGGTTGTGGGGCGAGCATTTTGTTCGATTTAGGTGCTTCTCATTCGTTTATTTTGGAGAACTTTGCTCAGAGCGTGGAGGACTCGGTGACCGAGGTGTCCTGTGACATGGTGGTGGTGTTACCTACTGGCGATTTCGTGCACATTCCGTACTGCTTCAAGAAGGTGCCCGTGTGGGTGGAAGGGCAGAACTTGCCGGCCAGGCTCTACGTGTTACCACTTCAGGACTTTGATGTCATCTTGGGAATGGATTGGCTCGAGGCACATCATTCTTTGGTGGATTGCAGCTCGAAGAAGGTCTACTTGCAGCAACTTCGTGGACCCACCTTTTGTTATCGAGGTATTCGATCTTCCTCTTCCCGCTTGCTTATTTTGGCTATTAGGGCTCATCGTATGCTTGATGTGGGCTGTCAAGGTTTTCTTGCTTCTGTGGTTTTGGTTGAACGGCAGTGTCTGGATGTGGGGGACATTCCTATCGTGTGTGAGTTTTCTGATGTTTTTCCCGAGGAGTTGTCAGGGCTGCCAACGCAGTGAGAGATTGATTTCATGATTGAGGTGGTACCTGGTACGGCGCCTATGTCGAAGGCCCCTTATTGTATGGCACCTGCAGAGTTGCGAGAGCTGAAGGCGCAGTTGCAGGAGCTGCTGACGAAGGGGTACATTCGTCCTAGCTATTCCCCGTGGGGTGCACCGGTGTTATTCGTGAAGAAGAAGGATGGTAGTTTGAGACTGTGTATTGACTATCGTCAGTTGAACCAGGCGACTATTAAGAACAAGTATCCGTTGCCTCGGATCGATGACTTGTTTGATCAGTTTCAGTCGGCCCGGGTGTTTTCGAGGATCGATTTGAGATCGGGCTATTATCAGCTACGGATTCGAGAGTCTGATGTGGAGAAGACTGCGTTCCGTTCGAGGTATGGGCATTATGAGTTCTTGGTGATGCCGTTTTTTGATGTGGTTGTGTGCTGGTTTGCCTTTGAATAAAAGCCTAGCTCATGCTCTGAGATTGATTGTTTGCTTGTCAGAAAATCTATTTTTGAATAAATCCTCTGAATGATTTACCATCAATCTATTGAACTGAATAACTGATCTGATCTATTTAAGAATGATTTGATGACTATTTGTTAGTTAATTCTGAATAAAGTCTCAGACCTTGTCTTGAGAATTCTTCATTGAATGCTTGAACAAATATGCATATAGACAGGGGGAGTTGTTGCTTAGAATAAGACTACCCGTCCATGTTGCATTGTTTTGTCAGGGGGAGTCCAGTAAAGTCATGTCTAGGTATGATCATATGGTTGTTTTGTCATATTCTCTCTTCTCCACAAAAACTTCAATCATATGATGTCATTTCCACTTCTTGACATCCCTCTATTCAGTGTTTCAATGTCCATTCTCCTTTTCTGAATGGATGACAGTCTTGCAATCGATTCATTGTATTAAGCAGTAATTATTTCATGTTTTCTACTATAAGAATCAGATTTGCTTCATGCATGAACTGATGGTTTAATTCTAATAAACTGTAGAGTTTAAAGACTATTTTCAGAAAATTGGGTGGTGGAAAATAGTTTATGGCTCTCAACCTCCTTCTCATGTTGTGATAGGTAAGGTCTTTAATGTATCTAAAAATGACAGATTTAGTGAAATCTAGGTTGAGAAACTTAGATAGTGTATTGTTCTTAAACAAGTCACTTTGAAAAAGTAAAAAGGGCAGCAAAACTAAATGAATTAGAAAAAGAATGTCTAAATAACCTAGCAGAGCAATAACTGAAATGCACTGAGAAACTGAATACTCCATCAATGAAATGGAGAAAAATTCATGTCATGAAGTGCTTCATGTTAACTCTGTTCTTATGGTCAAATCTGTGGAATTGGTTTCACTGAGTAGCTGGGGGTACTGGCGTCTGATAAATGTGTATCCTTATGCAAAGAGGTGTAATCATGACTGTTGTTTTAATCAGAGACAGATATGGTAATCTGTGCTTAGTAACTGGGGGTACTTGTGTCTAACCCACGTGTACCCTAATGTCAAAGGCATAGATGATACCTGACTGTTTACCGGTTAAATTTTAAGATCATAAGTGAAAAAGGTTTGCTGTAACCCTTGCAACTCAAGCTTCAATGAGTTTCAATTTGTTTAATCTCCATACATTTCCTAGTCACTCCCATAGATATTCATTGGATCTGACATCAGTAGGATATCTTTTTGATCAAGTCTACGCCGACAGCGGAAACCCGAACATCGGCGCCACCGCCATCGCCCCGAAAAACGGCCCCGGCCCCGCCCGCTCCATCTCCGCCACGCAAAAGTCGATGCCTTCCCTCGCCCGCGCCCGCCACACGAACAACGCCACCGCCGCCGCCACGACGACTCCCGCGCAAAGCGCGAGACGGGGCACCGACTTGGACAACGGCTTGGCGACGGTCTTCATTTCCCCCAGCCTGCCACGGCTTTCGGGCCCGGCGCAACCCGCCGTTCGACCGCAAGCACGACGCCGGCCAAAGGCGACCGGTGAAACAGACCGTTGCCCAAAGGCATCAAGTTTCCCCGCCCGAAAATTCGATGCTTTCGCCTGAAAATTAACAAAATCGCCTCAGCTTTTTCAAAAACCCTTTTTACAACGTTTCTTGGCATGACCCTATCTGGCCGCTGTGGTTTTGAGCGTAAGCAGAATCCGAAGACGCTCGAACGCTACCGATAAACTATGGAACGATCACCGGAACTCCCGTCTCTGTTTTTATTTCTTGGCCTAGCACAAAAGGCACTTCATTAGTCACATGCCTCATCGTATCCCGCTCCGATATCCAAACCAGCGCCAAGTCGCCTGAAATTGATCCATTCAATATATAGGAAATTCCAGGTGCCGCATAGAACGACAACTCTCCCCTTGCCACTCTTTGAACATTACCTCCCAAAACTGATCTGAAATCATTCACTCTAATTTCTAAGGTATTTTGCCCTGGCGCCAATGGCAGCAAATAACGCGTGAAGGCAATTGGAGGTTCTTGTTTAATAGCAGGCCCATAGACTTTTTCAACCACAAAACTTGTCCAATCCATATGCGGGAAACTTCGACTGGCGACCCTACTGAATTGGATCGTAGCCAGCCCCGCTTCCGTGATTTCATTCCTATTATTCGAATTTACTTTATAATCACCCACACAGCCGCAAAGCGCAGTCAGAATAAAGCCAACCGCTATCGACCAGGCCACATATTTCCGCGGTATTAAATTGATATTTTTAGGCATGGAGTTAAAATATAATTTGGAAATAAAAAAGGGTAATTTGGAATAGTCACCGGGCGCTGCATCGGTGAAACGCAACGCCGCCGGATAAACCGGGTCAAGACCCGACTCCCCCGCCGTGCCACCGCCGTCAGCCCCGCCGCTTACTTCACTCCGCCAACCCCGGCAAACTCGATGCCTTTTCCCTCCCGAGAGCAGGCTTGACGCTGGCGCAAAATGCTTAGTCCTAAGGCCAAACTGACTGAGTCGGCGTACCTCACCCCTCCCGTGTGTCTCACCCGTAAGTCGTCCACATTTTCATACATACATGCATCACATAATAAAATCCACAAAAAACAAAGGAAGAAAGATAAAACTAAATCACTATCATATCATGTCATGTCATATAGGAGTACAAAGAAGATCAGGCCCCACCCTCTGGCCTATCGCTGTCCCCTCCACCCTCCTGCCTCTTCGATGGCGGGCCCATCGTAGAGGTAGCTCCCTCCTCTCGCTCTGGGTGTCGGCGTCGGTCCTCCTCCTCATTCCTCTACCGTTGAGAGGAAGTTGCAAGAAATTGGCCAACCGAGCCGTGAGTGGCACGACTCCCACTCGGAGCTGCACGGCTACCACTCATCAGGCTACGGGACCGGCTCATCGCCCGGTAGGCGTGCACCTCACCACGGAGCTCGAACGCCTCATGTCTCAAACGCTCCAGCTCTGAAGTCTTTGTGCGGAGTCGCTCCAGCTCTGCCCGGAGAACTGCCAGCTCCGCCATCTCCGACGATCTGCCCCGTGCCAGCTGCTCCCGCAGGCGAGCTACCTCCTCCTGTGCCTCAGCTCACTCTCGCTCTGCCGTCTCCCTCGAGTGGGTGCTCTGCTCCAACTCTACTCGCAAGCGGGACACCTCCTCTCGCAAGCTGTGGCCCTGCGCCTGCTCCTCGCGCAAGCAGGCAGCGTCGTCCTGTGCCAGCACGAGCTCCTCTCGTAGTTGGTCACCCTCGCCAATGGCGGCGGTCAGCTCTATCACTTGCACGCATGCATGTCACTGATTAGTCAACTGCATTTTAATAATAAGAACATAATTCACAAAGGAGAAGTGTAGAAAGCACCCGCTCGGCGAGTGCTACCTCGGTCGCTGTGGCCCGGTCCACCATCCGCCTGAACTCGTCCTCCCGCTCTACTCGGTCAGTCGGAGTCTGTGTCGTAGAAGAAGACGGAGCGTCGGCCCCCTGCCTCTGGGCCTCCTCCCCCCACTAAGAACAAGCTCCAGGTCAGTCGTGTCTCAGTTATAAGAGTAATGCATTTAGTGTAGGAAAGAAACTCACCAAAAGGGCTAAGGCCTGTCGGGCCTCATCCCGCTCCCGGATCGTCGCTGTAAGGAGCCCGGTCAGCTCCGTAACACGTCCCTCAGGGTCAATCTGCATTTAGAAGTCCAAATGTTAGCATGTCGTTGAGTCATAATCACAAGCATAAAGAGTTTAGGGTTAAGAAGTCATACCGGTCGGTGAGCACCCCGGAACACCTGGTCCCGGTGGTTCCATCACATGGAAAGTCCAAGCACTCCATTGGGATTCTAGGAGCAAGCCATTAATCATAAAATAACATGAATATAACATAGACGTAGCATGGAATGCATTAAACGGGAATTAAACATGCTTTTCCAAAATTCCCAGAACAACAGAGTGTAACGGACCAAGGTCGGGGCGTTATGTGACCATAACGTGCCTCCCCCAGGCCGTTATGCTCACCCGTGCAAATACCAAACTCAGACATGCAGACTATAACGCACCATCGCAGGGGCATTATGCTCAGTATGACGCGCCTCTATCTGCGCATTATGCTTACCTGAACAATCATCAAAACCACACAAATCATAACGCGCCAAGACTGGCGTGTTATGAGACTATAACACACTTGGCTCAGTCCGTTAAAGTCACCCGAACGCATAAAACCCAGGAAAATCCACAGCTCTAAGACACCACCTAACGCACTATGAGAAGGGCATTATACCGGCCACGACGGACCGGACATAGTCTGTCATGCCCAACAACCTATACACCTACAGAAATGATGGTCACATGACGGTCCAAGGGTGGTCCGTCATGTTGGACATAATGCACCCCTAAGGGTCCGTTATGCATATAACGGCCAATGACATGCGCGTTATATCAGCTGGGAAACGAGAGGGAAAAGTTCGGAACCGAACTCCCCTCTGGTCGAGCTGGATCGATGCTAAACAAAAGAAAAGGGGTAGGAGAAGCTAAATAACTACTTTTTACAACTACGGCATACATCAAAATGTAAATACAATGCCCATGGTGAATTTTACAAGCATTTTAGCCTAAAAACCCCAAAAATGCATCTTACACAGAAAATGATGAAAATGCCTACGCATGGACGTGCATGAGGTACCAAAATGATCGTAGCGAAGTAAGGAGTCCATTACCCTACCTCGATCGCGACAATGACCTCGAAAAATGTGCATGCGGATGACGGAGCTCTGCGACCTTCCCCGACCCGTCCCGTTCCCACGCCCCACGAACCGTGGAATGGAAGGCACCGGCGCGATCCTCGTGACGAGCCGAGTCCAACGGTACCTCCTGCGCCACGATCCGGGGTCGGCACGGCCCAGAACAAGCAAGAAGGGGGTGGAGGAGAGAGAACGAGAGAGAGAGGGGGAGAGAAACGAGGGAGGGAGAGAGAGAAGTGAGTGGGGAGAGAGAGAGAGGGCGGCGATGGGGTGGCTGGGGATAAAATTGGGACATGACAAGGGCAATGCAGATTATGAGGGCCTCCCGCTCATCTATGGAAGAGCTTTATGAGAGAGCTAGGTACATACAGACTCAGATGAAAGATTCACCCATCATGGGCATGTTTGAATAGAAACCCAGGTTGGTCAGGAAGAACACTAATGTTAACAATTGTGGCGGAACAACCGAGGGCACCGTGACTAATGAGCAGGTCGACGTAATTGGCAACCCCGCACCCTAACCCAAGACCTCCACAACCACCATAACAACTCCCCTTCTTTAATTCCACTCCTCAAACAAATATGCCTCCTCGACCCTTCCATCCTCCTCCACAAATTCAAGCTGTTCACCCGAACCCACCAGTTCCTTAGTAATACCACCAAGTGCCACCACCCATCAACTATGGCCCCCAGCAGCCAAGAAGACCACCAGGCCCCAAAAGGGCTCAATACCCTCCATTACCTGAGAGCCTTCCTGATATCTTTAACGCACTCATGGCCGCCAACCTGCTTACCTTGCCAAAGGAAAGAACGGCCTGGCTCGCTAATGTGGACACCTCTCAGTATTGCATCTTCCACCGATAGCCTGGTCACAACATAGATCATTGCTTCCATTTTAAGGACTACATTTATGATCTGAATGATTAAGGCGGTATTAATTGGGATGAGATGAGACAATTCATTGCTACTTTAAAATCTAGAAGATCTCCTCGACAGCAACAGACTCAGCAGCCTTCTCAGCAGCAAGTTCAACTTCCTCCTCAACAGCAGCAAGCTCCCGCACCCCAACTAGATATGGGGATCGTCCATAATCCACTATTAGAGCACCCTCCAAATCAGCAAGTAAACCCTGTTACTTCCTTCCATGAAGTGAAAAGAGGACAAGGGTGGCATGAAGAGAACGCCTCTGTCGGGGCCATAAATCAAACTCCACACCCTCCAACCCATCTTTTGCGAGCACCTCTCGCTCCAACACCTTCTCACCAACTAATCCATCCCCTTCTACGCCCCATCAACCAAAATCCCTCCACCGCTGTTAATCCTGCACCGTTACCATCCAGGCCACTCCTCATCTGCCCTCCACCATCTTCCATGACACAACAAACTCCTCCTCTAATTATCAATGCTTCACTTGCACCATCCAGGCCACTCCTCATTCGCCCATCACCAACACTTAGTCCACCCGCCATCACTAATCCTCCGCCAGCAAGAACTACTCCACCACCCAATAATCCTCCATTTTTACCCAGACCCCTCCTTATTCGGCCTACACCTCCCCCAGCCGTTCAGGCACCCCCTGCTCCTCCAAGGCCCCTTATAAAAACGCACAATGTAACACTCGAGGAACCCAAGATTTCTTTTCTACCATCAATGTATTATCATTCATCTACAAAATCGCAGCCTGAGACAAGCCCTCGGGGTAACCATAAAAACAATGAATGCTGAAAAGAGAGCATGAAGGAAAGAATGATAATGTACAAGAACAAACTCAACCTCATCGATGGCGCGGCTTCCTCTTCATCAAGTCATCAACTCGGCTCTCCCGGGCCGCCATACTATCCTGCACCTCCGAATGTCGTGCAACAAGAGAACTCTCCTCAACCCGGGCTAGCTGTGCTTCTTTAGCATGCGACTCTGTCGAGACTTGTAATTCTTCAACTTTTTGCACTATGCGTCAAATTGTTTCTTGAAGCACTGCGGCTTGCTTTCTATCCTCGATCTCTGCCGTCTCAGAGGAGTCCCGACGTCTGCGAACCTCCTCCACCCTGGATTGAAGTTCCTTGTCCTCACTAGACAAAACATCGATCTCAGTCTCAAGCTGCTGTATCTCTTGGCGATAAGTCTTTTAGGCTAAAGACTCATGGACATGTCGCATCTCCTCCCAAAGTGTGTCCACAGCTGCCATCCAAGCATCCCGGGGTAGCCCTAGTGCATTGTAACCCCGCGTCCCAGCCCGAAGGGCATTCTGCATAGCCTCTATGGAAGGTGGACTCTCCTTCTGAAATATGGCTCGGGCACTGCTGATAAGTGTGTAAACCATGTGCTTGGCCCCCACAAAAGGGACAAGCTGTGGAGAGTCTGGCCAACTGATACCATGCTCCGGAAACTCAGTAAAGAGAACTGGTACTCTATCGGAGCCCCCTATTCCCGAAGGGACGATGTCCTTGGAGCCTAAAAAGAAGAAGAAGAAAAGAGCAGCATTCATAAGAACAAATGAGCATTCCAATAAAAAAAAGGGAAGAGAGAAGAGAAGAGGGAATTCAATGTATTCTACCCCTTGGCAAGGGGCGACAAACCACACGAAGGCGCCATCATGATAGGAGGCTTCTGCTCAAGACCTAACACTAGGTTGTCAGTTGTTCCAATTTGGGGGCCGTCCTCTCCCAAAAAAAAATAGATGATGACGCATCATGCTGATTAAGACATAAAAAGAGGAGGATAGAGAAGAGAAGGACCAATCACCTGCAAGCTCAATGGGGGTTTCCTCCCTGGGTGCAAATGGTCTGTTAACAGGGTTGCCACCTGGCCCCTCTCTCTCTGTAATTTGGGGCACCTTGTCAGTTTCGTCACCTGGGCACCTTGAGGCTTATAGTTTTTAAAAAATGAAATTTTGATGAGCAAATAAATGAAGGATGGGAGAGTAGTTTACCTCCAACACTCATTCAAAGTTCCAGGTAGATCCATCATTAAACTCTCCTGAGGCCCTATTGTAAGTATCGGATCAGCCCTCATATCAGGCACCCCAGTTCTAAGATCTTCGCCTATTGAACGAGTCGCCCCTTGCAAAGGAGGAGTGGAAGACCCTATAGTAGCAGAGATGGTCACTACATCAAAGGCATAGAAGAAAGCAAGCCAAATCAGCAAAGCACATCCAATTGATACAAAAAGAAGAAGGCAAGAAAGGATAGTTATGCTTACTAGCAGAATAAGAAGTCGGCTCTATGACTAAGCTGCTATATGTAGGCAGCTGATCGCCCTCAAGAGTAAAATGACCGTCTACGGCCCCCCTTCGAAGTCGAACCACCTCCTTGAGCACAAAGCTTTGCCAATAAAGCTGCTTCATAGCCTGACAATGTGTTCCCCCCGACTGCGGGAGTATCAGAATATGCGGGGTGTTCGCTATTTAATGTGGTACTCAATAACGCAGCATATGTTCCTATCGGTGCCATTGCATCATCTAAACCGCCTGCCAAAAGATGATAAGTGGGTTAATGATTTATGCTCCAGAGAAAGGGGAGGATAACAAAGTGAGGCAGCAAGAAAGCATCAAAAGAATCTACCTCCGCCGCGAGAAGCCATATCTGGCGAGCTTTCATCAAGAGAGGAAGGAGAAGCGTCCGACACTGGGTTATAATTGTAATTCAGCATCCCCAGGTCACTTAGCCCTTCATCCTCCTTGTCATTCTGCCCAATGTCCAAGGGGGCATTTGTGTCCATGGGAGGAAGACTCCCTGCGATCTTGCCAATGGCGTCCGGATCAGCTGAAAAAGGACAAAGAAGTAAACAAAGAAATCTCCATTATACGCAATGAAACTTCCGTAGGCAAAGTCAAAGGAGGGAACAACAAATCACCATGATGCTCATCTAATGGGGCCTTTCCTTTGGACTGACGACGATGTGTTTTTGTGATAGGGTCATCGTCGCCTCCTGCCCTCCGTCGTTTGGAATGATGAGAGCTTGTCTTTTTCTTAAAGGTCTCGGCAGGGATGAAGCTCATTGCAAGAAAATTCATTAGTATGCATAATACTCCATTTCTGGCAAACCAAATATGAAGGCTTACAAGTTATGAATATGTACTAGCCGGTGCGGGAGAGAAAGATGGTTGTAATACCACCTCCTCTGGGGGAAGGCCTATGGTTTTTCCTACCCGACAAACGCGATCCTAGATGTCGCGAAGTGTGGCCCCATTTTCAATCCATGAGATGCATTCAAGGGCACCTACTCGTGTGACGGCACTAATCAAGTGCCTCTCCCATTTGAGCCAAAGCTCATTATTGAATCCATCTGGAAGAAGAGGACTGGACAAAGGAACAGTTGGGGGCTATCCACAATCTGAAAGTAAATGTCCCCACCATGAATGAAGCTTCTCACTAGCTGGGGCCTTCCCGTTTTCTAAGGATGGGCCTTCTGGGCGCTTCAAGGGCTTCATGGCCCACACATAAGTATCCCTATTCACAGGGATAGGCCCATTTGCTTCTTCCCATTTAGTGCGAAGCTCCCGAAGTAACCTGGCAAGACGAGGGAATTGGGAATAGAGAAAAGAACGCGCAATAACAAGTGGAGGTGCATCAACCTTCTTCAAGTAGGCTTCTTCGGCTTCTTTCAGTTTATGGGTAGGTTGCCTGAAGATGTTACTGTGCTGAAACCACCAACGGACATAATAGATATCAACACGCCCAACGCTCTCCCCAGAAGGAAAATAACAACCTGGCTCTGGCCCTCGTCGGATGAAATAATGCCACCAGCTGGCTGCCACCAGATGTTTATCCTACCCTCTGTAGAGCCGTACCTCCAATGGAAAGTCCGCATTCAGTGGTACCCCTTGATCATAGCCAAAATTCGGCACAAAGCAGTGTGGATAATAAGGCTCCAAGAATGTGGTAGTGCCCTTGCGAAAGGCAAGAACACTCGGGCGTGTGCAACACAGCCAATCATCATAAAAAGTCTTGCTAGGGCTAGAATGATATGGAAGATGATAAGTCAAGCCGTCGGGCCCCACGGTGGCGAAAGGGTGATAATTATGTGTCACACAAGTAGAGTCTCTACCCGGCTGCCCCTGGGTAGGCAAATAAGATAGCAGTTTTCTAGCACGTGTCAATTGTTCTAGAGGACTCTGATCTGGGAAGTTTCAAAATTAAAAAATCAAGGGAGCTGGAATTTTTCAAAAAAAAATAAGAAAAATCAAATTTTATAAATATCTCACGCCACTCCCTCTCTCTCCTCACTCTCTCTCTCTCTCTCTTCTCTCTCTCCCTCACACGTTCTCTCTCCTCTCTCCCCCTTTCACTCTGTTCGCGGTCCAAACGGACCCCGGTCGACGCGTGGGAGGTACCGACGGGACAGGCTCGATGTAAGGATCGTGTCGGTACCCTTCATCCCTCGGATCATGGAGCGTGGAGACGCATGCGAGCGGAAGGATGGCGTGGCCCCTGTCGCCCGATCTGCACTGATTCACGGTCTTCGCCGCGCAAGAGGTAGGGGAACGGGCTCCTCGTCTCTCCAGGAATCTGTTCACGCCACATGTGTCACCATCCATCCCCATCTTCATCATTTTTCGTGCAAATCTTATTTTGGGTGATTTTGGGCTAATTTCTCGTTTTACGTTCCTCTCTCGATTTCTGATCCAGACGGCCACTGATCGAAGTAAGGGAGGTACCGTTGGATTAGTCGTGTCACGAGGATCACGTTGACGCCCATCTTTCCTCAATCCGTAGAGCGTGGAGCCGATCAGGCCGGGAGGCGCCGCGTCACCCTCTCGCTGGATTGGTATCGAATCGTCAGTTTCGTCGTAATCCAAGTAGGGGGATGGATTCCTTGTCTCGTTAGGACACCGCCGGTACCACTTGCGCCGTGGTCCGATGCCCTTTGTCTCATTTTTCGTGCATGTTCTTGCTTAGTTCATTTTTAGTCTTTAAATACTTGAAATCATCTTCATGGGCATCGTCTTTCAATTCTAGTGGCATGCATAGGTTTAGAATGGTGGTATGGTATGGTAGAATAGTTTAGATTTGTGATTCCTCGCGTCCCTCGTCGATTTTGGTCGATTGGGAGGGTATTTCGGTTCTGAACTCCGGAGTCTCGAAACTGAGGTGACATAACGCACCTACCCTTGTGCGTTATAGTCATTTGGCGCGCCTGCAGAGGTGCGTTATATCCCATCATGACGGACTCCTCTAGGTCTATTATTGTCCGTTAACGCCCCAGTATGGGTGCGTTATGTCATGCGTGACATGTGAGTTTTCTGTGGATTTTCGAGTTCGAGTGCCTTTAACGCCCCCCTGGTCTGGTGCGTTATGGCCCATGTCTGTTGAGTTGAAGGTCTATTACCTTTAACGCCTCTGTCCCTGCGCGTTACATCCATATGACGCCCCTGGTTAGGTGCGTTATATCCCCTGTTTAACTGTGGATTCTGATCGTTCTGGTGAGCAAGAAAGGAGAAAAGCCAAGCAAGCACGGATTGAAGCTCCGGTCAAGTGAAGATTGAAGATACATTCAAGATCCGTAGCATGCATTCAAGGGGAACCCAAAACATGAGTTTTCTAAACTAAGCCTCATCGCCTTTATGTTTTGGGTGTTGTATTTGTGTTCGTCATAAACTGAAGAACTTATGTGTGTGTGTGTGTGTGTGGATCGTTGTTGGATCAGTGGTCGTGTGTGTATGTGTGTCGTATTTAATTTGTGTGTGTGCGTGGATCTTCCTAGATCTACGTTTGTGTGTGTGGGGGTCTATTTAGATCCGTTCTATCTCGTGTGTGTGGATTGCTGCACTTGTGGCAGCAGGTGTTTATGTTGGTGATCCAGTTGTTGGATCATGTTGGAGACATCGTCCCCGTGTGTGTGTGTATTGGGGCGTGTCCCCGTGTGTGTGTGCAGGCGTCATCCTGCGTGTGTGGTTGGAGCGTCATCTCCGTTTGGGGATTCATCCCCGAGTGAAGCCTCACCGGGTTTGGTGAGGAGTGGACGTAGGATTGCCGTCGTTGCATCCGAACCACTTTAAAAACCATTGTGCATTGTGTGTTGATTGTGTGATTTGTTCCACTTCCTCTACCCCCATTTTACGTGAGTGTGAGTGTGCATTATAGTGCAGATTTTATCCTCGTTCACCTTGCATAATCTATCTCATCACCAAATAGAATTTGATAAATCAAATTGTGATCGAATAGATTTGATTCTATTTAGTAGCATCTTATCACATATTTTACAAAAGGCCAAGAGTTTCATTAAAATTTATAAACACCCAATTCACCCCCCTCTTAGGTGTCATTGATCGTGGGACTTCAATTCGTATCAGAGCTAAGGCTCTAATTTCATAGATTTAACAATCTAGAGTAATCTGGATCAATGACTACCATGATGTACACCTTGACCACTCCACCCGTGTTTGATGGTTGCAATTTCGATTTGTGGTTAGGAAGGATGTGTAGTCTAGTCAATTCATGCGACCGTAAGCTATGGAAGCTTATCTCACATGGTCCTTATGAATTGCCTAAAGATAAAAATGTCTAGACTGAAAATCAAAAGTTTAAACATGATCAAAATTGTTTGGCTTTAAAGTTACTTACTGCTGCAGTTGATTCTAATTATTTTCCGTTTGTCTCCCATTGTAGATTCGCAAAGGATATGTTGGATGGCTTAACCAAAATCTAGGAAGAGCATGGAAACCAATGTCCTATGGCAGGCACGAGTGAACAAGGGTTTCCATCTTGAAGCTCTTCCCGCTCAATTTCCAAATCGAGCGCCAATCCGCTAGAAAACAGGGATTAGTTTAAATCTGATCGATAGAAGAGATTTGACCGCTTCTAAGTGAGGGATTTTCCTTGATTCCTCGCTCTAACCAGTCCATGCCTAGAATCGCATCGTAATCGACCAACTGTAGCGCATACAACTTCACTGGCAACTGTCGGTCACTGATGATAACAAGAGAATCTTCCAGACAAAATGGAGTGGACATAAAATCTCCGGATGGTAATTCAACAAGCAGTTCACAAGGTGACTCGGTTATCAGCTCCTCGAGACGAGCAAGAAAATCCTTGGAAACAAATGAATGTGTGGCACCTGAATCGAATAGGACGTGAGCTGAATGACCAAAAATCGAAACCATACCTTCTACGAGATTAGACGCAATGGCTTCTGCACGAGTGATGTGAGTAATCCGGCTCCTTGGCTTCCGGCTATAGGCTACATAAGATTGCTGGGAAGAAGCTAGAACTTGTAAATACGACGGCTGAGGCAGAGGTGGTGCAGGAAGACGAAATTGAGACTGCTACGGCTGGGTAACCTGCGAGAACTGCGCCAGAACAGACTTCATCGTGTAATCTCGAACAACGTGACCTGACTGATTACAGCGATAGCAAACCACCGGCAAGGAACATGGTATACCAGGATGGCTGCCACCACACCTCAGACATGGTCTCAGCTGACTCACGGGAAACTCTCGGCACTGCTGAAAAGGAGAAATGGATTGCTGGACAGAATCAGAAGATGCCAATTGCTGCTACATAAAACTCGAAGATGCTTGACGGTTAAATCGCTTCTTGGACTTTCTAAACATCCGCCTCGAAGGACCACCAGAAGTAGGCACGACAGATGGAACTCCAGGCGCTGACGGCTGAAAAGACTGCTGAAATGGCACAACCGACTGAGCAACACTGGACTGAGAGAACCATGCAGACCTTGCCAAATCGAGCTCAACTGCGACTGCTGCCTGATATGCATCGTCCATGATAGTGACACGGGTAGCAAGCAACGGCACTCTCAATTCGACTCTCAAACCACGGAGAAATTGCTCGGTCTTCAAGGCTTTATCAGCAATAATATGCGGCGCATAACGACCCAACTCAATGAACTTGTTCCGATACTGTAGCACGATCATTTCACCTTGAACTAAATCTAGGAATTGGTGCATCTTATCCATGCGAAGATAGGCCAGACTGTAAGTGCGCTCAAAGGTAGTCACGAACTCTGCCCGTTCTACCTCAGTTTGCATATCCAGGTGTGCTGAGGGTTCTTGGTGTCCCCTCAGGTCTCCGTGTGTCATTTTCTCAGAGCGTCATTTTCCTTGGTTTAGGATTAGATCGATTGGTGGCTTGTTCCGCTTTGTGTGACGATCTTGACTCAAAGTCGTAGGACTCAGGGACCGTTGTAGTTGTAGGTCTAGTTGCCTTGTCCTGAGTCTGTCGGCAGTCTCCTGTGCTGCCTTTGGTGTTTCGAAGTACACGTTCCAGGGCACTCTTGCCTATATGTACTTCGGCACTTGTGTTTTAGAGTCCATGTCTTGTGAGCCTTCACTAGTCGTAGCCTTATGGCATGCTTCGGCATGTCGACTTTTACAGCGGGGCACTTCCGGTTCACGATTTTTAAGCTAGTCTCCATCGGCTACCGCAGTTACCATTGCGTCCTACGGGGGGAGAAAACTAGCTAGAGGCCTGGCTTAGGCAAAAGCTAGTGTGTGCACATGTGGTTAGAGGATTTGGATTGATGCCGACGGGCATTCCCCTATTTAGTCACTCGCGACTTGGTTACTGTTCTGGTTCTAACATTGTCTTAGTCTCTACCCGTCTGTAGGTATCGTGGACGAGACGCTAGTAGGTGCAGCATAAGACGTCAGTGGATGCAGCTGGCTGTTCTTCTAGTATGGGACACTCCAGTCACATAACGCGTGACCCTTCGCGATTCTCTTCACGTCCCTCGTGCATCGTGACCTTCTTGGTTAGCCCTTTTGTGGCTGCACTCGAGGTCAGTGTCTATCACTTGCATGATGTTCAGGTTGTGTATGTGGTAGTGTGCACAATATCCTTGTCGTGTCATCTGTCTTCTGTGTCAGTCGTCTGTCTAGGTTTTCTAGGCTTTCTTGTTGTCCTGTTGTCCTTGCAGGTCTTCGTCTGGAGCCTGGCATCATGTTGACAGTTCGGTAAGCTTCTGACTTCTTTAGTTCAGAGTTCACCCTACTGTCTTTGCTTGCTGTAGTGTCTGTTCGGTGTAGCGTCGGGAGCCAAGGTTAGTTCGACAGTCGTGCTCATCCGGTACGACTTCTTCCCTCTTTTTATTAGCTCCCCTAGCTCTTAGCTTGCTCCCTACTCCTGCTTCCTCTTCTTTACAGCTTTGTAGTTTAGCTTTCCTGCTTTACTACTGCCTGTTGCTTACCTGCTGTTGCCTGCTGTTTTTAGCGTGTTACTGCGTGTTTTTCTCGGTGGGGATCCGCGTGACCCCTACTGAGCCAGTGACACGAGGCTCACCCCGGGTAACACTCACTCCCACGGTGGTCGCTCGAAGTCTGGGACTTGCGAGATCGGGCACTCTCTCTCACCGGCCAGCATAGCTATGAGCTAATATTGAATGAAAAGCACTGTAATTAGAGCAAGGGAAGAGTGCTTACTCGACTGGTTTGAAGAAATCGGTCCCGATCGGAGACGTGGGCACGCCGGGAAGTGTGGGGCTTACCCACGCCGCGGTGAGGAAGCTTCAACCTACTCAAGTGATTACACCACTATGCCTCGCACGGGAGGGGGATCTTGGGGTGGGGGTTAATTGGTTATAACCAAAACTACCTCCGCACAGGGACGGGCCTTCAGTCGGCCAAGAGAGGAGGGGGAAGATGACGACATGAACTTCACGCAACGTTAGGGTCGATTCTGTCCCCTCTTAGGAACAGAGGACAGATGGTCGATGTAAGAATTCTTGTAGGCGCTCTTGAACTCTTCTGTCAGCAGGACCAGTGCCAAAATTTCATGGGTTGGCCCAGGAGGGTACATGAATTTTGGCAGGAGCTGGGGAAGCCGCCGTTGGTCGCGGTGGAGCGGGAAGCGGAGGCTCTGTTCTCTGGCTCGGACAGTCTCAGCACTGTAGGATTCAGAAGATGAGGACACCACGATCAGTCCCGAGCTCCGAATTGAGCATGATTGGTGGCGTTGGAACCGTTGATGAGCTGCCTTTGAAACGACACCATGGGGGTGCCAGCCGATGTCGGAGCAGATCGCAGCAGCCCAAGCACTTCAGAGTGTCAGTTCAGTCCTAGGGAGGATAGAACTGCGCACTCTGGGGAGAAAAAGGAGAAGAATCACTCGGGTCGCCGAATGAAGCTCTGCTTCTTGGAGGAGGAAGAAGACTCATTGTAGAAGGCCTCGGCCAAGCCCTGTCTTCAGATCTTCAAGTGACTAGTCGTGGCAGCTTTTGCAAACAGCCTCAGGTTGCTGGCCGGACATCTTTTGCGCAATTGGAGTAGATCACTTTCCCCAGACAACTACAAATTCAGAAGAGGACGAGATGACTGCCGATGCGAAGAAGACTCGGAGACGCTTCCATCGATACCTCTTGCACTGCCTGATTCGCTCGGATGACATCGCAACTCCCTCTACAATCTTCAGGTTCTCTGGACTACGAACTGGACAGCAGGGGTAGCCTTCCAAACTCAAGTGGGGGAAAGGGGGAGGTGGCTATTGGTGATGGGAGAGGGAGGGAATCCTAGACGGGGATGCGATGGGGGTGTGGAAGAGCTGGAACAGTGGTGGAAAAGGGTGCTAATTAAACAAAAAATTTTAGAGAAGGGGCAAAACGGTTTTGAAGCCTTACATGGTCACTCTCCCAAATTCATTAATCATTCTTGGGTGTTTTAAATAGAAATCAATGTGCTTGGTGAATTTGTTTAACTCCTGCCCTTTCACGGCCCGTCCTTCTTAGTTGGCCTCGGCGTTCCCCTCGAGTTTTAAAACACACCACAAGGGGAGAAGAGAAGAACAATACTGGGGGAAAGTTCTTGAGAGATTTCAGAGGGCCGGGGTGCTTCCCTCTCCTGCCCTATTGCCTGTTGGGATTCGGTCTTCGGCTTAGGAAAATTTTATTACCTTTTGCCCTTATTTACCTACGGAGACTTTGCCGCTCTTGACATACTTTTTCTTTCTGCTTTCTTTCATTTCATTCAAAAAATAAAACCTAATTGTACTCGGGCTTTTGCGGCTTGTTGTTCCCTTTTGGGCCCTGACTTCCACCTACTAAGGCGGCGGGCAGGTTTGGTTGGCACCCCTTAACTCGTACTCTCTCTCGTGAATCGAAGAGAAGAGAATGGGTAGCATTTTAAAGCTCTTAGTTCGACCTGGGCCTTCCTTGAATTTCGGACTGTTCGAGTTTGGGAGTAAAACGTGTAGTGTGTGGGGGTCTTGATCTATGTTTAAAACACCAAGACTGAAGAATGAATTTAAAGATTCTGACCTTTCAGACCTCACAACCGAAATGCCATTTCATTTTCATTTTTCTCCTTTTTTCTTTTTTTCTCTTTTTTTATGGATAGTACTTTTTTAGATACAAACCATTCCAAGGGTGAGCTAATTTGTCCCCGTCGGCGTTGACCAACTTATATGCATTGCCAGGAAAAATATCTTTTATTACGAAGGGCCCTTCCCAATTAGGTTGGAGTTTTGAGCGTGGTCCTCTTGATTTTACGAAGATTCTTTTGATTACCAACTCACCGACTTTAAATTATCTCTCAATTACCTTCTTTTGGTAAAAACCTGAAAGCCTATTTTGATAAATACGCACATGCTCTGCGGCGGCCAGCCGTCTCTCATCTAGGAGTTCCAATTGGGTAAGGAGAGATTCACGACGCTCATCAATAGAAAATTCCTTGTCCAACTGTACTTGAAGAGACGGAATGAGAATCTCATAAGGGACTACTACATCCATTCCATAGGTAAGGGCAAAAGGGGTTTGCCCAGTGGGAGTGCGAATAGAGGTGCGATAGGCCCATAGAGCTTCTACTAGCTTCTCTGGCCAATCCATAAATTTATTTCCTCTCGTTGAGTTGTTTCTTTAGCAATTCAATCTCCCGCTGATATTGTTGTATCATGTATAGCATGGCGGGGTCGGTGGTAGAGAGAGCAGGCATGCTACATGTCTCTTCGACTGGGGCGTCCTCGGATGACGTGGAGGGTCAGCCACTCATACCCTCGGTAATGATAACATTGGCCGCCAAGGCTGTGGGAGGGTCTTCTAGGGAGGTCGCCTCGCCACTCGCCTGTGCCACCTCACTCGCCACTCTTCTTCTCCTATTGAGGGGGCTGGGTCTGGCAGGGAGCCTGGCCACTTCTTCGGGGTCGGTGGGTAAAGCCCCATACCGACTAGAGAACCCTACCATATTGCAGGTGAAAACTCTCCAATCTCTGCTTCTTCTTACTGTTCTCCCTGAAGGCTTGCTCGGGAACACTAGCCTGTCGAAGACCGACCGTCGGGGCGGTGCTTCCTCCCACACAGGGGACTGGCGTTGCTCTTCCGATTGATTTCTCGACTCCGCGCTAGGCATGGGCCGAGCCTCTTCCTCTTCTCGGAAGGCAGAAGCCACTACCCCAAGCAATCTCTGGCGACCCAAGGGAGTACTGCCTGGGCCCCGGAGGTAGTTTCTCATGGCGTGCTCGATCCCTTCCCACTCCCGGTTGGGGAGAGCGGCCCGTACTTGGGTGTCGGTGGTGACATCATGATGGGTGTAATTTGCATATGTCGGGCGGTCAACATGGTGACGAGGCCTGTGGCGTCGGCGGCGGGCATTTTCGGGTAGCGTTGGTACAGTGACTGTCGGCTAGTGTGTTATGGCCGTCACCTCGACCCTTTCGTCTCTTCGCCCCCTTGTACAGCAGGCGCGGCTAGGCCCTGCCTAGGCCGGTGTCGTGGGTTGGGCTCCCTTGGGAACCCAAGCCCGTTTCAGCTTTGCTGACTTGTGAGATGGCGCATCGGTGGGCGCCATCTTTTCTTTCATCTTCTCCAGTCCTTGAAAGGACTTGCGGACTGGAATGGTTGGTATTATTCGGTCTGGGATCGCCTCAGACCTCTGTCCATTAAGATGGACTCTGATGCCTCCAACGACGACAGACTTACCGGAGCTAGAGAGTCGACCTCTTGACGTGGCGACTGCACGGCTCCTTCGGAACCTCCTCCGGTGGGATATCGATCCCTGCTGGGGTGAGCCAATAGTCGGGCGCACGTGGTGCATGACTGAGCTGAAACGCACGTCGTTAATACGCCCGCTTATCAAATTTACAATATACCGAACTCACACACTTGAAAATATATATCCTATTTCCCTTGGACGTAAGAAGGGATATGCCTCTTAAGGCCCATTTTGCTTTCTATGCTTCCTACGTATACTCAAGGCCCTTTAGTTTAGGCTATCCTTATATGTGAGCCCCAATATTGGTTAAGGCCCTTTTAGTTTGCTCATTTGGTTTTATAATTTATTTGTTTTGGGCCTTGCCTATTTATTTAGAAAATTTCTTATGTTTAATCTATGTAGGAAATTCTATTCCTATGATTTATCAGGGTTGCTACACCACAGTCCTACTCAAGCCAGAAAGGAGCCCTAGATAGTAGGCTACATTGACGCAGCTCGCTAGTGTTGGATCTCTAGTTTTGATGATGACATAATATTGATCTTGATAAGCACTATAGACTAAGATTTTTACATGATGAACAGGTACACGGATCCTTGAGTATCTAATGGATCACACAAATTCAAGTTGACATACTGGCATGTTGCATCGATGCATCAAGAGCAATGCGTCGACGCATCAAGAAAATCATAGTAAATGCATCTACGTAGTAGAAGTGAAATGTCAACACTGCATCGATGCATCAACAGTGTTGCATTGACGTATCAGAGGAATGTATCACTAATGCATCGATACATTCAGACCAAAACTAAACATAGTCTCAGCGTAACGAAGCGTCAGAGGAAATTGGGAGGCTCGCTTCAACCATCAAGCCGCTGCACCGACGTATCAGCCATGATGCCTCGACGGATCAAGACCAGAGGCCTTCTCAAGACTTCCACAACTAAGATCGTGTCTTCAGCTGCATCGACGCTATCAAAGAATCACCTCAACGCAGTCAGTTTCTCTCTAGGACATAATAGTCAACAGCACTGGAGCAACTCAGTGATGCACCAATGCATCAACCAAATGCCCCGACGTATCAAGCACCAAATTAGTTCTGATGTTTATTGTGTCTGCACATTTGAAGCTATCTTGACCTGTCAACCTTACACTTGAGGATTTTAGTGAGTTCACGTGTTCTCTGATTCATACTCTGGCACATGATCCTAAGCCATGTGGAAACACTTATGGAAGAGGATATTCTAATGGCCACTTGTGCCAATGGGATTCAGTTCTGAAGATCTCTTTTCGTGGCAACTTGGACCAATCAGATTCTGAGGAGTGAAAAGGAGGAAATCCCCAATTCTAAGGTAATATATATACGCTCACTCGTCTTTCGCAAAAAATGATGTGTGAAAAATGGATGAACTACAGATCTAGAGGGGGGTGAATAGATCAACCACAAATTGAGGGAGGGAAGCACCAAACTAAGGCAGAGGGCGTCGGAAGATGTCCTCCACTTCCAAGAGGTCCAGCGAAGAATACTGGGCCAACTCTTGCAGCCGAGACTCGGTGGTTGCCAACTGTAACAACCTTTCGTCCAGCGAGGCGAGTTGTCTGTCAGCAAGATCGACTTCTTCTATAGCCTAAACCTCCAGGCGTTCTGTCTCTTGCAATTTGGCCTCGGCCTTGGCAAGTTCAGCCTGTAGCTCCTCTATCCGCGAAGTGAGGATGGACCAACGCTCAGAAGCGGTGCTGGCGACATCTCTTAGTTGGCCCACGGTCCCCCTCAGCGAAGCAGCGGTGGCCCGGTAGTCAGCTCTCTCCAGTTTCACAGTCGCCAGCTAGTCGGACACTTCTTGGCTGAGATACTCTCGCCTATTGGCATGCCTCAATAACATGGTGACCCGCGAAGTCCAATCCTCCATCGGACACCCGAAAGCCAATAGCAAATGCGAGAGATGTTCTATTAAGCTCCTCAGCTGTGCGTAAGTTAAGCCAGGAGAGATCGACATAACTCGCTACAGATTATCCAAAGACTGCCATACCATGTCACCGAAAAATTGTAAGCCCAGTAGCGAAGTGTCAGGGAGCTGAAAATCGACCCTGCTGTCAATCTCCGCCCAGATATCATCACTTGCCCCAGAGGACGTCGACGGCATGATTTGTAAAGCACTAATGCCAGGTTCGATGATAACAGCTGGTATGGCTGAAGAAGTCTCTGCTACGATGACTTCTTTACCTGCCTCCCGAGGTGAAGTTGTGCCGGCCACCTCAATATCTAGAGACCCTAGCTCCCTACGTGCAGCTTCGCCGACCCCCATGGGAGTGGACTCCACGACAACAATTAGCGTCTCAGAAACACTGGCCTCCTTTTCAATAATTTCTCCCGCTTCTATCTCCGGGAGGCTACCATGCTCCAGTAGCGATTCTTGGTCTGCAGCCTGGGGCTGGAGTACCCCAAACTCCGACAAATCGCCAGCTGCTGTAATTGCTGCGACACCCTCTGAAGCTGCTGCCGCCGCATATGTCTGTGGAAGCCGTAGAGCAATGGGCCACAGAACTGGCGGAAGAATAGGCTAGCTCATGCTCAAGTCTGCGAGGGGTACTTGCATCATTATGGTCGACAGCGCCACCTCAGCCTGCATCACAAATATGTATATGATGGGGACATCATTTACTCCCTCCACATTTTTCGAAGCCCGGATGGATCGTCATCATGTGCCATCGTGATCTTACCCCCCTCTCATCTCCTTCCTCCACAACCAGCGCGCCCCCCCTAACCCTAGCCAGCCCACCAGCATCCCACGCCCATGTCTCCCTCTCCACCCTGCAACCCACGCCCCATCCCCATCTAGGTACGTCCACGGTGGCCCCGGCCTCCCTCGGCCACATCCCCGTCGTCGACGTTGAGGTTTCTCTTGTTCTGCTGTGCCCAGACTGGTAGCAGAATCATCGGCAGAGCTTGCAGCATCCACACCTCTACCTACTGCACGAATCAGCCCGAGCCCCCTTCTGTGGGATCGTTCTACTCAGAGTCCTCTTCACAGCAGCGGTGGTTTCGTCATGTTTTGTCAACGGAATCAACCACTACAGACGTTTCCATGCAACTGCACCTGGACTACACTTGTTTCTGAGTGCCCCTTGGCAACGCCAACACTGACTTCTCCTGTGTGGATCGGCCAGATCCCCCTTCACAAGAGTTCTTCCCCTTTGAGTCACCTTCGACCCCAAAGTGGTCCCGTCCATTTTTGTCATCAGCACAGCCTGAGGCGTCCATTCTCCCTCAGTCGCGCCAGACCCGGGGTCCTCTGTTCACCCAGAACAGACTATTGCCAAGTCGGCCCCAACACTCCCTCCTCCTCTCAGTTTCAGGTCGAGCGGTCTTATGAAACATTGCGGATTTCGATGATACAAAACCAACACCAGTGGTTTCGTCTCATTCTGATGTCAACACTGGAAGTTCCACCATGACCATCGGCAACATGTCCTACTGTTCACCCAGGAACCTGACGCCAACCATTCCGGCGACCACGTCCAGTGAGGTGATCAGACGGCCACCATCTTTTGAGGGTTCGCAGAGATCCCTGTCTGCTACGTCCACGACTTGGTCCCGTCACGTTTGGAGTTCGTCAGCGAGCGTACCTGTCGACGCACCACGACTGCGCTATCCAGTCCTGCGAGGCAGAACCGCGCAGGCTAACGGCAGCGACCTCCTCCACCTTCCAGTGACATCGGCTTGACGTCGAACTTGCTGGCATCCTTTGGCATCCCCCAAGCTTCATCCCTGCATTGGCAGCACCGCGATTGGACATCGGAGCGCATCGTACGATCACTGTTAGAGTTCCCCTCCCCTCGTTTCCCCCTCCTGTGCGAGGGTAGTGCGTGTATTTGATTGCCCCCACCCCCGTGATCCCCCTCCCTGCGTGGAGCGTAGTAATTGTAATAGCAGGGACTTCGCCAAGCCTCCTCGACGCAGCGTGACCGCCGGGTGCACACGCTCCCCGGCTAATGCATGCAAGACTAGCTAGCATCGACTTGCTACAGTGATGTGCACGGACCTTATCATGCCATAAGCACAACATGCACCGACCCTAGTATGCATATAAATAGTGACATGCACCAACCTTATCATGCATATGAACAGTGACATGCACTGACCCTAGTATGCATATGAATAGTGACATGCACCGACCCTAGTATGCATATGAACAGTGGCATGCACTGACCTGAATGCATATGAACCGTGACATGCACCGACCTGAATACATATGAACCGTGACATGCACTGACCCTAGTATGCATAAGCACAACATGCACCGACTTTGTGCTGTGCTGGCTTAAGGTGCTCGGGACTTGGCTGACCAATAGAAGGCATATGCACAGACCTTGGTTTGCACTGGCTAGAAATATGCTTTGACCTTAGTGTGAGCATATGACTTAACAACCTAAGAGAAATGTAGGCACACAACCTATTTAATGAAATGTATATGCATGCAACCTGTTATGCAGTTGTCTGAAATGTGCATGGACCTCAAATGCAATAGACAGAGATGTGCATGAACCTCATATGTAGTCAACATGGATAAGCATTGACCTTATTTGACATAGAACTGAATCTCCATAGACATAATGCAATGATCCATAAATGTAATTGGGACTTATTCTGACCTAAAAAGGTGATGTTGCCAAAGTGAGCGATTGGTCAACCCACTGTTGCCAATAGTCAAGCCATTGTTGCCAATCTTTAAAACAAGACATGAATGACACTAAATTAGAGGAGACACAACATAGATACAATATATGAGGCCCTGTGCAGGATGATTTGCCGCACTGACCTGACGAGAGCCTTGGGGCTGGGGGACTCTCGACAGAGGTCGGATGAGTCTCTGATAGAGTACGTAGGGCGGCTTACTACGAGAGCCTGAGCCGCATACTTTCCGGATCTGACTCAAAGAGAGAGGGCAGATATGGATCTTAGGAAGTTCTTATTTCTGATGCTCGGGAGATTACTATTGGGGATGAAGGGAGATGATATCAACTGCAGATTCCTGAGCGTCTTGGGGGACTTAGACGGAGTGGGGCGGTATGCATGGGGAGCTGCCCTGCTGGTGCATCTGATAGCCGACCTGTCTACGGGGACAGGTCGTGAGACGACTGTCAGTGGCTTCTCACCTTTTCTTCAAGTATGTATTTCCTCCTTGGTCATTTTTAGTTAAATGCTTATGATGATTATGAATGTGATTATGCATGCGTCTAATAAATGCCAATGAATGCAGGTGTTTTGGCAAAAGAAGTAGAGATAAAAGAATGAGAAGCACCAGTATCAAATAGCACAAATGCAGGACGAGAGCAAATTTGAATTGTACCTTCCATGAGCCCACCGTCCCTGGGCGCTTCTTCTTCTTCTTCTTCTAAAACCGCATTGAGGCGAGCTGGCCTCTTGCGTCCTCCTCCTATTGCCTATTCTTTCATGAGGGAGCAATCGGGCATGCGATGCTCCCTGTTACCACAACGTAAGCAAGCACCGAGGCACTTCCAACATTCTTCTGCTGAGTGGCTGAACTTCTCACAAAATGTGCAGGCCGCCATGACCTGCTTCTCCTCTTCTTTTACCTTCTTGTACTTCTGGGAACTTCCACCGTTCCCGTTTCTAAATATTTTCTTGTTATCACGGCTCTTGTAAGACTCCGTGATACTAAATTTCTCTTTCTTGAATCGCCGATCGGATCGTTGGCTCGATTCTTCTCCTTTTCCCTTCATCTTCTCGACCTTCTCTAAGGTCCTTTCACATAGATAGGCCCACTGGACCATCTCCTCATATGTGTGAATGTTCTGGGTACCCAACTGTTGAATATAACCGGGTCGTAGCCCGTCCATGAACCTATTTACTTTTAATAGATTAGTACTGATAAGGTGTGGTGCATATGGTGCTAGTCGAAAAAATTGTAACTCATATTCTACCACTGACAACATCCCTTGACGAAGGGACGCAAACTCCATGGCCTTTCTCTCCTTGACGTGTTTTGAAAAATACTTGGCACGAAATAGTGTGAGGAAACCTTCCCATGTATGTGGTGCATTGACTGGAGGTGTCGGAACCGACTTCCACCATGTCCGAGCGTCTTTGTTTAATTGGAAGGTAGCCAAACGCACCCTCTCCTGATCGGTGCATTGTATAACATCAAAGATCCTGTTCATCTCGTCGATCCATTTTTCTGCCTCGTCCGGATTTGAAGAATCGTAAAAATGCAGAGGGTTGAGGCTCTGAAAATTCTGATGTAGACTGCCTGCTCTGGCTCCTGCAACTGCCTGAGCCATTGTTTGTAGTGCCTAGGTAAGGCCAGCCACTGTTTGTTGCATGCCACCCAATTTACCCGATGTGCCATCTGAAATCAAAGTAAGGTACTTGAGAGGAATATAACAACTTGTTATTTCTCACAGAAGTAGGGGAATTTAATCTTAAAATAATTATCTATCTTATCCCGGGCTCTACCTAATTCTCACATGGGTGTGAAAATTTCTTCCTTAGTTTCGTAGGTAGGGGTCCTTTCTTCTATCTTCTTCTCCCACAAAATATGCCTGTGATACCTCTATGAGTTAGCAAGAGTTCGGCACTGGTTTCACGTCAATCGGAGTTCGTGAGCGACAGCAACAATTCTTTTCGTGAAGGCGCACAGATCTGTCTCAGGTTACTATCCAGATCTGAAGGTGACTGTAACTCAATTTCTCTAGCCCAACCCCGACGCCATCTGAAGTTGGCCTCTGAAGATCAATCGAAGGATTTTGAGATCACTTCGCGTTGCCGCCAGTCTTGCCTCAATTGGAGCTCTGTGTTGTCCGTGGCAGTAAATCTCGTGAGCTCATGCAAAGGATCTGAACAGATCTGGCTCAAAATCAGAGCCGACTTCCCAAGCCTGCCTTGACTCATCCACCTAAGATCTGTGCGAGATCTTTGGGGGTCTTCTTCCTCCAGACGTCACCAACGATATCCCACAAACGGCGCATCTATCGGACGTCATAAACTATTTTTCCATTAATTATTTCTGTACCTATGCAGTTCTGTGCTAGCAGAACCAGAGGCTCGAAGCAGCCACTACTGCGCTCAGATCTGAAAAGATCTGATCGCGCCCTTTGGAGCAAAAGAACTTCATCAAGTCACTGACGTTCTCCAACAAACAGCACCTCGATCGGGCATTAGATCTAGGAGTACCGGCCATCGTAAGATCGCTGTGCAGGGTAACTAGCGCGAGCAGAACCGGATCGGTACCCGATCATCGTCCGGATCGACCCCGACTCGCCTCCAGCGGCTACCACGAGTGCTGCCCGTCAACCCGAGTTCCAGCAACCCCAAAACCAGTCATTGTAGCCCGATACCTCCCTGTGTGGAGTGGGCATTCAGTTCTGAAATTGTGACGTTAAGCCATTTGTATAATCGGGGTTGTTCAGAAATCGGCCAGGGTGTCTTCCCCACGCCTAGGCGTGGAGGTATGCGTTCGTTCCCCTTTCGCTTGCTTATGTAGTATGCTTCTATATTGCTGCGTTTGTGAGAATAGGACCACTAGCTAGTTCCAAATTCACCGCGTTTGTGAGTTGTGAGCGTCCATTCCGTGGCTCCAATCGAGCACCGAGCGTGAATTAGCACCCTAGGCTACGGTGGTTTCTTAATCACCGCGATCCCCACGTTTCCCTCGCAAGGGATGATCATTGGGCTAAGAGAGTTGCTGTTGAGGGACACCTCCACCTGGAGAATACCACGGTGGCTAGCCGCCCGGCTTGCCTTAGAGTGCTAATGCTGGCCGTACGTCGAGTCCGTCGTAGGTGGCTTTGTGGCTAGTAGAGGTCCTAGCTCTCTAAGAGGCTCTCCCGAAGAAGTTGCTGGCACAGTCGGTGAAGAATCTGACATGGCCGGTGGTAGTCGCACCATCCTGTCTGACGAAGACTTGGCGACGCTGGACACCCAGCGTCAGGCGAGGAAGAGAGCGAGGACTTCCACCTCTACCCGGAGCCGTGTCCTGCCTCCTCCGTCATCTGAACCGCCTTCTTCTGAGGCTCCGCCGCCATTGTTAGCTGGGGAGTTGGCGGTCACTGCTTCTGCGTCAGTCCCCACTGCACGGGGGCAAGACAAGGGCAAGGCCCCCATGGCGGAGGACGTCAATGCTCCCTCTCTGTCGGCGTCTCCTCAGCATAACCAATCTTCTCCTCCCGAGGACTTGACCTTTGGGCTGGCCAAGATTGCGACGATTGTCGATCTCATGGGGAGGAGCAAGCAATGGTATGAGTATACCAGTGAGTTTGGCCCTGGGGCCGAGAAGGAGCTGACAGCGGTGGCTTCGAGAAGTGCGTGCCTGGTCATCAGTGCTTTTGGTTTGTGGAGGCATCACTTCCAGGGGCTTGCCCAGATGCTGGAAACCAGCCAGGCTAACCAGGCGGGGCTCGAGGAGCACTTAAAAGAGTCCCAGGTAGCTTGCACTGAGCTCCAGAGGCAGTCGGTCCAGCAAGGACTAGCCCTAGCTGGTATGGAACATGACTGTGACCACTTTCGGGCGCAAGCTGACGCAGCTGAGGAGCGCGCAGCTAAGCTAGCGGCGGAGATCCGTGCCATGAAGACCCGTGGTCTGGAGGCTGAGGTGGAGATTGCCACGCTGTGCTCCTCGATGTCGACTGCGGGCGAGGAAGTGGTGGAGTGCTTCTGTTCCTCTTTGGCCTACCAAGATGAGCTGACGGAGGTGGCCCTGGAGTTCTACGGGCCGGCATGTGACGGTGGCTTCCGGGAGGGATGGAGTGTCGTTGTGAAGGCCACAGGGGATAGCTTTGTTCGTGCAGCTCTACCTCTCCTTCCCCCCTCGTCACCTTTTGGCCCAGAGGCCGACGATGGTGAGGGGGAGCCTGATGGTGCTAGAGCTGAGGAGCCGACGTTGGTGCCGAGCATAGGAGAGCGAGCACCTACGGACGTCTCGGTAGCGGGAGGCCAAGTGGTGGATCTGGACAAGGACTCGCCTCCTGCTGGAGCTGCTGAGGCACGTGAGCCCAATGAGACTAGGGCACGTGATGATATACCCAGGGTCTACCCTTAGAAGGGCACCCCTACTTGGATAATCAGGTAAACCTTGAAAGACTAAGGTAGACCCTGGTGGAATAAGGTCTATGCAGATTGGGGCTGGGGTCTATGCATGCTTGGACTTAAGGTATGTGCATGTTGGATGAAGTCGATGCATGTGGGCTGGGAGGCCTATGCACATAGGCTAGAAGGTCCATGCATATGAGTTTAAAGGTCGATGCAGGTTGGGGTTGGAGATTTATACATCTAGGTTGGAAGGTCTATACACACTGGAGATGGAGGCCTATCCATGTAGGTTTGAGGGTTGATGCATATGGGGAGTGGCTAATGCACCGACGTAGGGTACAAGGGCTATGTGGCGACGGGTTAAGGTCGAGGCAGGTTGTAGACAGAAGGTCGATGCAGGATGTGCATCGATGCTAACAGCTTGATGCATGCAGGAAGAGGGCGGTTGCCAGGTCGGTGCAAGGGTTGTGCATCGATGCAAGGGCACGAGGTCTATGCATGCGGTTAAGGTCGGAGCATATGGGGTGTAGGTTGGAGCATATGGGGTGGAGGTCGGAGCATATTTGAGTAAAGGGGGGTGAGTCGACGGTGAGAGGGTGATTCGGTGGCGACGCCATTGAATCAAACGGGATAGAGGATAATTCGGTGGCGTAGCCATCAAATCGAATAAGATAGCAGGGGAGTCGGTGGCAGTGCCACCGAAACACTGGGGTACATGCCGATTGGGCTTCCCATTGCATTTTTAGGGAGAAATCTTATGGGTTTAAGGCTTTTAAGGGCATGACTACCCAGTTATTAAGAGAAATTTTATTATCTTGATTCATTTGTTCATCTCTGGTCCGTCAGTGCGAGGTTCATACTTCAGCACCATTGTGCAATGCTTGAATTCGCCAATTAAAGATGTAAGAAGACTTCCCAATGATCATTAAGTTTTGAAAATAAACGGGTAGCATCTCCCCTTAATAGAAGATGCTCCATTTATCAAACGGATCAACACATGGAAAGAGAATCGGTGTTAAACCATAAATCAGTGAGAAGTCCCAGATGGACCTATCTTAGAACCCAAAGTCAGCACATGATGAATCCTGAGGGCCAGTCTACTAAGGATTCGTGCAGACCCGGGAGAGGTTGCTTAAGGGTCAATGTGTAACCAATTAGGTAACATTTTTGTGACTCATCTGTGGCCAAGAACCTTCATGCGTCTCATGACCGAGATTCTCTGGCCCTTCATTGGCATCTTCCTAGTTGTCTACTTTGACGACATCCTCATATATAGCCAATCCAAGGAAGCCCACCTCGATTAAAAATCAGAAAATTATATATTATAACAATCCGATTCTCTCCCCTCACTCTCGATTCTCTCTCTCTCTCTCACCCTCTCTCTCTCTCTCACGCGCCCATTCTCCCCCTCTCTCGATTATGACGCCAACAGCCGCGGATCGGGACGTGGGAGGTACCATCGGAACCGGCTCGTCGCGAGGAACGGGTAGCCGCTAACCTCGTCGCGGTTCGTGGGGCGTGGAGACGGGAAGGGTCGAGAGGTGCCGCGGCGTCCCTTCGCCCGCATGCGGCCTAATCTCCATTTTCGTCGCGATTGAGGTAGGGGGGTGGACTCCTTGCTTCGTTAGGAACCCGCCGGTACCGCATGCGCCGTGGTCCGACGCCCTTTTCCCTCGTTTCCCGTGAAATTTTATTTTTGTGCATTTTAGGCTAAATTCTTGAAAAATCATTCCATGGGCTTTGTTTTTAGGTTTTGATGCATGTGTTAGTTGTAATATGTCATGGTTTGGCAGGTTTTATTATTTTTTTGCGTTTTCTCGTCGATCCGACTCGACCGGGAGGGGAGTTCGGTTCGAACTCTACCCTCTCGTTTTCCAGTTCGTGTAACGGTCATTCCAGTGACCGTTACACTTTAACGGACCTTGACTGGTGCGTTATATTCATGTGGCCGACCATGTAAGGGGCGTCACATGCTGTGTAACGGGCCTGCCTAGGCGCGTTACCTAACCGTTAACTGCTGTTTTGACTGTTGACCTAGATAGGGCGGTTCCTATAACGCGCCAGCAGGGGTGCATTACAGTGCTGAGAAACTATGGATTTTTCGGTGTTCGGGTGCCTTTAACGGCCCTATCCTAGTGCGTTATAGTCCTGTAGCACACCTGCCCTGATGCGTTACAGTCCATGTTGACTGACCCGCCTTTTTCTTCTGTCGTCTGTTGTCTGTAACGGCCCTTAGGAGGTGCGTCATGATCAATATAACGCCCCTACCCTAGTCCGTCACAGTGGGTGACGCGGTGGTCCTTGACCGTTGCATGCCTGGAGATTTTAAAAGGTTGCATGTCTTTTTTTTTATGCATTCCATGATTCGTATACATCATGTTTAAAGTATTTGGTACACTGTGGCATTATTTTAATCCCAAGAGAGTAACTTTCTCTTTCCTTGTGATGGAGCCACTAGTCGTAGCCCGACGACGTCCGTGTCGGCCCACCTGGGAGAGGTGGCGGGGTGTTCCCATTGTACGGTTCTTAAGCTAGTTTTCGTGGGCCCTCTCGCATAGTCAGTAGCGTCATGAAAGCCGTGTTAGCTTGGCCGCTTGATTGAGACCCCTTGAATACTTGAAGATACCAACATGCCTTACGTAGGCCCTCGCAGTGGGTAGACGAGTTACAACCATAGCCTCCCCTGCATGCATAATCTTGGTGCCCCCTCTCTTGGGGACATCGATAAAATTACTGGAGCTTTATGATGCTGGCGCTGGGCCTCAAGTCCCCTTGAGAACCCAAATTTGGTTGAATTTTAATAATTTCGGGGCTGGCCTCACTTTGTTGTCATCAAAATTCACCCTCCGACTTGCTAGCACTTGGAAGACGTTATGGGTGGGGACGATTAGGATGACCCAATCTGACAGAACTTCAGTGTCACGGCCATTAAAGAAGACTCGGACGCCCCCGATCATCATGGACTTTCCAGATATCGAAAGTCGACCCCAGGGAATAGCAGGGACATTTCCTCCACTCGGGCTCTTCTTCTTGTCCCCAGTGAGCTTCTTCTTGTGTGCCCTAGTCGAGCAAGTAGTGTGGTGAACTTGGCAACTCACGAATACCGAGCTCTTCAGTAGAGCTTTCTTGATCCGGCCCTCACTCTGGTGGGCCGCAGCTTTGTTCTTTGCCAGCTTCGAAAGCTCTGAACCCTCCACGTCCAGAAGACCAACAAATGTGACTCCAAAGAAGTTAGGGAAGCCAATGACTAGGGGTGAAATTACCGAAGGTAGAAGGTCTGGCGAGATAATCATACGCAACATGACCGGCCACGACTTGGGGGCCGAAGACAAGTCCAGACAATCTGCTTACCATATTCGCTTCAAACTGTAAGGGGAAGAGCAAGACAGACGAACGGTTAGTATGTGAGTGGGACCCCATGTGATGAAAATCGACTCCGAACATTACTATTTTTATTTACCTTTATGTCCTCTAGGTTTACATTTTTGTCCTTACATAACTATGTGTGTAATTATAAGACTTTGTAAGCCAAGTTGTCAATGCATAGAAGTCCTTGAGTTTTTATGCAAAAAGCCTGTAGGTCCAGTAGGGGCCCTTCACCCTCTTCCCCATTGAACCACCTATGTCCTAGGGCCTATGTGGGGCTGGTCAACATCCTAGGTGGATATCCTTTCCTTCATGGAGAAGGCAAGGAGACAAGTGTGTAAAAAAGTCAATATTCTCCCATGAAATCAAGGAGAGGGCGCCCCTCCCACTAGAGAGTTTTGTAATTTTTTATTTTTGGGTCAAATTCACATGGGGAGAATCTAGTCCCTTCCCCTCCCCAGCCCTAGATCCAATAGTTTGGCTTGGAAATAGATTTCCTTGTGATTCCCATTGATTTCGGTCGATTTGGAGGGGGTTCGATTTTGGACTCCGCCGGTTCGCAACCCAGATAGTGTAACGCACCACCCTGGATGCATTACAATCCCCTGACGGCCCAACATGGGTGCATCACCTGACCTGTAACGGTCGACCTTACATGACATTTGACCGATCATTTGACCGTTGACCTAGTAAGGCAGCTCGCTTGGCGGTCCATCGGGGGTGCGCCAGAGCTTTGTAATGCCCCAACAGAGGTGCGTTACATTTCTGACTAAACTGTGTCATTTTTAGGCGTTCGAGTGCCTTTAACGGTCCCCGACCTGCGCATTAGAGCCTTGTCGCGCACCTACCGTGGTGCGTTACGGTCTGTGTAAGTCGTGTGTTATATACCCCCCCTTTGGTGCCTTTAATGGCCTAATGTTAGTGCGTTAGAGTGGTATAGCGCACCTACCTTGGTGCATTACAGTTTGAGTGCTTTGGGTGCCCCTTCTGGTGCCTTTAACAGACCATGGGAGGCCCGTTTCATTGATGTAATGCACTACTCTAAGTGCGTTACAGTCTGTATTCTCTGTGTGTGTTTCAACCGCTCGGATGGATTTAACGGCTCTATGGAAGCGCGTCACAATCATGTAACACACCTTCCTTAGACCGTCAGTCATTGTGACGGAGTGATATGGGTCTGTTACGTCCTGCGTAAACTGTGAATTTTATATATAGTTCGGGTGAGTGTAATGGCCCATGGGAGGCGCGTCACACTCAGTGTAATGCCCCACTCTTGGTGCATTACAGCTTGTGTTTCCCTATGTTCTTTCAATCATTCTGTGAGCGTAACGGCCCTAGAGAGGTGCGTCACGATTGGTGTAATGCCCCTATCCTAGACCGTTACATGCTGTAACGCAGTAAGGTTAGTCCGTCACATTTTCTGATATATCAAATGCAGCATGTTCATTCTTTAGTGCATTCCTTATTGTACATGCGTCATGTTTAAGTTATTTTATAAAACTGTGGCATTATTTTAGATCCCGATAGGGTAGCTTTCTCTTTCCTTGTGATGGGGCCACTAGTCGTAGCCCAGCGACCGAAGTGTCGGCCCACCTGAAAAAGGTGGAGGGGTAATTCCCGCTACATAATTTTTAAGCTAGTTCCGTGGGCTCCCGGCCAATAGTAGCATCCTACTGAGGGAGAAAACTAGCTAGAGGGCCTGGCTCAGGCAAGAGTCGGTGTGTGCACACGTGGTCAGAGGCTTGCTGAGACGGCTGCGGTGGTGGGAGTGGAGGTCTGAACTGAGACTGAGATGGCTGGGATGGAGCTACAGAAGCAAACTACACTGGAATTGGTCGCATCGGACAGTCTCTCACAATATGCCCTGGCTGGTCACATCGAAAACATACCACTGGTAACGTACATGGCCTGCCTGGGTGACTACTACCACACCGCACGCAACCTCTTAATTGACCTCTTGCAGAACCCTGTCGCCATGGAAAGGAAGGGGCTGACTGCTGAGTAGCATCAGACGGAGTCTGTCGCTCAAATCGTCTCCTGGATTTCTTCTTGCTCTTATATGCTCTAAACTGAGATCTGCCAGAAGAAGCTTCACCACTATCTGCAGGAGTAGCAGAAGGAAATGCTAGAATAGGAGGCAGATAATTTGGAGGAAGTTGAGCTGTCGGCTGCACCGACAATGCCGGAGAAGGAACAAGAGACCTTGTTAAATCCAGCTCTAATGCTGCTGCTGCCTGATAAACTTCAGTCATAGTAGTCATCCTGGCAACAATCAGTGGCTGCCTCAATTCAGCACGGAGGTCTCGCAGAAATTGTTCCGTCTTCAGAGCCTCATTAGCAAGAATATGGGGCGCATAACGGCCCAATTCCAAGAATCTGTTCCGATACTCGAGCACCGACATCCCTCCTTAGACAAGCCGTAGAAACTGATGCATTTTATCCATACAGAGATAAGCCGGGCTGAAAGTGGCCTCAAAAGTAGCAATGAATTCGGCCCAAGAAATCTAACGGAGTGGGCAAGATTAAAAAGAAATCTCCCACTCGGTGTTCCACCACGTCAGAGCTGCTCCCTGGAGCTGAAAAGTACTGAGCATCACTTTTTCATTATCCACACATTCCATAGAGTGAAACACGCGTTCGGTGGCATCCAGCCAAGTTCTAGCAGCATCCGGGTCAGTCTGGCCTTCAAATGTCGGCGAGTGAAAAAGTAAGAATTCCTTCAATGCTCACCCGCGACTGCCAAGCACATCCTCCTGGACTGGCACAGCAGGAACTAGAGTAGGTACACTACTCTCTTCCTGGGGAACCGGAACTCTCCGACGTTGAGGCGGCATCTCGAACAGCTAACAAACAAATAATAGGCAGAGAAAAGTATTAATCATACGGAAAACATCCTAAGCCAGCATTGGACTGTGTGATTGGACTAATTCTGGACAACCGCTATACATTTCGATTCCTTAAATATTTCTCAACGCTGCTCTGATACCAACTGTAACGACCCAGAGTTCAGGGTACCCGCTTCTTCCAGATGGAGTGCTTCCTAGAAGGGCAGGTTCTCCTTCATAGGAAGTTGAAGCTCCTTCCTCTTCTTCTCGCAGGATGAAGAGATAAGATGAAGACGTCAGTCTTCAAATGCTTCAAGGTTGCAACATGTTCTCCTCAGCTAGCTTCACGTCATGAGGCTTCTTCTTCCTACTGCTGGCTTCCCACGAGCTCTCTCGCTCTTGCTTTCTTGTCTTCCACTTACTTTCCCATGTAATCACTTCTCAAAAAAAATGTCCACTTCACCGTTCCTCCTGCTCCTTTTATGCTCCCCCTTATCCTCATTCCTTCATGCGCTCGATGCCCCTTTCACTCTTGTACTGTCTCTTTCCATCTTGAGCAAATCCGCATTTTCTCTTGAACTCTCTGTATGATATGCTTTTGCAGAGTGTGTCTCCCAGCTAACATTATTTTGGGTCAGACATTTTTCTCTTTTGCTGGCAGCATACAAGGTTGGTAGCCCCTGATTAGGTAAGAGATAAGCTGGGCCATCCATCTCCATCAGAGAGGCCTGAATGCCAGAACGAGGTGACTTCTGATTGGTCTAGAAGTGATAAGGTGCAGTGAGTTCTCATTGGCTGGCCAATCTGCTTCATACGGTACACTGTAGTTTTTCATAAGCTGGTCAAACGTATCTTCATTAGGTACAAGATTTTATCCTCACGGTATGACCCCTTTTTAGATGGAAACCCTTGCCATTGGTCCAGCTGGAAAGTAGGTAGCTTTTCTGACAACTAGTCTTCCAGAACTTTATACAATCGAAGGATGTCCCTTTCAATGATTTAGAGTGGGACTATTAGACCCAAATCTATTTTTCGTTTAAACATAAAAATGACACTTTCACTACTTTGGACTTCTCCATCAAGAGCTCTGACGTGCACCATCCGGATGATCATGAATACCCTGGGGTGCACCGTCCTGATGATCATGAATGTACTGACCTTATATAGCTATCGCTGACTCTGCTTACTGAGGCATTTCATCAAACACTTTCTGAATTGCTCAAGGCCTTTGACTTTTCTGGGCTTGTGATCATGCATCGACCTTACTAGAAGATTTGAGATTAATACATCGACCTTTGCTCTGAATTGCTTAAAGTGCACTGACCTTGCCAATGGATGATGAAGTAGGTGCATCGACCTTAGTTGCTGTCGTGCAAATGTGCACTGACCTTGAAATCACATGTGCTCAGACTTTGTGTTATATGCAAGCATGCTCAGACCTATATGTGTGCACAGACCTTGAAACCGTCGTCTTTCCCGGACGTCAAGACCTCGAGTCCAACCCGGAAGAACCAATGCACCCACGGGCACCGCCCGGCTCACCCTTCGCCTACACTACCCATGGGTGGGGAGAATTTGTGGACATGTAAAATAGCACGTCGACGCGTCGCAACCAATTCAGCATCAACAACAACTTCAACCGAAGAGATTGTGGAGAGCACGTCCCGTCCGGACCCTCCGAACAAACAACACACCACCGTGAAGTCACTCTCGGAGTCACGACAGTGAAGAAAAACTAACCTTGGGAGGCTCACAATTTGTGGGCCTTGAAGAAAATCAAGTGGATCGTCAATCGGGCCTAAAATGGGCCCAAATCTCCTTCAACGACATGCCCATACGGCCCTCTAGCAGCACGCACAGCGTAGGCTTCAATGGCACGCCCCTGTGGCCTTCGCCAGTACGCCCCCAGCGCCGCTTCGCCGACACGCCCCTCTGGCCTTCGCCGGTACGCCCCCAGCGCCGCTTCGCCGACACGCCCCCAGCGCCGCTTCGCCGACACGCCCCCGTGCACCTTCGCCGGCAAGGTCGCAGTGGCCTTCAGCGGCACGCCCCATCTCCTACTCAATGGCACGCCTTCATGCCCTCCAGCGACACACCCTGTGCCCCTCCAACGGCGCACCTTGCAGCCCTTCAACGGCACATTTATGGAGCCCTTCAGCGGTGCACCCTGGATGCCCCTCAACGGCACGGCCTACTTCTTCGCCGGCACGCCTCCGTTGGCCTCTTCAGCGGTATGCCGAGCCCCTTCAACGGCACGGGTCTTCCAACGACCTCTCCGACAGGACAAATCTCACGCCATTCCCCTATGGATCCTTGGCACGCAATGGGATGGCTGAGGTGTCAAATGGGGAAGGAGACATACTACCTACTTCCTGTCAACAAAGGACAACCGAAGTCAAATCCTGTGGACACACTCTTCGTCAAATCAAATTAACGTGGTTATTGGTTTATCAGTTTATTGAGTGCGTGGGCGTGCCAATCACCGAGGTGACAGTTTATGCGGGCTCCATGGAAGCCCATGGTGCGCTCGTCCTGACTTTGTCAGACGAATGTGTGGTCCGGGTTGGGACCCAATCCCGCCATGCCATAAAGGCCATGACGTCATTTACATCCCTCGTACGAGGGAACACCTTTGATTAATTGCCAAAATTAGGGACTCCGCGGCCAAAAGATATAACACTGATTGCAAAGGACAGGAGTAGGGGGGAGATCACACGCGAGCCTGCGTCAAGAAAGCTCGGGAGAGGAGGGTTCGGAGATGTTTACAGAGGGATGTTGAGTGATCCGAGAATGGAGGTGGCCATCAAGAAGGTCGCAAAGGACTCGAGGCAGGGGAAGAAGGAGTACGTCTCCGAGGTGAAGATCATCAGCCGTCTGAGGCACCGAAACCTCGTGCAGCTCGTCGGGTGGTGCCACGAGAGGGGGGAGCTTCTTCTGGTATACGAGTACATGCCCAACGGCAGCCTCGACGCCCACCTCTTCGGCGAGGGTGGGAAGGCGGGGCCACTCTCATGGCGGACGAGGTACAGCATCGCCCAGGGAGTGGCCTCGGCGCTGCTCTACCTCCACGAGGAGTGGGAGCAGTGCGTGGTGCACAGGGACGTCAAGTCCAGCAACGTCATGCTGGACGCCGGCTTCAATGCCAAGCTCGGCGACTTTGGCCTCGCCAGGCTCGTCGACCACGGCCGAGGACTTCAGACGACCGTGCTGGCCGGGACGATGGGGTACCTGGCGCCGGAGTGTGCCACAACCGGAAAGGCGTCCAAGGAGTCGGACGTGTACAGCTTCGGGGTGGTGGCGCTGGAGATCGCCTGCGGAAGGAGGCCCATCGAGCCCTCGGCCAAGGAGGGGCAAGTGGGACTGGTGGGCTGGGTGTGGGATCTCTACGGGAAGCACGCCGTCCTTGAAGCCGCTGACCCCAAGGTGAGCTCCGGCGAGTTCGACGATCGGCAGATGGAGCGGCTGATGGTGGTGGGTCTGTGGTGCGCCCACCCAGACTTCCGGCGGAGGCCATCGATGAGGCAGGTGGTCAGCGTTCTCAGTTGCGAGACGCCGCCACCAAATCTGCCAGCCGAGATGCCGGTGCCAACCTACGGCACGCCAACGGGGATGGATTTGGCTAACACATGGCAGTCACCAGCTACATCAACGGCGACGACGGCGTCCTCCTCTGCGCGGTACACCGGCACTACCGGAGCTTCCACTGCGTCGACCGCGTCGGGTGGTTCCGCCTCCGCCGCGAGCCCGCTGTTGTTTTCAACAGCCAGCTAGAGGTAGCTAGCTAGTTAGCTGACCCCTCTCGCGTCCTTTCCTTTTTCTTTTCTATGTGGTGGCTGGGGTTGGAGCGCATATGCGTGAGTGGTTTTCCTTCACCACTGCTCGATTGGATTATTTTCTTTCTCGTTTTTTGTTCTCATTGAAAATCAAGTCTAGGAATCAATTCTATGATTTAGTTGGAACTCAACATCAGAAAGATTAAATACGCATCTGAAATTTTAAGAATATGTTATTGTGCGAGTTTTCTAGCTTCAATATGCCGCCTCGTAGGAGAGGCCGTGGTCGAGGTCGAGGTCCTACTCCTCAAGAAGAAAGTAGTGCCTCATCTCCTCCTGTGATTGTTCCGGATCAAGCTCAAGTTGCTCCAGTTCCTGCCCCAGCTCCTACTATTCCAGTGCAAGAAGATGTGCCTAGTGGTCATGGTCGTGTATTGAAGGATTTTTTGCTATTCCACCTGCCGACTTACTAAGGTTAAGCTGATCCAGATGCAACCAGGGCGTGGCTGGATGCAATGGAACGTGTTTTTCGATCGATGGAATGTGCTGAAGATGAGAAGGTAATGCTTGGAACTTTTCAGCTTCAGGGTGCAGCATTTACTTGGTGGACTACAGAATGGGAAGTTACCTTCCATTCCCGTCCGCTCCGACAAATCACCCGGATAGAATTTGTCATCACTTTTGAGCGTACTTTCAATCCTATATATCTCTGTATGAACAAGATGCATCAATTTATGGAGCTCGTGCAAGGTGGAATGTTAGTACTAGAATACCGCAATCAGTTCATGGAATTGGGTCGTTATGCGTCCCATGTTCTAGTGGATGAAGCCCTCAAGACAGAGCATTTCTTGCGTCGGTTAAGGCCCGACCAGAGGCAGCATTTAATTGCAACCCGAGTGTCTATGATGAACGGTGCTTATCAAGCAACAGCAGCAGCACTTGAGCTAGATATGGCTAGATCTAATGGTTTTCCTCAAGCAGGGTCAGCTCAGCCAGCTGTTCCTCTTTAGCCGAGTTATCAGCCTTCTATGTTGGGAGTTCCTCCTGTCATTCCTGCTACGAGTGGAACATCTTCCTTCAAGCCTAAGTTCAAGAAATTCAAGAAGAGGAAGAGATTAGAGTGATAGGTATCGTCGGGCATGGTGCAGCAGTCTGCTCCGCCTTCTCAGCAGCAGTAGAGACAAGTGATGGGACCTCCGAAGCTGTGTATGAGATGTGGTGGTAGTCATCCTGGCAGGCCTTGTTCCTTGCCAGTGGTTTGTTATCATTGTGACCAGTCGGGTCACATGGTTCGAGATTGTCCTTTGCAGCCACAACAGGTGTAATTTTTGCCAGCTTCTCCACCGTAGTAGTCTCAGTCTCAGTTCAGACATCCTCTCCCGCCACCTCTGTCTCAACAGTTCTTCCCGCAAGCTTCAGCAGCGTCTTCCTTCCAATCTTCTGCAGCAGCAAGTCAGAAGCAGAAGGGCAAGGTTTCTCATATTACGCGAGCAGAGGCCGTGCTAGCGTCAAGAGAGAGAGAGGGGGGCGGTCCCACCCTATAAAATTACATTTTTACTCCTATTTCTTCCTAAATTAACTAAGAAAAAAAAGACTTTTGACTGGGAGGATACATGGAAGCCGAGACTCGTGCGCGTTGACCGGAGAGTGAACCCGTCGTGCTATCGCTCCGTGCTTCTGGGTGTTGATTCCTCGAACTGGTACGGCACACGAACCGCGTCATAGGTCCGCAAATGGGACAAATCAGAACTGAGTGGGGTCGTGGGACCTCTGGGTTGGAGGGAGGGTGCGGCCCCCAAGGAGGTTCGCCCTCCCTGGGGCGCGCGACTGCCCCTGGGGCGAACTAGTCCCGGGGGAGGTCGTAACCGCGGGGGATGGCCCCCGAGGGTCTTCTTGTGTCGTTCGGGGTTGTCCTTTGACGGACTTTGATCTCCGGGAGGCTGCTATGGGCCTGTGGGGGCACCGTTCTTTGGGTTGTCGTAGTCGCTCGCAAGGTGTTTAGGTGAATGCCTGACATACCCCGGATTACCGAATGGCGTGAGGAGGTGGCTGACGGGCCACACGGTAGGTCTTGGGTTGATGACGGTAGCTCGTAAGAGCTAAGGGGAGGCACGTTGTGGCTGTGAGCCACGCCTCAGGCTGTGTGTCGCGTTGTTCGGCGGGTTGGTAGGATAGCCTTGGGTTGGCCCGAATGCTAGGATTAGATGGCTCACCGCCACGTGTCTGAGTGTTGGGGTCAACCTTGACTTGCTGAGGGGTCGTTGTAGGACCCAACTAAGGGGCTGGAACCACGGGGTGGTGCGTGGTTTGGTGTAGATGGGCCGAAAAATATGTGCCCACAAGGTGTTCGACGAAATTCTGAGCATGCCTGTGTAAGCCGTACATGCGCGCGACGGGCCTCCGAAGCCTATGGTTGACCTAGTTAGGCCTCCCTTTGACCTTGGAGGGTTGAAAGACATGTCTCTGGGTAGGCCCTTGGCCCCTTTTGCTGAGTGCCACGTGGCATGGCTTGTTGTCTGGGCGCCCCCGGGTGGCTCCGGGCGACGGTGCAAGATACGGGCAAAGCCCATACGTGAGTGGCCAGAGTTGACTCCAGGGCGGTTGCTTGTATCGCCGTCCATCACGGCAAGCCGGTCAGGGCCCTTGTAGGGACCCATAGGATTGTAGAAAGGGCTAGCTAGCCCGTGCCTAGAGGGTGTTCGGTGAAATGCCTGAACCCTTATTTCTTGTGATTTTGTCGGGAAATAGTCCGGGTACAACAAATGCCCCCCACTTTGGCTACCGTGGTTTAGTACGGCCGTCCCCTTCCCCGTTGTTGTGCTCCTCCCATTGTTGTTGTTGCCCTTGTTACCGCTGCTTTACTTTCCGTTACCGCCATTATTTTCGGTTGGGGTTCCGCGGGACCCCTACTAAGCCAGTGATAGAAGGCTTACCCTTGGTTTTTAGGTGTTGTGGTTCTTCCTCGAAGTTCGAGGATACTACGTGGAGGTCTTTAGTTGCCAGTTCGTCTGGCCGAGTGTTCACTTGGCATTTGGTACGTTCTCTGCCTTAGACTGTACTTTCTGTTGGACTGGACTATGTTGTAGTTAGCTGTTTATTTATATCTGTTGCCCTGCTTTATTTCCTATTTCTGTGTACACCACACCTATCTTTTTAGCCCTTCCGAGCCCTCTAGCTCATGGGCGGCGGGTCAAGATTCGAATGGTGTCGGGTCATTCCCGGTATCTAGATCTTGGGTCGTTACATCGCCAAATCTCGAGTTTTCTTCTCCACGAGCTCTTGTGAGCTAGTATGTGGACTATTTTTACGACGGACTGGGGCTGGGACAGGATGGCGGTGAGACCCACGAGGCTGGGAGGAGGGCGCCCCCCTGGGGGAGTTCGCCCCCACTGGGGCGTGGCCACGCCTGGGGTGAACTCCCCCCGGGGATGGTGGCCATCGCGCGGGGTCAGCCCAGGTGACCTTCTGGGGTTATTTGGTGATGTCCTTTGAAGGACTTGGGCTGAAGAAGTGCTGGGATTGACCGGTGGGGGTCTGTTGCTAGGTGTTGGTGCTGTCGCCCATGAGGTATTCGGGGAAATCCCCGACACACCTCGGGTTGTTGAATGGCTCGAGCATTTGGCCGATGGGCCATGGGTTTGGCCTCGAGCTGGGGTAGGGGCTTGTAGGAGCTGAGAGAAGGCCTTTCGGGTGCGGGGCCCAGCCCTCGTGGGTTATGCCGTGTTGTATGGCGGGTTGGCAGGGTAGCCCCAAGTTGGCCCGGGTACTAAAGATGAACAACTCAACGTCATTGTTGGTCACGAAATTTTTAAAACATTTAGACGACATTTTATGAAAAATGCGTTGTATGTCCTTTTTGAAAAGAAGTATTCTCCTGATATAGAGGGTGATTCCGTAGGTGTACATCGTATCAGATGATTTGGGTTCGGGTGCTGGACCTCTCCCCACTGACCGAAGTCAGTGTTGGTTTACATCGGTCTAACGTCCGAACACCTTTGTTTAACTGTCAAAGAAATTCCAAAGCCTTCTATATAGGTCCTGAAACCAAGTTAGCCAACCATTGGAACCTCAAGGTCCCACCTCGGACCCTCTCCATCATCGCCGAGTCACCTACGTGTGCGCCACGCGAGTGAGTTCGCTTGAGTAAGTCCGCCGCTCACAGATACTTGCTTGCAATTATAGGTCTAAGGGCATTCGATCTTGTAACTATCACCCCAAGGTGGTGTCACATCACATTGGTTTTAGTTTTTAACTCATTTAAGATTTTTATTCCCTCAATTATCAGGGTTGCTACACTGACCCCCAATACCCAGTCACTCTCGCCACTTCCTAGTACCCAGTACTCAGCTCCAAGCACTTAATATCCTGTTACAGCATTCCCCATACCCAATCCCCTATTTCAATGCACAAAATTTGGTAAGCCCAGTCCCTTGTCCCTCACACAAGTGTGCCATAAAGGACCAAGCACGACTCACAGTAAAGTGGTCATTGGTCTATGCACCTAACCCTGTTCCATAAAAGGAGAAGTGGGACAACTCAGTAGATAACAACACCAAAATCTGGAGTTTGTCATTGATACTCTGTGAAAAGGAGCCTAAGACATGCCCTTGGGATAACAAAAGACATACCTTCCAGATAGCACAAAAAGAGAAAAGAAGAAAAAGGGGAGATACAATCAAAACCCAGGCTCGCTCCCCTCCAGTGTCGCTAGGCGAGACTCAGCAGCTACAAGCTCCACCTCCAAGGTTGACACAAGCTATATGCTAGCCTCGGTCGTGATCTCATCAGCCCACCACTCAGCTCTAGCGAGCTCCACGGCTCGCAACTGCCACTCCAAGGCCTTCTGCAAGGCCTCAACCCTATTCTCTGCCTCGCCTAACCGCACGACGTGGTCCTGGGAAAATGACATGGCTACGTTGGCATGTCCCCTTTGTTCGGCCAGGGCTGACGTAAGCTGGGCCCGCTACTCTTGTGCCTCTCAGATGGCCGCTAGCCACCGAGCCCTCTGCTCCTGAGCCTCCAGAAGTCACAGATACTCTGCCTAGATGTCGGCCAAACCAGAGATTTAGAGCTCGCGCAGGAAGTCTAGACTATGGTAGCCCTAGGCACAGTCCCTCAACCACTACCTAAGCTCCTCTAGAGAAGGTAGGGGGTTGCCTCATAGGTAGCCTCGGGCTTGTCGGAGCAAGGCGGCGCCCACGCTCACATCCAGTAGTGGCGCTGGCGGGCAAGGGCACATAGGCCACTCAACCCCCAAGTCCAGGGAAGAGTGGCCCATCTCAGCTAGCACACCAGTAGGGCCTACACAATCCCACCCCACGGTTGAAGGGCAACCCCCTACTGGAAGCACGAACCCCATCCAAACCCTCAACGTAAAACTGGATAGCCTCATTGATCTAATGAGGACCCAGGCGGCTAGGGAAGAGTGTTTGCGACTTCCCCGAGAGAGGCCCCCCCGTGGAGATGCTTCCTTGCAAACCGCAGGGGGCCATTTTATCCTTCGGGGACGAGAGATAATTTGCAACCGGTCAGAAGGACCATCGTAAGCCCCTCCCCTAGAGCAAGAAGCCTCCTCAACCTCGAGGAGAGAGAAGTTTGGAGTGTGTCGACTACCTCCGGAGACAGAGGCTTTCGAGGGACGTCGAGGTAGCATCCAGGAGCACCCTCACAGTCCCTCGATCCAGCGACAACCAGAGCTGTCCCTCTGACTGTGAGACTTTGAGAGGTGTTATGTTGAGCAAGAGCGTGCCTTCCACGCCTTATAGAAGACCTCTACCATGGAGGACGAGGAGCAATCCCTGTTCTTCGACCATGTCTTGAAGGTATAGATCTCCCCTAGGATCTCACTTCTGACCTTCAAGTCCTACGACGACCAGGGAGACCCGGCCGACCACTACAACAGTTTTGATGCCCTGATGACTCTTCACGGGGCTTCCAACGCCATCAAGTGCTGAGCATTCGTGACCACTATGGTCCAAGGTGCTCAGGCTTGGTTTAGAGCCCTCGCCCCAGGCAGCATCTGTGACTTCAAGCAATTTGGGCGAGTCTTCAAGGAAAGCTTCACCGGTAGCGGTCCTCCCAGGTCGATAGCGGGGCTGTTGGCCCTCAAACAGGAACAGGGGGAAAAGCTCCGGGCCTACATCAATCGATTTAAATCAGAGGTCCTGCGGATCCCCCGCCTGGATGTGGCCTCGGCCATAACCGCATTGACTGGGGGCAGGAGGGATGAGAATATCTGGCGTGAGCTCATCCTCCACCCTCCCACCTCTCTTGCTGAGCTAGTGACATTAGCTCTGCGCCACGCCAAGTGCGAGGAAGTACTCATTACCTACTATGGCACGCCGAGCTCGGGTTGGGAGGGGGACAAGAAGCGATCGTCCGAGCAAGGCTTGGGCCAAGGAAAGTGACAGAACTGGGATGGGGACCACAATGAACCCTCTCGAAAGTATGAGCGGTATACCCCTTTGATCGCTCTTGTCTACGAAATTTATGAGGACATCAAAGGCTCGAGCATCCTCTGACAACCCAAGCCTATGAAGGCAAAGCATCGCAACTGCTGCAAGCACTGCCTGTTCCACAGTGACCACGGGCATCACACCAGTGACTGCCACTAGCTCCAGAATGAGATCGAGCATCTCGTCCATCAGGGGCACTTGTCCCAGTACGTGTCCGTTCAGAAGGAGGACCGTGGCACCCCCGAGAAAATTGACAGCCTCCCTCGCGGGGTCAACATCAATGTTATCATTGGAGGAGCAGCATCAGGCGGAGATAGCAGCCGAGGAAGGAAGCGTCATGTCGAGCGGGCGAGTCAGGCCTCCGAGCCCCCTAAAACCCCACAGGCGAGCAAACAACAGGCCTTGGTATTCTTTGACCAGGACCTGGAAGGGTTGACAACCCCGCACGACGATGTCCTAGTTGTATCGGCTATTATAAACCATTGTAACGTAGGCAAGATATTAGTCGACAATGGTAGTGCCCCTGGTGTACTTTCTTAGGATTGTTTCCTCAAGATGGGTGAGAATCCATCTAGACTTCGCCTAATCCGAACCCCGCTTTGTGGGTTCAATGGCCTGGCAACCTATCCCGAGGGTAATTGTATTTTGATAGTTCATGTGCCTTTATTTTTTTGCATTGTATATGTTGTCTTTCTGGTGTAGTGATTATCTTCGTGCTCTATTTTGCAGCTATGGCACAATTCGGCAGGGATGAGCGGGTCCCGAGACGTATGGCTAGAGAGGAGGGCCACTGGGTGCGGAGGACTGAGTGGCCCATGCCTCCCTTGGGCCCACCAGTTGTTACTATGGCGGGTGCAGACCAGCTCGACCTGAGAAGCATGGCAGTAGCTGAGGGCCCCATCGGCGAGAGGGGGAGTGGAGTTGGGGCCGTGGAAGTGGCCCAAATTTCAGGAGAAGGTGGATTATGCACCTACGATCGCAGTGGAGGCTACCCCATTGAGTTTCCCTTGGAGCGCTACTTATTTGAGTTCATCGGGAGCTACACCCCCCCGGTATGGAGGAGGGAGATTTACAGGTCGCGAGAGTGCGTTGCCGGCTTGAGTAGGTGATTTTGGTGGGCAGGGACAGCCTGCAGGGGGTTGCTTTTTACAGCTTTTCGAACTTCTTTGGGGATTACTGGAGGTAGCGTTATTTCCCCGATGCTGAGTGCCTGGGCTGCTTCAGCAGAGCCGATCAGTTTGGGGTCTAGGTCGGACCGATGGGTCCTACTTCTTGGGACTTACATGGCCACCACAGGACTGAGACAAAGGGCATGACTGGGCTAGTGCTGGAGCCGTCTGGGATCATGAGGCAGACCGTTATCAGTTGGTATGGCTGTTGGGCAATGATCCCTTTCCACCGGTACCGTCAGGGAGCCACGAAGTGGCTGATGGGGATAGTGCACCATTACCAGGTGTTGCTGTAAAGAGCAGGCATCAGATATGCCATGACTGCGGTGCTGTACATGTACCCTTTCTATAAGGGGCTATGGCAGGGATTGCTAGAGCACTTCAATCGCTGGTGGAACACCATAGCGACAGCTGAGGGAGAGACCTCTCTTGACTTGTGGTCTTTGTTCCGGATCTCTAGACTGCCGATCAGCGGCGAGGGATATGAGGAGGTTGTGCTGGACGATCTCCATCGCAGTCATACTAACAGGTAGGGGCAATACCGAGTTCCTTACAGTTATCGGTATCTACTGAAGACCTAGAGGGATTTAGCCCTAGTCGGGAGAGACAGAGCGGCACAGACTCCTAGGGTGCCGTTGAACATATGGGTCTGCCACTTATACAACGAGCCCTTTTGTTTCTACCAGGAGTGCGCGAGAGACCAGACCCCGTGGAGGAGTACATAGAGGTAGAGCTACTATTCTGGACATACTCGAGGTACATTTACGCGCTGCAAGAGTGGTGGAACCCCCATGGGCTACCGGACGTGACGCACCTGCAACCTACTTGGCTTACTGGTTGGCGACCTTCGTAGTCCCGCACGGGGAGGATGGCCTATTGAGGGTTGAGCTGCTGTGGCCAGCGTGCTTGCTGGCTGAGGTACGACGACTGGCTTTGGCTTCGATAGTGTTGGCTACTATGTACTAGGGGCTAAGAGTACTGGCAGTGCACCCGATGCCACGAGAGAGGAGCTTGCTTCTGCAGACTCACTATCTCAGTGCGTGGGCGGGCCTGTTATTTCCAGGCCTGGTGACCCGGGGGACCATGGCAAACCCAGCAGTGCCTTTGCTATTCAGCTTCACCGGGCAGCCAGAGGGAGATGCTAAGGCATAGCTGGAGGGGGCCAGGAGGGCCCTATGTTACCTACCTGGGAGGGGCGAGGAGGGGTTGCCTTTTGATTGCGCCACGAGGGATTACCGCCTGGTCCTAGTGCTGTCGAGTGGAGGGGCGACCAGCGCCCTCCCCTACCCGAGGGAGCGAGACACGTCACTGTACACAGAGTGGGTGATGAGCACCCAACATATAGTGTTGGTGCTGCACCAGTCCGCGACGAGTTCCTTGGAGCCGTACTACCCGCACAGGTTCGTGAGGAACTTCGGCTATGACCAGGGGATCTCACCAAACAGGGAGTTTTCTTTGGAAAGCCGATAGTACAGAGGCCGGGATACGCACTTGCTGGCTGCAGTATGGTGGGATTTCTACTACCACAGGGAGCCAGAGTAGTTGTCAACATCGGGACTGGGGTGTCGAGGTCGGTTCGACATTCACTACGATGGGTGGTGGTTCGAGCATAGCCACCTGTACTGCCAGATGGCCTCAACGATTAGGAGAGCTGAGGAAGGCCATCTTCTGAGGAAGGATCTGCCACCCATCCCACTGGACGATGGGTACTTGAGGACCCGTGTCACCCGGATCCATCAGGAAGTGGAGCGGATAGCCCAGTAGTGGCCTTAGAGTGGTCGGGGTTCACTGTCTGCGGGTCGAGGCGGCAAGGGGGTGCTAAAGCCCTTGAGGCAGGTGCCGACAGCGACTGGCGGCACTATAGCTGAGACGTCTCGACCGATGGTGCCGAAGACTTGGTGGGCCCAATTCCTAGCTAATTGCTGCTTTAGGAAGAAGGGCTCGTTGGACCGAGTGCTCCCCATAGGTAGCTTTGCTGCTGTAGCGGCTGATGACTAGAGGTGACACATCGGCCACGTGATCGGGTCAGCCGGACCTATGGAGTTTGTTTCCTTATTAAGTGTGCCCACACTCTGAGGGACGTTCGAGAGGCAGTTGCGAAGGCTACTCCGGTGTTGGGGCTGAAGTCGGAGCAGTTGGTTCCTCTTCCGCTGACCCCTTTGGGGCCTCAGGTAAGATCCCTTGCTTAGTGCGTTGTCTTAGCTTCATTATTTCCTTGGGTATGTAATTGAGGTGTTGTATATTACTGTGCTTGTTGACAGGCTCTGCGGTAGAGGGTGATCACCCCTCCATGGAGACATCCTCAGGGAGTGGAGATGAGGGCCTACTGGCTAGGCGGAAGCACCCTTGAGTGGATATCAAGACGGTTGGAGCCGGTGAGTCCTCTAGGGGACTCGAGGTTGGGGAGCAGGTCGAGGCAGAGGCAACTTTGAGTAAGCATCGCATTCACCTCTTTACTTCTAGATGGTTTGGCCAAGACGACTAACTAACCCAGTCTTGCTGGATTGGTTTCTTATAGCCCCATTAGGGTCTGGCGCGGAGGTGACCTTCTCACCCCCTCAGGAGATCGACCCCCTACCTGATGACGGGGTTGAGTGCGAGATAGATATGGAGGGGTTCCTTCGCATGATGGATGGGATTGCCCCTAATATCTAGACATTCCTAAACTTCGAGTCGTGGAAGGCTTCAGGGAAGGCCTGCTTAGGTGAGAGCCTCTGACACTGGACATATGTTGGCTGTGGCTTTGCCCGGTCTCAGTTACTGACATAACCATTTGTGTTGCATAGGGGTGGAAGAGGTGTCGAGGGGCGTAGGCCCTTCTGAGGCACAGGGCGGGGCACCCGCGCAGGTGGGAGAACAGACACTGGTAGTTGCCAATGACAGTTTGGGTAAGCATTGGATTGCCATGAAGGAAATTGTCTTTGCCTTTGTCTTGCTTTTGATAGGCTGGAATCACTGACTGGGTTTATGTTGTTTGTTTGCCAGGTGAGGATGCGACTGCCACTATGGAGATGATCCAAGAGTTGGCCAGCGCTGGCCCATTAGTGGCTCTCCCGTCCTTTGAGGGTGAGTCCGAGCAGGTGGTCCCTTTACCTCCATCCATTGCTAGGGACGCAGCGGGTATACTACCACGGCTATTGGCGAGGATGCCTCTCCTGCCTTTGCCCACTGTGGTGTCAGCCTGCACCGTGGTGTAGATGTCTAATTTTGGACATCCCGCGGATTTCCAATGGACCTTCGTGTAAATGGCGTTAATTGTGGTACTTGGTTTATCGATGTTTTGAGTTTTAAAGCCCAGCCCGTAGCCTTAAAGCTATTAGGCCTCGTCCACTTAGGGGCCCAAGGAGCATGGTCTAGGCAGCCAAAGACTTGGCCGCCCCCAGTCCTGGGCGACCAGGGCGATGGCCGCCCTAGTCTGTTGGGTGGCCAGAGTCCTGGCCACCCTCCCTTCAAGGAGGCCAGGGTGATGGCTGCCCTCCCCAGATGGGTGGCCATCTGCCTGGCCGCCTTCCCTTGCTGAGCGACCAAAGGTTTGGCCGCCCTCCTCTGTTTACCCGGCTAGAGAACGCGGCCCGACTCATGGGCACATCCTTTCCCCCGTTCTGCATAATCTCTCCCCACAACTTGTAACTCCCAGCTCGTTGAACAAAATGGACCACCTCCAGTGTGAGAAGGGAGAGGGTAGCCATTTTGGGAGATTGGAGAGTTCAGGTGCGGGAGAGGATCGATGGAGCAGAACTCCGGTGTAGGTGTCTTGCAGAACTTCCTCCCAGAGGCTGAGCAGCACCAGTCATCTTCCTCTACTTCCCCCTAGTCCTTGTTTGAACTCCATAGCCCCACTCCCTACTTGCATCTCAGCTTCCAGGTAAGCTCGCATGTAGCACCCCCCCTTAGCTCCTAATCTAAGAGGTTTCTTCCTAAAACAAAGGGAAGGTGGGTGGTCGAAATTCTCAGCCATCTCTCCTTCCCACCACCCCCAGGTAAACTTGCCACCATCATTTCTGTCTTGTTAATTCCATTAGAGTAGATACTACATGCCTTTCCTTAATAATGGCTTGCTGTTTCTGAGCTATGTTGCAGGACTTCGGCATAATGGATGTTGCAGGGCTCCTTGCCCTTGGCCGGCCGAGGATGAGGAAGAGAGAACCCACCATCTCCCTATTTAGATCATCTCCCCATGATCATCACTCCTGTAAGGTTCAGGTAAACACCTCTGGCGATCACGTTCTAACATTTTTTGTTCCTCTGTAGGTACTCAGGAGACGCTTCCCATCGGCACTACATCCATACATTTCACCACACACCTCGTCGATCCCGGGCGCCTACACCGATATTAACGGGAGTTGACTCCGATCTCGTCTCTGATCGTGGGGGTACTTTGAGTGCCTGCAGCAGAGGGCAACACCTCAGCTAGCCTGACGTGCTCCTGCTACGCGCCGAGGGCCATAGGTAATGGCCGGTGTGCCTTCTGCCGGTCGCGCCAGTTAAACGGGTGCAATGTGTCACCAGGTGAAGAACAAGGTGAGTTGCACCGGGTGGACGGGCTGAAAGGCGTGCCGCTGGAGGCTCAGGAGATCGTGCCGCTAGGCAGGCTTCAAGGCATGCCACTGGAGGGCTTCTGAAGCATGCCGTTGAGAGGGCACCTGGGGGTGTGCCGCTGGGGCACTTGAGGGCGTGCCACTGGGGCATTTGCAGGCGGGTGTGCCGCTGAGGGGTGCCAATGGGTGTGTCACTGAGAGAGCAACCGGGGGGTGTGCCGCTGGGAGGCACCAAAGTGAGCTGCTGGGAGGCACCAAGAGTGTGCCGCTGGGAGGCATCAGGAGGGTGTGCCGCTGGGGGCAGGTTTGAGCCCGTTATAAGCACAAGTTGCAGTCCATTTGATTTTCTTCAAGGACTCAGGGGTTGTGAGCTTCCTAGGTTGGTTCTTCTTCGCTGTCGTGCTTCCGAGGATGGCTTCATGACAATGTACATATTCGGGGAGTTAGTTCCTACTTCCCCGCAAATGCAATAACATTCCTCGGAGTTTGGGTGATCTATCTCTCCAGGGGGGGCTTCTTCAGTCCCGAGGCTAGGATATGTGGACGTGCTTTTTTAAAGGCCCACAGGTCACTGTCTTGGTGGGCTCGATCGCTCGATTAGCTCGCTCGGTGTGCCACTTCCTTCCCTAGTTGGTATCCCCTCTAGAGGCCGACCCTCTTGAGATAACATTAATGTGAATTCCTCGAGGGCAGTTGTCTAGTTCCTCCGAGGATCCGGTGGGTGTAGACACCCATTTTTGACCCATGAGTTCAACTTTTTTCTTATTCTCTTAAGTTGACACCCTAATTGACCCTCAATTGGTTGACTTTTGGGTCAATTTGTGAAGCATTTCTATCCATTTCTAGCCCTTGAATTCAACTTTGGTGCCTTAGATATCAGCCTGAGGCTCTGGCTAGTTGCCTGATGAAATTAATGATTAAGATTAATATTTTTTATTGCTGGGTATAGCTCTTTGATCAGAATGATTTCTCTCCTTTGAAGTGTACATTAATAGTCTATCTTTGGAAAATTAATCATCCAAGATATACGCTTGATATGCTGAAGATCATTTAAAAGTAAAGAGAGGCAGTTTTGTAAAAGGAAAGGATTAGTCTAGATATTGTGTTTTATCTTTGGTAAAGTTGATAAAGGTCTCGGTATAAATCCCTCTTCTCTTACCGGGTTTTTCATTCAACACTTTTAAACATGTAAAACCCTTGTCCTTCCGTTCTGTCACCCTCTATCTTACCCCACCTAAGAAAAACCTTGTTCTCGCTCGAGACTACTCCCGCTCATTCTGCTCATCTCTTGCATTCTTCTTCGTTGCTCTTCCTCCTCTCCACTTCCACACCTCTACCATGTCGTCTTCGGGTTCTGAGAGTGAGGGCAAGAGGAAGGGGTCAGCGGAACCATCGTAAGAGGGTCGTATGCCAGATATTTCCGTGGAGGCCTCTCTTCAGAAAAAGAGGAAAGGCAAAGAGAAGGTTTTTGAAACCCCCACCAAGCGGCAGCATTCATATCCTTCAGAAGCTGCCATAGTCATCTCCGAAGAAAGAGGTACACCATCCCTGTCCTCTCTCTAGGCTGTTCTGAAATTGGATGCTGGAAAGATCATTCCACCACGTTATGTGGACTTCAATGATGAAGAAATGACTTTAAGGTTTCTGGAGATGGTGCGAATGTTCAAGTTTCAAAAATGGAAGAAATTCCTTGGGAAGCATAGAGCCTTTTACTCTCATCTTGTGGCAGAATTTAACAACAATTTGGTATATGATATAGATAAGTCTTTACTGATTTCGTCTGTCAAAGGGGTTAGTATAGATCTCACAAGGCGATTCCTCCACAAGGTGCTTAGAATACCAGAGGATGGAGCTGTTGAGCATGGTTTTTGTTTCAATCTTTATGATGCTTTTACAGTTATAACTGATTTGCCTAGCAATTCGAGGAACAAGGATCAAACTAAACTGAAGGCATTCAACGCAACAAAGTTCTCACCCCTCAAGAGATTTGTTCATCATATTCTTACTACATTGATTACACCTCAGACAGGAGGGAGGGGGAGACTAACTGATACACAACAATTTATCTTGTACTGCCTGATTAAGCAGATCAGAGTCTGTTTGCCAGAGGTGATGATTCAAATTATGAAAAGCTGCATAAAATCTAAAAGATATTATGCTTATGCAGCCCCCCACGCCCCAGCCCCCTCTCCTTCTACACACAGGTCTGCCCTCCCCCCTGCTTCGAGAGTCCACGGCAACCCGGCGTCGCCCCGTCCTCGCTACGCCCTCCCGTGGATCGAGAAGACCTCGCTGCAGTCCCCACAACCAGCCTGCAACAGAGGTCAAGATTACAAAGACTATCTTGGCATCCACGGTGCAAACCAGCCAAAGCTTCCTTCTGTGGAGTCATACCTCGTCGAGTCAGCTTCGTTCCAGAAGTGATCCCGTGGCGATCTGACATCAGCACCGTTCGCGCCGCCTATTCTCGTGCAACTGCACCCAACTCGGGTCTAAACCAGAGCTCCATCTGGTAGCATCTCCACAGCCCACCCCTGCGTGATTCAGCCAGAGCTCTCTTCACAAGAGTTCTGATTATCCAAAGCACCGACGCACCAGAGGTGGTCCCACCTGCTTTCGACATCGTCTCTGTCCGTGGCGTCCAATCTCCCACAGGCACGCCAGACCCAGAGCCCCTGTTCGCCCAGGATGAGCTGCTGTCAAGTCGGCCCCAACACCCCTTCTTCCTGTCAGTTTCAAGTCATTCTTTCTTCACCAAAGTTGCGGCCCTCGATAAAGTGAAACCAACGCAAGTGGTTTTGTCACGTTCCGATGTCGGCACTGGGAGTTCTGCCCCATTCTTCGACGTCTTATCCTGCTATTCACCCAGAAATCTGATGCCAGCTGTCCCTGCAACCACGCCCAGAGAGGTGATAAGACGGCCGCCCCCTTCTGAGGTATCGAAGACCTCCCGGTCAACAATGTCCCCGACCTGGCCCCGCCACGTTTGGAGTTCTGCAGCGCCCGTACCGGCCGTCGCACCACTTCTGCGCTGACCAGTCCAGCCAAGCAGAACTACGCCGGCCTGCTGCTGCAACCGCCGCCCCCACCCAGTGCCGTCAGCTTGACACCAGACTTCTAGGCGTCCGTCAGCATCCTTCAGTCTTCATCCAGGAGTTGGCTGCGTCTTGAGTGGATGCCCAAGCTCGGTGTATGGGCAACTGTTGCTTACCCCTCCCTGTGATCCCCCCTCCTACGCGAGGGTAGTAAATGTAACGATTGTTCCCCCTCCCCGCGAACCCCCCTCCCTACGTGGAGCGTAGTGCATGTAATAGCAGGAATGACATCAAGCCTCCCCGACGTAGCCTGTCCGTCGGGTGCGCACGCTCCCCGGCTCGCCATCGTCTCCGACCGGAGCCGATCCTTCGGATGGCTAGGTACGTGCGTTCGCCACTCCACCTGCATTTTAATCGATCAACAGATCATCCTATTCACCCCCTCCCCCTCTAGTGTGATCTCCGGTCTCCCAACACCGTTGTGACTGAGCGCTTGACAGTCGGGTGGCAGGGGCACCGTTGTGTTTGAAGTGCCTGGCAGTCGGGTGCCGGGGGCACCGTTGTGACTGAGTGCTTGACAGTCAGGTGCCGGGGGCACTGTTGTGACTAGAGTGCCCGACAGTCAGGTACCAGGGGCACCGTTGTGACTGAAGTGGCTGGTAGTTAAGTGCCGGTGGGCACCGTTATGACAGTAGTTGATGGGCACCATTGTAACTGGAGTGGCTGGTAGTCGGGTGCCGGGGGCACCATTGTAACTGAAGTGGCTGGCAATCGGGTGCCGGGGGCACCATTGTAACTGAAGTGGCTGGCAATCGGGTGCCGGGGGCACCGTTCTGACTGTGGTTGTCAAGTGGTCGGGCACCCGGGGTCCCGATGCGGCTGAGGTGGTCGGGTGCCACGATACCTTGATGGTCGTGCTCGGGGCCCGTTGACAGAGGCAAGGGCCTGACACTTCATCTTGCACCAGGACATGTGAAGTATGCCTATTGTCCCGGTAACAGCACTGAGGGCACGCTTATCGAGGTGACACCAAAGTGGCACACGATCATCGAGGCAGGGAACCAGGCTGGGCGCCTCGACTCAGCCATGTCTGATGGTGCGCGACCATTGGGACAGAGACTACACAGGGTGCCTCGATCAAGTTATGTCCGTGTTGTGCATGAACATCAAGGCAGAGATCAGGCAGGGTGTTCTCATCAAGCCACGTGTGTGTCGTGTACGAATGTCGAGGCAGAGATCTGGCAAGGTGCCTCGATCGAGTGACGACTAACAGTGCATGACTATCGAGGTAGGGACTGGTAGGGGCGCTCTCATGAAGCGACATCTAGGTCATGCACGAACGCCACGGCAGAGCCGAGCCGGGTGTTCCCTTAGAGCGGCGTCTAGGGGCGCATGACCATCGAGGCAGGGCTCAGGCAGAGTGCTTTCACCAAGCAGCATCAGGGTCATGCACGACTATTGAGACATGACATGGGCAGAGTGCCTTTGCCAAGTAAGATCTGGAGTCGTGCACGATTATCGAGATGACATACATTCATCACAACTGGGGTTCGCCTTTTCGGAGGTGGGTGTTTGGGCTAGACGCCGTACGAGGGATGCCCATGCGGCATGCCCTTGGCGTGAGCCTAGCAAACACACACACAAATCTCCCGGAGATGGGTGTTTGGGCTAGACGCCGATACAAAGACTACCCTAGACTCAAATCTACTCTGATACCAAACTGATGTAGGACGGACAGAGAGACCGACTCTATGTGATGCGAACCTCAAACTGCAGATGGAGATGCGACCAGCAACACTTGGACACTAGAGACACCTTGGCCTGACACTAAGAGTTCCTAGGGGCTATACGTCGCTAGCAAAAATGCAAGCTTACTCGTCATCCCAAGCGAGGGATAGCATGGATCTGCGTGGTTGAGAAACTGGCAGAGTCAAGGGTGGTCGACTCACTTCCGTGCTTGGATCGAGCCATGGGACAGGTCACTCTCTAGCTCACAATGGTGACATGAACTCACGGGCTAGGATCCTATCGCACTCACAGAGGCATATGACCATATACTAGCTAAGCAAATGTAACGCCAAGAAGTAAGACTATTACCTCCACGCTCCCAGCATGGGGAAGATGACCCCGGCCAAATCTGTACTCCTGGTTAACAAATTTTATAGTGATTCAAATGTTTTGACCCACTACACGCAGGGAGGTAATAGGTCACATGTGGGGCCCGGGAGTAATGGAAAGTGGGTTGACCGGCAGCATCTTGATGTCGCTCTGACGGTGCCGAAACCTGTGTTTTGGTGCTGTACGGATGGCGCGATCTGTAGGTCTATGGGGCCCACATGCTACTCAGTCCTCTGGACCTGACAGGGTGGGTCCTGCTGTAATGGTGACACCTGGTAGCGTGCTCCCCTGGATGGCAGTCAGGTTGGAACACCAGTCGGAGGTCGGGCGGCTGCGATCGCCAAGTGTTGGAGCTTGCTGCCCCAGACCTGAAGCTTCTATTTTTCAGCATGCGGTCTGGCAAGATCCGTCACTGTGATCTGCCACGTCATTAGATAGATGCAAAAAAAGTGCCGTTGGAAAGCTCTCTTGAAATCCTTCGACCCTCTGTGACTCCAGAAAATTCATTGTGGCCGTACTTCTGATGGGGAATTTTAGAATAGAACTGGCCACGGTTTTTGATCTGGTCAGGCAGAAGTGAAATTTCTTGAGAGTTAGCATTGACTGCGATGTAGACCTCCAATCCAAGTTTTGAGATCTTTATGGAAGTTGTAAAGGGGAGAGAGAGGAAGACAAGGATATTTTTTATGAAAGGTTTGGTGGAGATTTGGTTAGGCAAAAGTATTTTCTACTGATAGGTGGTGGGATCTGGGCAGTGGTTGACAGAACTGATTTGGGATATGAGAGGAATTTTTAGAAAATATAAATGAACTTCTAAATTCACAATAAACCTCATTTGGGTAGGATAAGATGGGCCAAGCCCATTAGGTTTATTTATTTATTTTTAGGATGGGAATGGGCCAAGCCCATTAATCTTGTTTATTTATTTTAGGATGGGAATGGGCCAAGCCCATTAACGTACACTTTTTTTGTATTTTTTTTATGCGGGGAAGGGAACAGCCGGAAGCCCATTAACAAAGCCCATCAACTTTATTCATTATAAGGAATTAATAATTCGATTCGCGCGAGACGAGATTGTCAGACAAAAATCAGAGATCAATCAAATAACTTAATTATGCGGGCCACTTTGGGGCGTCGTAATATAACATGATATTTACTCACGGTAATGTCAGAATTTACGTGTCTACAGTACACGGGACATACCTCGGCTCTAGCAACTGGTAGCTAACCTTGACCGTACGAACCATGAGAAACCTCGGGCATGTCTCTTGACGAACCCGCCTCACCAGAAAACACAGGGATAAGCCTCATTTCATAGGCTCAGTAGGGATCCTGCGGACCCTCGCACGAAAGAAACAAGGCGGAAGGGCACACGTAAGCACGAAAGGTAACTTTACCTAGCAAAGTATGGTAGAATCAACAAGCAATAATAAATAAACGGAAAAGCTCTCTACAAGTAACCATATCGAATAAACTGACAAGAAATAAGTCCGTACTTGCCAGGAGACATGAGCTCTACCCACTAGAAGCAAGACCAAATGCGTCTCCTGACATATTACACCTCGCTCAAGTGTCTCCCTACTCGCCCTAGGCGGAGACTGAGACACTCAACAAGTACCACGAATAAGGACTAGTTGGGGTCATGCTCGTCAGCGCGGGTCCGACGCCCCAAACTACGCATGCACACACAGACCATGCGCCCTAGGTCAGGCCCTCTAACTAGTTCTTCTCCCGAAGCCCGGACTCGACTGCACGTGGGGGCCCTACGGTAACCAGCCTAACAACCCCCTCTCCGGATCACGCTCTCCACCACTCCCAAGTGGGTCCGCACCCGCGTGCGTAGGAAAGCTACGACTAGTGGACGGGTCACTGGAGGTATGAACTGACTGACTAACGAAAATCACCAAGGTAACACTGACAAGGGACAGGACAACCCCTAGTGACCCACACGGGATGCCCAGACTTAAGGACCACGTGCGAACACCTCATCCACGAAACCAAACCCTATACAGCCACCACGGGGGCAAGAAACGCGGAGCATGACACCCTGGGTGCTGACAGGGCTAGGCGGCCAAACACTGGGCTGTCCAAAGGGCTGGGCTTGAAGATAGGCAGACCTTGAAGGGTCTGGGCACGTAGGCAGGCAGACTTTGAGGGGCCTAAGCATGAATGTAAGTAGACGTTGAGTGGGGTCTGAGCATGGAGGTAGGTCAGTACACATGGGCACAAAGTCGAAGGAAGGTTGGAGCATATGGGCACAAAGCTGAATGAAGGTCAATGCATATGGGCACAAAGTTGAGGGAAGGTCGATGCATATTTGTGATGTTTGAAGGATGGTCGATCGACATCAGGCACAAAGCCAAATGAAGGTCAATGCTCATTTGAAATATTGGAAGGGTGGTCGATGCACATCGGGCACAAAGTCGAATGAAGGTCGATGCACATTTGAGATGTTGGAGGGAAGGTCGATGCACATCAGGCATAGAGCCAAATGAAGGTCGACACACATGGGCTCAAAGTGAAATGAAGGTCGATGCACATTTGAGATGTTTGAAGGAAGGTCGATGCACCTCAGGCACAAAGCCAGGTGAAGGTCGATGTACATTTGAGATGTTTGAGTGTAGGTCAATGCACATCAGGCGTAGAGCCAAATGAAGGTCAATGCACATGGGCTCAAAGTGAAATGAAGGTTGATGCACATTTGAGATGTCTGAAAGAAGGTCAATGCACATTAGGCACAAAACCAGGTGAAGGTCTATGCACATTTGAGATGTTGGAAGGAAGGTCGATGCACATCGGGCACAAAGCTAAATGAAGGTCGATGCACATTTGGAATATGTAAGGAATGGGCTACCAAGGTCGATGCACATTTGAAATGTACAAAGGGGCTGGTCTACCCAGGGTCGATGCACATTTGAAAATGTGCAAAGGAACTGGTCTACCAAGGTTGATGCACATTTGAGATGTACACGGGGATGGTCTACCTAGGGTCAGTGCACATTTGGGATGTGCACAGGGATGGTTTGCCCAGGGTCGGTGCACATTTGAGATGTGCATAGGGATGGTATGCCCAGGGTCGGTGCACGTTTGAGATGTGCACATGGATGGTCTACCCAGGGTCAGTGCACGTTTGGGATGTGCATAAGGATGGCCTACCCAAGGTCGGTGCACATTTGAAACATGCAAAGGGGATGAAAGCAAAGTTTTCAGCAGCACTTCAACTCGAAGATTTTTTTTAGCTCTTTCCTCCCTTTTTTTATTTCCCCCATTTATTATTATTTTTATTTTTTTATTTCCCCTCTTATTTTATTTTGTTTGTCATAAGGTTTTCCTTTAGAGTGCCCACCTGTTCTTCCTCAGTAGAAAGTTGGCAATAAATCTCGTAAATTTTTATTTAACAATAACTAATAACTCAATAAATAAATCAGGATATTACAATCGGTCACACTACTGTACATAGGCCGAGCAGTCGCGCTGTAGACTGGGCCACCAGTAACCCTGCCGAAGCAAGATCTTGGCAAGCGACCTTCCTCCTTGGTGCGCTCCGCAAAGACCTTCGTGGACCTATTACATCGCTCGCCTAGCTTCGTCGGTACTGATGCACTTTAGAAGAGGACCGGAGAAGGATCTGTGGTACAGGGTGCCATCCAATATGATGAATCGCTGAGCTTGGTATTTCAACCTTCGGGCCTCTCGAGGGTCGGGGGGTTCACGAGAATCCTGGAGTCACGACAGATAGGGGTACGCCAGTCGCTTGGAGAGGCCGAGTCAACGGCCATGAGCTCCGAATCAATGCTCGGTCGCTCCAGCTCTTCGAGAAGGACCGATGGAGTACCCTCGGGGGCGAGGGAGGAAGCCAGTCGGGAGAGGGCGTCCGCTCTGGAATTTTCTTCCCGAGCTATGCGGACCACCTCGAAACCCGCGAACTGTTGCGCTATGGTCTTGACTAACCGAAGGTGTTTGACCATTGGTTCTTCTCGAGCCTCATAGTCGCCGTTGACTTGGCTGGCGACCAGTTGGGAGTCAGTGTGAATCTTGACTCGCTCAGCCCCCAACCGCCGGGCCATGCGGGCTCCCGAGATAAGGGCTTCATATTCAGAGGCATTGTTGGATGCCTGGAAGTTGAACTTTAAGACGTACTGCAGCTCTGCTCCTTCGGGAGACTTCAAGAGGATGCCGGCACTGCTCCCGGCCGAATTGGAGGATCCATCGATGAACAATTCCCAGGTTGGCCCGGGCGCAGACGGAGGTTTCTCTTCGGTCGGGATGGTGCTCTCTGCGATGAAGTCGACGAGCGGTTGTCCTTTGATAGTCGAGTGAGGCCGGTATGAGATATCGTAGGCCCCGAGCATAATGGCCCACTTGACGAGACGTCCTGAGACTTCAGGGTGAGCGAGGATCCTCTTCAGTGGTTCGTCGGTTAGGACTATGATGGAGTGCCCTTGGAAGTAGGGCCGAAGGCGCTTGGCTGAGGTAACCAAGGCTAGCACGAGTTTCTCGGTTGTGGGGTACCTTCTTTCAGCCTCGTTGAGCACCTTACCGGTGTAGTAGATTGGTCTCTTAACTCCCGAATCATTTCTGACCAGGACCGAGCTAATTGTGGATGGGGTTGCCGAGAGGTAGAGATGTAAGGCTTCACCTGGTTCCCTCGTATGGGGGATGTAAATGACGTCGTGACCTTTACGGTACGGCGGGTTTTGGTCCAGACCCGAACTACACAATCGTCTGACGAAGTCAGAACGAGCGCACCATGGGCTCTGCGGAGCCCGAATAAATCGTCACTTTGGTGACTGGCACGCCCACGCACTTAACTAACTAAACAACAAAGAAACCAACAAACGAACAAACCAATTTAATTTAATAAAAAGTGCGTCCACAAGCACCCGAGAGCAAGTCGAAGATGGAAAGGACGAACAATCCCCGTACCTCCTCCAAGCAGGACGAATGCATACAGGTGTTCTGCCATACAACAAGGAAGTCCCTCAAGCAGACTAGATGGCCCCGACTCCCCAATTGGCAGTGCTGAAGGTTGAATCAGGAAAACCTGGGAATTCAGACATGGGTTCGGCACGAGCCAGAAACCACTCAAAGTCCTAAACCAGGACTCGGAGGCTTTGAACTAAACACCCCAGGGGCGGTGCAATAAGGCTAAAGTAGTACGGGAAGGGCAGGCGTCTGACCGAATCACCGCGAAGCCGAGGCGAAACCCCCTGACACTTAAATCGACGCGGCCTACCTCTCTTGCCCTTAAATCGATGCACCCTTGTGAGGATCATAAATCGGCGCACCCCCTTTTTGATGCTGAACCAGCGCGCCCCTATGGTGTACCTAAACTAGTGCGGCTATTGTATGGGGCTAAACCGGCGCTCCCCTTGGCTGCACCAGTTTAACCCAAAGACATCCCATCCACAAATCGACACCCTATTTTTGCATCAGTCTCACGCTCAGGGTTCAAGCAACAAAACATTCGATGTGGTGAAGCCCTATCTCCACCTCCGTTCGACAGTTACAGTGGCATCAACGGTAGTAACGACAGCGATGGTGGTAGTAGCAGTAGATCTCCTGGTAAATCTGTAAACATCCTGTCCTCGGATGAATGCCAGTGTACTCTACGAACCAACGGAAGCCAATGCAACAAGTCAACTCTAGACGTTGTTGCGAACGAGGTAGAGGTGGTAGGAATTCGCCTCCACTGGCCATTCTATAAAAAGGCAAGTTGAAGACAATGCAAAATGATCACAGTCTGTTGGATAAGAGGTTCTCTGAGCTAGGGCATTCCTCTCTGGCTTTAGCTCTGAGATCTCTGGTATCTGAAGAATGAAGTTTCATCCACTTCCACTTGGAGGTGAAGAAAGGGGAGAGAGTGTGAGGGAAGAGAGGTGAGATTGGGGAAGGAGCTTGTGTTCTACCCCCCTGAGGGTAGTATTGTATTTTGTGCCCCTCCCCTAGTTCCCCCTCCCTGCGTGGAGGTTGTTTGGTGCATGTACTAGCAGGGCCAACCATGAGCTTCATTGATGTAGCATGCTTGCCGGGTGCGCACGCTTCCCGGCGTACCCATGTCTTCGACCGGAGCTGATCCTTCAGATGGCTAGGTACGTGCGATCACCATTGCTCATTTACTCTTTTAGTATTTGTTCCAACTGCAGTGCCGGTGAGAGGAGTGCCCGATCCAAATATTCCACCACTTGAGTGATTGTTGCCGGTAAGTTGAGCGTCCGATTGAACCGATTCCCTCGATATCGGTCTGCCCGGTTGAATCCGGTGCCCTCTACCATCTCCTCGGGTGGCTTCCACCACCCTCCTAACTGCTCGGACCGTGTCCGACATCCTCGCGAGCCACTGGTCGCCTAGCCATCACTACGAGTCCCATGTGGAGACCACTACATGCGCGTGTGTTCGCCTTGTTACCTAGACGTTTGTGCTCACTATCTTGCGGGCTATAGGTCCCAGTGTCTCGACCGGGTTCATCCCGCGTCATTTATACCTGACTCCCTACCTCCAAAAGGTCCAGGCAGTCAAGATATCTGGTTTCAACCAGAATATCGAGGAGGTCCTTGGCCGGGTGGACGTTGATTTGGTACTCGGTGATTTTGCTTCCAAGGCGACCTTCTACATCATCGACTCCAGCACATCCTACAAAGTGTTATTGGGCAGGCCCTGGCTCCACGAAAATTGGGTTGTCCGCTCAACCCTCCATCAGTGCATCAAATACATCAAGGATGGGGAACAATGCGTGGTCTTCGGAGACCTATCCCTATTCACTCCAACAGAATGCAACCTGGCCGATGCAGCTCTCTACTTCAAGGGAATCATCTCTTTTCCAGTGATTAAGAGTAAGAGCAACGGCTAGCTCTCAGAAGAGGAGGAGGAAAACCTCTTCTCTGTTGACGAGGAGAAGGCTAAGCTCCACCGACTGCGTCTTAGCACCAAGTCATCCATAGACTACCCTGAGAGGCGTAAAGTCAATTTCGAGACTAACCTCATTAGCCGAGCGATCGACAAAAGCATATGCTTGCCACCGAACTGCATCTAGCTCGTGTATGCATCAGATGAGCACAAGGTCGAGCAGCTCACGACATTCATCATCGCTTACAGGCTACAACACCAGTCCAAGAAAAGGGCTAAAAGGGACAAGTCCATTATCTTCCACAAAGGAGACATGGCCCCTCCAGCCCCGCCAGAAGAGGCCTAAACTGGATAGGGTTTTATCATTGATCAGGCAGAGTGTCAATCGATCAACGGCTGATCTTATCATCGATATTGGGTTTATACCGATGCAAAGAAAGTTTTATAGGTTTCATCAGATTTAGACATAAGGCCTAAACTGGATAGGGTTTTATCATTGATCGGGCAGAGTGCCAATCGATCAACGGTTGGTCTCATCATCGATATTGGATTTATACCGATGCAAAGGAAGTTTTATAGGTTTCATCAGATTTAGACGTAAGGTCTAAACTGGATAGGCTTTTATCATTGATCGGGCAGAGTGTCGGTCGATCAACAGTTGGTTTCATCTCCGGTGGGACATTGGTGGAGTATAGGGACTTTAGCGGTATGGGTGTTTGATCAAGGTATAGAGGCTTCACTAGGATAGACGTAAGGTCTGTCCCAGGTGGGGTTTTATCGTTGATCGGGCAAGGAGTCGGTCGACCAACGGAGGGTTTCATCGTTGGTGGGACATTGAAGGAGGTGTACAGGCTCGACTGGAATAGGCGTAAGGTCCATCCCAAGTGGGTTTCATCGTTGGCCAGGCAAGAAGCCGGTCGACCGATGGAAGGCTTCATCAAGGGTGGTAGATGGAAAGTTTTAATAACCACATTATTGACCTAGGCGCCCTTTTGGGTTTTCACCGGAGACAGCCCCCTCTTGCTTTTGCCCACGCGCCCTTTCAGGTTTTCACGTGACGGGATATCCAATTTTGCCTACAGCGCCCTTTCGGGTTTTCACCACAGCCGGGTTGTAGCCATTTTTGCCCTTGTTCGAAGTGCTCGAATAAGTCTGGCAGGGTATCTCTATTTTTAACCCCTCTTTTCTTTTCTTTTATTATGTTCATCATGGTGTTCAACTGGGGCATTTGACTCTAAAAGCCAAGGATGCGAGGTTTCATCGTCCACCTAGGCAGAAAACCCGGGTTGACTTGAATGTTTGTAGCGGCTTAGGAGCAAAGAAATTTGCCAGGAACGTAAGTTTCATCGTTAATGTGGGTTTACATTAACGCAAGGATATAGGGTTTGATAATCTACCCGGATGGAAGGTTCGGATTGATTTAAAGGAATGTGTATGAATGGCAGCTCGAGCACGAAGCTGTTTGCTGGAGATATGAGTTTTATCGTTAATGTGGGGTTTTACATTAACGCAAGGATATAAGGTTTAATAATCCATCCGGATGGAAGGTCCTGGTTGATTCAAAGAGATGTGTATGGATGGCAGCTCGGGCACGAAGTCGTTCGCTGGAGCAAGAATACTGATCATTTGCCTATTTTTGTAGGAAACGATAATGGCGACAGGACTTGTTGCCCTCACTTTTGGCCCCGCAATTGTTGCTGGCCATGCTGCACATGGGTACCCGGCGATGCCCATAATTTTTGGCACATTCCCACCAGTGGTCAGCATCCCCAACTTTTTGGGGCTTGCCTTTGCTGATCTATAAGTGGAGTCCCCGGAGCTGAGTGGGGAGAAGATTAACAAAAAGGCCAAGGTCCCGGCGGCCCGATGCTATGCAGGCCCACTGAGATGTCCATTTCAAGTTACTAGCTGCATGGTGCACCACATCACTCATGGGGCTCACCCCGTCCACAACAGGAATCCCGGAGGATGCCAGCAAAGGAACTTCCAGAGGAATACTGCTACTACTGTTACCGGGTGCCTCTTTTTTTTTTTTTGAAAGCCCTGCCTAGGGGGGAGTGGGAGAGTGCACCCCTTACCAGAGGTAAGGATAATAGCCACTCCACCACCCAAACCTAGGAGGTAAGTTTTATTAATAATTGAATGAATAATGCCAATTACATCAGGAGGATGCTAGGCATTCCTAGCTTATCCAAACGAGCTGCACCTTTGATATTATTTGGTAGCTCTTAATGAATAAAAAAAGAATTACATTTGGAGCTACATGCTAAAGATGCCAAAGAGTCAGCAATTGTGTTCGCTTCTCTATAGATGTGGAAAATAGTGTCCGCTGGGGAGAGGTTGCGCCAGATGTCTCGAACATAAGAAAGAATAACCCACGGGTAGGAAACTTCCTTTTTAATGATCTGTACTAAGACTTTGGAGTCACACTCAATATAAGCTGGCCGATTAGTGATAGTGTGAAGATATTTTAGTCCATCATAGAGAGCTCTGGCTTCTGTAATGAGACTGTTAGACTGGGCATAGAAATGAGAGTAAGCAAGCAGGACATTGCCATGTGGGTCACGGATGACACCACCACCACCGGATACTTCTGTATATTTGCAAGCTCCATCAGTATTTAGTTTGAGGGAAGGCCAAGGGGGGCACATCCATTTGATGATTTTAATCTGAGGATAATCTCTAGCAGTAGATTGGATGCCAAAATTAGCCAAAATCTTGCAACTGCTGAAGGAGTTTTCCTTTAGGTCAACAACATTAATAACTTTCGTGGCTTGCGCAGTGATTTTGTGTATTAGACCCTATTTAGAAAACTTTCTCCCATCATGTTTAGCAGCATTTCTAGCAGTCCATAGTTCCCACATCCCATATCCAATGACAACAAAGGTGAAAAGACCAAGTTTAGAGCCGTGGTTAAGGTGCTGAAGAGGTGATAATAAGAGTTTTGGTAGTTCTACCATGTATTTGAAGCCCCTTGGATTGGAAAGAAGACCAAATAAAAGAAGCACAGTCACTGAAGATGAATAAGTGATTAGTGTCTTCCTCAACCAGATCCTTGGAGCAATAGCATTTGGAGCAGAATGGGATGCCAATTAATTTAACAATTTCATCAGTGGGGATGCAATAGTTCATAATTTTCCCTAAGTGAATGGAAATTTTGGGAGGCAGCCACTTGGACCAAAGATTAGTCCAATTAGTACAGTTCTGAATCTGAGCAGAGTGGGCAGCTTTACAAATTGAAGACACCGAGCACTCTCCAGAGGAAGACAAGCTCCAGATCTCCTTATCAGTGTCATGGGATTTGACATTGTTGATGGCAATCCTGATATTGGGGGGAAGAAATCTGTTTAGCAGCGTAGATAGATCATTGGTAGACTGACTATAGAACTCATTGGCAGAAATATTTGAATTCGGAATAAGTTCTGTAGGGATATAAGAAGACATGGTCTGGTTGCCAAACCAAACATCATGCCAGAAGCTTGTTTTAGTACCATCACCCAATATAATTCTTTTATGCTGGATAATAAGATCTTTCGCTTGCAACTAGCTTTTCCTTGCGAATCCCTTCATATTCTTGAAGTGGACATCAGAGAGATGACAACCACGGATATATTTTGCTTTGAAGAAATCAGCCCACAGAGAATCTGAATGAATTGCTTTCCATAGCATCTTTGCTCTCATAGCAATCTCCATATGCCGAAGAGACATGACACCAAGACCACCCTGGGACACCGGCTTGCAAATGGTAGACCAGGATCTCCAATGACGCTTGTTGCCATGAATTGAAGAGCCCCAGAAAAAATTAGCAAAAGATCTCTCCAAAGATTGATGAGTACCCACATGAAGAGGCGATGAAGCCAGAAAGTAAATGGGCATAGTGGTGAGAACATGCTTAATTAAGCATAGTTTAGCTCCTTAAGATAAGAATTTAGCCAACCAGCCTTGGATGCACTTCTGTATAGAGGAAAGAATACTTGCAAAGTGCACTTTCTTGCTCCTGCCAAGAATCAGAGGGAATCCCAAGTATTGGTGGGGGAAAGAATGCCTAGAAAAACCAGTGATATCCTGAATGCATTTTGAAATAGAGTCTTTAGCTTTAGGATGAATGAAAAAGCCACTCTTGCCAACACTAATAAGTTGTCCAGAGGCCCGTTCATAAACATTAAGCACCTGAAATAAATTTCTGATAGAAGCAGCCGTGGCCTTACAAAAGATTAGTATATCATCAGCAAATAACAAATGAGAAACATTTGGACAGCCCCTAGGGCCCATGAGCCAGTCAACCGTTCCATTGATGTAGGCTTCATGCAAGAATCTACTCAGAGCTTACTCTGTGATTATGAAAAGAGAAGGGGCAATGGGATCCCCTTGTCGGATTCCTCTTGAAGATTTGAAAAAGCCAGCAGTGTCACCATTGAGTAAGACAAAGAGAACCAACAGTTATTAACCATGATTTCTATGAGAGAAATAAAAGCCATGCTGAAACCAAATCTTTTTAACACTGCATATAAGAAGTCCCATTCGAGTCTGTCATAGGCCTTTGCCATATCTAGTTTGTAGATGACATTACTCCCCCTTGTTTTCCTTCCGAGCTCATGAACCAGTTCTTGAGCCAGAGCAATGTTCTCCACAATGTTTCTCCCCTTCACAAAGGCTGACTATTGATCAAAGATGATTTTAGGGAGAATACCTGCTAATCTGTTATTGAGAATAGTGGAAATTATCTTGAAGAAAAAATTGCACAGGCTTATTGGTCTGAAATCAGAAATATCAGTAGCATTGCTCTTTTTAGGAATAAGGGCTATGAGACCCGAAGTGACACTTCTAGGTAGTGGGCATTTATTGTTGAAAATAAACTGAATTGCAGCCACAACATCTCTGGAAATGATAGACCAAGCACATTGATAAAAAGCACCTGAAAAGCCATCAGGCCCAGGTGCACTGTTCGAAGACATAGTGAAAACAGCATCATGAATTTCAGTTTCAGAAGGAGTAACACAAAGGGACTCATTATCTGACAATGATATCAGTGAAGGAATGCAGTTGAGAATATTGGTATCAATATGATGATCCTGTGAAGTAAAAGTTAGAAAATCCCACTCAAGTCTATCATAGGCTTTAGCCATATCTAGTTTGAATATAACATTACTCCCTCTAGTTGCACATGCAGACTAAGGTCAGTGCACATGCAGACTAAGGTCAGTGCACATGGGCTAAGGTCGGTGCACATGCAGACCAAGGTCAGTGCACATGCAGACTAAGGTCAGTACAGGTGGAGCAATGTCCATGCAAGTTGGACGTGGTCCATGCAATCTGGGAGTGAAGTCCATGCAAGCCTAGGCTGAACCCATGCATATGTGCAGGCAAAGTCCGTGCAAGGTGTGGGCGAAGTCCATGCATGCGTGCAGGCCAGGATCAAGTCTATGCAGGTGTGCAGGCTAGGGGCAAAGTATGTGCGAGCTAGGAGCTTAAGGTCTGTGTAGCCAGGGGTCAAGTCCGTGCAGGGTCCATGTGTGCGTACAGGCTGGGAGCTAAAGTCAATGCACGTGGGATGAAGTCCATGCAGGTCTACACGAGATTGAAGTTGCACGGGGTTGGAGCTACAAAGGGGGTGAAGTCCGTGCAGGCTGTGCGTGTAGGGGGACAAGGTCCATGCAGGTTATGCACGGGGTTGGAGCTGCAAAGGGATGGGCGCACCGGGGAAGGACATGAGCGTGCCGGTGAGTGATGGGGTGGAGTGTGCCAGTGAAGAGGGTGTACCGGTGAGGGATGAACTAAAGGTGCACCATAGAAGGGGTGTGTCAGGCTAGGAAGCTGGAGGTGCACCGGAGAAGGGGTGTACCGCTGAAGAAGGGCTGGGCGTGCCGGCGAGGGGTGACCAAAGAAGGTGCTGGGGAGTGCACCGGTGAAGGAAGTTGTGCTGGCCAAGGCATAGCTGAAAGAGTGCCGAGAAAGAGGCTCAGCTAGAGGATGTGCCGAGGAAGATGCTGCTGGTGGGTGTACCGGCGAAGGCTGGCCAGGCACGCCGGGGAAGGTTTGAAGGCGTACTGGGGAGGGCTTAAAAGCGTGCCAGCGAAGGGCCTGGGAGTGGTGTACTGGCGAAGGAGTTGAGTGGCGAGGGGTGAACCGAAGGGTACGCCAGTAAAGGTGAAGGCGGTCTACACCGGTGAAGGGCCCACTCCTCCTTCACCCTCTTAAGGCCTTTCTTTTCTTTCTTTATCCTTCTCTTCCTCATTTTCTTCTTTTAAGGCCCTCCTTCTTCTAACATGCGTGTTCGGGATACTTAGCCATTGTTCAGTACAGTCCTCTTCATGTTACCCCTGGTTCTTTTCACCTTGGTTAAGATATTTTATTATTGATTATTTCATTTGTTTGTTGCTCCCTTTGGTCTTTTAGCATATTATTATTTCTGATAAAAATTCGGTAGCATAAACTCTTGATAAATCATATACTAATATAGTCATTTAAAAATCTTGTAGGACCACGGCCACCGAACGTGCCTAGTGGCATAATATGCAATGCACTGTAGAAGGCCTTACACAAGCGCTACATCAAGTAGCGCAAGGCGGAGCAAACCAAGGAGCGGGCGAACTCCATCGTAGTTTTCGGAATAGAACCCGCCAATGTTTATTAGCTCATCCGACCCCGATGATGCTGAGCACTAGCTTAGAGAGGTAGAAATGATATTCCGTGTTATGCAATGCACGGGTGAAGATAAGGTGTTACTAGCTACATTCCAATTGTAGAGGGACGCCCGATTCTTGTGGGAGTCTGTAGAAGCTACATTGGGACAAGATCCTATTGCATGGGCCGAGTTTGTTGAGCACTTTAACAACAAATACTTCTCAGACCGTATCCAAGAGAAGAAGGCTGCAGAGTTCACCGCATTAAAACAACGGACAATGTCCGTGGCCGAGTATGAGGCCCAATTTTCCTGTCTGTCAAGGTATGCACCGCATCTAGTGCATACAAAAAAGATGAAAGCTAGACGATTCCTCAATGGGCTCCGGCCCCAAAATATTACACAACTGGCGCCGATGGACATTCAAGTCTATTCAGAGATGGTGCGAAGAGCCCAATTATTAGAAGATGTCACAGAGTTATCCGATAGGATTCGTGGAAAGGATAAAAAGGAGCATGTTACTAACTTTGGCACTTACAAGCCAACTTTCAACAAGAAGAGAGCCAGTAATGGAGGAGATCCCTCCCAAGAGAAGAAGCTTAAGAAGAGTAATAAGCCATTCTCCATCACCACCACACCATCTAAGCAGGTGTGTAAGCACTGCGACAAGGGCGGCCATAGGGCTAAGGAATGCTGGAGGAGACTAGGAGCTTGTCTCCATTATGGGAGTCGTGATCACCGAGTTTCAGACTGCCCTCTACTGATTGATCAAGCCAGAGACGAGAAGCGCCTGGTGAAGAAGCAAGCACGTCTCCAAGCTCTTTAGGAGGCGGGATAAGAAGAGGGTGTGATGTGACACAACAATGGGGGGGTGGACAGTAAATAAATAATGGATCCTCGGACCTATCATGCAAACACATACAACAAGCAAGTCCTCAGTAGTGGCTGAATCCACCGTCGCACACACACGATCCCGGGGGACTCGGTGATGCCGAGTAGAGCCGATGGGTCAGGTCCCTAGCTGGTAGAGTGCCAGCAGGGCTATGGTGGCCCTCCCAAGGGTACGAAGCCCACGATTCTTTTTTAACCCCCCCACCCTCTCTCTCCTCTCACTCTCGCGCTCTCACTCTCTCTCCCCTGTTCTCTCTCGTTCTCTCACCCTCTCGGCTCCGGCTACAGACGGAGGCGACCGTGGGTGAGGTGACGATGTCGGGAAGCTGCTGAGAGGCATGGTGGAGCGTGGATTGGTGCGGTATTGGTGTGATCCCAAATAGTAGATTCAAAGCTGGCGGTTCAGTTCGCGTGATGATTTTCGGTGTGGTTTAGTCGCCTCAGCGCTTGATTTCTTCGGTGGAGGTAAGGAGATGGATCGCCACTTCGTTCTGCACATTTTCCTTACTCTAGTGCACGATTTGGTGCTCAATCAGGGGAGATCGGGCCGGTTTAGTGAAAACCATAGTTTTTGGGGTTTGTAGGGCTCACCGAAAAATGACAACCATTCTCGATAAAATTAGTGTCAAAATGACCGCTGGGATGTCAGGATCCTATTCCCGTAAGTTTCGTGTCGATCGGTTGTCATTTGGTGCCGGTAGGAGTCCGGGAACGCCGATGACTCATTTAGGGTCGGTTTGTCAGAATTGCCCTGATTTTGCGTTTTAATGCGTGCATGTGCCGTTTTTGACCCCAAGTGTGTTGTATGATTGTGTGCGTCTGTTTCCCCTGCGCTTCGGCGTGAATGGGGCATGGAACAGGCCGATTCGATCATTCCCCTGTTTTGTTCTCCAGATTTGTGCAATGGTCGTGCCAGTGACCGTCACACGTGTAACAGTCCCGCGATACACCATTACCTCTGTTGGTCATTTCACATTCTTTGAGACTGGGTGGGTGTGACGGACTAGCATAGGACCGTCACATGGCTGTAACGCGCCTGGCTTGGTGCGTTACATGCTAGTGGTTTTCGAGGACTATGGCTATCAGTCCCTCGAAGACGGTGTCTGCCTCGAAGATCGGGTCAGTCGGTTAGCCCTGACGGACCTCCCCTTGTGCGTCACATTGTGTAATGCCCCTAGCCTAGTGCGTTACATGGTTCGTGTTAGGTTTTTAGGCCCGTTGGCCCTGACGCCCCTATCCTGGCATGTCAAGTGGTGTAATGCCCCTGGGTTGGTGCGTTACGTCGTTCGAATCATAGTTGTAGGCCTGTTTACACTAACGCCCCTACCCTGGTGCGTCAGAGTAGGTAACGCGCCTAAGGAGGTGCGTTACAGTCATTTTGTTGGCCTTGATGGCCATTATTCTGTTCTGTGTCTGTTCGTGTGTTGGTCTGTCTTAGGTTTGTGTTTTAGGGCAGTGTATTTTTTAATCCCTCAAATCTCACTATTGTTTAAAAAATCCTCGAAAATGTTACCTTTAAACTAAAAAATCTCTATCATTTTTTGCTGTCGACAATATTAAACTCAAGGGAGGTTAAGTTGACCATAGTTAGTGAAAAGACTAACCCACCCTCGATTACTCCGATCCCTAGCAATCCTCTACGCGACGGAACGTGAGTATGCCAAAAACAAGTTTTGCCAGGATCCGACGTTAGTGGAGCACGACGGCGTCGGAGAGGCAGTTGACATCAGTGGCAAGGCATCCGCGGCGTTGGCCGTAAGAACATTACCCGTGGTTGTCGCCATCGTGCTGACGAGGCGTCCGCGGCGCTGGCCGTAAGAACATTACCTGAACCACGCTGCGGCGCTGGCCGTAAGAACTCACCATCGACCACTGATCAAATGTCTCAGGTCTCCTCCAATCATCCATCGCTCAGGAGCCTCGGCAGCGTGGTTCAGGTAAGGATTTCAGTTTTCATCATTTGCATTAGGATTAGGGTTTGAGCGTTGAGCAAGAAGTGACGCCTTCCGATCACCACTGCCCCCGTGCACATTGTCTTGTATGTTTAAGGTTCAATGACAGAACACATTGGCACTTTAACTTAGTTAAAATGCGTATACTAGTATGATTTGCAAATATAATTGGGCATGTTTTCTGAATCCCAGTGTAGCAAACATGGAGTGCTCAGTCGAGTATGATTTTTTTTCCAGTTCCTCTTTCCTATTTAATTTACTTCATTATTTTGGCAAATGTGGATGGTAAGAAAATGTAGAAACTCCACTTTAGACTGGCAATGCAAAGTCTGTGGCCAAGCTATACCAACTCCCTACACAATGTATGTAGCATGTGCTTCTGGTTGAAGTTCAACTTGCAACTTGCACGTTAAAATGTTTACTCATGCATTTTATATGTTTACAGAGTCAAAATATTAAGCACATTAATTTTTGTTTTCTTTCTTTACGGTTTAGGGATAAGATTGTTGTTATGTCATTTTTGCTGTAATGTTGTGAGATTATATAATGCTCTAAAAAGTTTATTATTGTACTCAGATTATTGTGTATGCGTGGTAATTTTGTAATGTAGATAATGCAGTTTGGGTCTCCTTGAACCTATTGTGAAGGGTCAATCGTTGTTCAGGTAAGGATTTCAGTACGAGCGTTGAGCATTGGGATTGTTTAATGGCCAGGGTTTCAATTTCATTTATGGTAGTTACATTGTCTAGTTTGTTTGTTCGGATTAAGAATTCTGTAACCGCCACTGGTGCCTCCAGTGGTAACTACATTGGCAGCCAGGGCCATAGAAGGTTCTTCATGAGAGATCTCTTCGACACCTGCCTATGCTATTTTGCCTGCTGCTCTTCCTCTTCTGGTGAGAGGGCCTGGTCTGGTGGAGAGTCTGACTGCCTCTTTGGGGTCGGTGGGTAGAGCCCCATATCGGCTAAAGACTCCTGCCATGTTGCAGGTGAAAACTTTCCAGCTCCTGTTTCTTCTTGCCATCCCCCTTGACGGCCTACTCGGGAACACCAGCCTGTCGAAAACCGATCGTCGGGGCAGCGTTTCCTCCCGCAAAGGGGACTGGCGTAGCTCCTGCGACTGGTTCCTTGACTCTACGGTAGGCACCGGTCGGGTCTCTTCTTCTTCCTGGAAAGTGGAGGCCACTGCCCGCAATAGTCTTTGACGACCCAAAGGAGTGCTCCCTGGGCCGCAGAGATAGTTTCTCATGGCTTACTCGATCCCTTCCCACTCTTGGTCAGGGAGAGCAGTCGGTGACTGCATGCCGACGGTGGCAACAGGAGTGTAAGCCACAGGTGCTGGGCGGGTGGCTTGGTGACGGCGCCTATGGTGCTGGCGATGGGAATTCTCTGGCAGGGCTAGTGCATCGACTGTTGGCTGGTAGGCTGGGGTCGTCATCTTGACCCTTTCATCTCATCTGGCCCTCCTCGGGCGGGTGTAGCTAGGCCCTGACCGAGCAGGTGCAGTGGGTTGGGCTTCCTTGGGAACCCAGATTTGCTTCAGCTTGGCCAGCCTATGGGCCGGTGCATTCTTTGGTGCCACGGTCGGGATAGTGGGCGTCACCTTCTCCTTCAGCTTCTCCAGACCTTGGAAAGAGTTGCAAACTGGGACAGTCGATACGATGCGGTCTGGGATTACTTTAGACCTCCGTCCATCAAGACGGACTCGGATGCTCCCCATGGTCATGGACTTGCCCGAGCTGGAAATTTGGCTCCCTGTGGGAGTGCCAGTGTCATTCCTTCAGAGCCTCCTTTGGTGAGATGCCGACCCTTGGCAAGATGGACCGGCAGCCTGGTGCACATGGTGCATGTTGCAACTTAGCGCCTTGACTGAGACGCCATTGTTGTTCTTGGCCGGGGCTTGGCCAACAGCTGCTTCAATGGCTCCCCGGAGGGGAGCATTGGTCCTGGGCTCGTCGGACGCTTCCATGTCTAGGATGTTGACAAAGGCCACCCCAAGGAAGTTGGGGAAGCCGACCACGGGAGGGAAGCTCCCGAAGCTGAGGGGGACCAATGATCAAAACACGTATGAATAAATGAATATGACAATCATGCAACAATAAATAAACTCAGGAGAGATCAACACCCTACAGGATGGAACGAATGTAATATGGCAATCTAATCAAGGCTCGGGTGCACTGTAGCATGGATGTGTGGTTTTATGAAAACCGCCTAGGGGGGATAGGTAGTTCGTGGTGAACCATCCAACAGCAAGGGGTGACAATAAGTGCAGAACAAAGATGAAATGAGCTGGCAATACTAAACAAATGACTGAGCCACTTGTGAACGTACCTGGGTGGGCAGCCTGTCACAAGCCGGGCAGGTCTTGGAGTGACCTCGACACAACTGCAGATAGAACAATGCAAGTAGGGGTACGAACCTATGTCAGGAGGACAGGCGGCCGGCTGGGGGCCGCAGAATGGAAGGGCGGGCGCTGGTTGGCCTCAGGAGGCAGCAGGGTCGCAGAGCGAATGCGGCTGGGGATGATGATGGGCGTTCGATCTCGATCCGCACTAACGATCAGGCGGCCCTTAAGGGACCGCACAACCGCTAGGGAACAGAGCTGTGTAATGCCAGCCAGCGACCTGTGACAACTCAACAAGAACAGAGACTAACAAATGCAAAAGAACGGAGGGGGGTTCAGCAAACACTAACATGATGGGCACTAGGCATCCCACCGTGATCGCCAAAAAGTCTGTTGTTCGAAAAAATGGCTTTTCCTTTTCAAAATGCCGACAATGGAATGAGGTCACCCTTTTAATCCTCCGGGCTAGAGAAACACGATAGAATCAATGCAACCGAAAGGGTGGGGTGAAGACAGAACCTGAGTGATCACCACCCAAGACCCCGGACGTGATGGACACATCGTGTCTTGAGAAATGAGGAGAGACACTCGCCTTTGCCTAGCGCTGGGAGGATGAGCGGCCGATGGAGGACCGCCTGTTAGTTGTGCGGCTCTCTATAGGCCTCCTACCAGCGCTGGAATGAACCGTGGGACAAAGCACACCGGTGGTGGTATGGTTCCGGGTCAGCCACAGGACGAAGATGAACGGCCAGGAGGTAGCTGCCCAACGTCTTGGACGGGTGATGATCGACTGCTCCACTCCACCTTCCTCCAAGTCGTAGGACTTCAACCTCCACTCTTTCCGGCCGGCCAGAAAGAATGGGCCTCATGCTGGACAGTTGCTGACTTGCAAAACAATGTGCGACCAACAGAAGAAAACCTAGATTAGCTTTACTCGATGTAGTATATGCTAGAAATGGCAGAATATAAACTAACTATCTAGGCACACCAGGTTGGCAGGTAGATTGTGGCCTTTAACCATGACCTTACAACTTGGGTAATGGTGTGTGATATCAGACTCAGTTCCTAAAGGAGTGGAAATTACTAAGTCCATCCATTCAGGTTCCATAGAGAATGAAGCAACAAATTTCTTTGAAACAAAAGAATGGGTTGCGCCGGTATCAAATAGAACTTGAGCAGACTTACAACATATAGTTAAAATACCTTCCACCATCCCACCTTCAGTTGGTTCCGTCTCCTGTAGAGCTTGGAGATGACCTTGTTTCTTCGTTGGGCACTTTTCTTCCTTAGTCGTCTGTTCATTCTATTCATTCAATAAGGGACAATCAGGAATGTTGTGCTCCCAACTCCCGCATCGGAGGCATGCTCCCAGTCTCCTCCAGCATTCATCGGCCTAATGGCCAGCCTTGTCACAATACTTGCAATTCTCCTTGGGTGGTGTAGTGATGGAGAAAGGCTTGTTGTTACTCTTGGGATTCTTCTCTTTGGAGGACTCTCCTCCATTATAGGGTCACTTCTTGTTAAAAGAAGGTTTGTAATTGTTGAGACTTGTAACATTCTCCTTCTTATCCTTCCCACAGATCTTGTCTGACAATTTCGTGGCATCTTCCAGCAATTGAGCACGGCGAACCATCTCTGGATAGACCTAGATGTCCATCGGGGCTAGATGGGTGATAAAATGGGGCCGAAGTCCATTTAAGAAGCACCTTGCTTTCATCTTCTCCGTACACACTAGGTGAGGTGCGTACCTTGACAGCCTTGAAAACTGGGCCTCATAATCAGCCACAGTCAGGGTCCTTTGTTTCAGAGCGACGAACTACACGACCTTCTTCTCTTGGACGTAGTCAGAGAAATATTTATTGCTGAAATGATCAACAAAGTCAGCCCAAGTAACATTATCCTCCATAAGGTAGCTTCAATAGATTCCTACCAACACCTCGCGTCTCGTTCCAGTTGGAACGTAGCTAATAAAACCATCTCGACATCCGTGCACTGCATGACACGAAATATTCTCTCAATCTCTTTCAGCCTGTTCTCTGCATCATCAGGGTTGGAAGAGCCCACGAACTTAGGTGGGTTCATGTTTCAGAAGCCTCTGTTGAGATCTCCTGCCCCACGATTTGCTCCCCCCTGCTCCACTTGTTGTAGCTCCTGGGTAAGGCCCTGTATGGTGCGCTGCATTTTGGGCCACTGTGCATGCTCAGCAGCCATGATCCTATAAGAGATTTAAATCTTAATTAGTTTCATATGGAGCGGGTCTGGGATGGGACCTTACAGTTTTGGGATTTGGCTAGCTTAGAGAGGACCCCTAAAGGCCAGGGATGGCCAATTTCATGGGCAGCCAGCACGTCGAGGGCGTGGGTATGATGATCTCTCTCACAACTCACCCACAGCAGACACTCACGTGGTGGAAATTTGGGATTGGGCACTCACTCACCGCTGACGGAGCTGAAAATAATACTAATCAAGCAAAGTAAGCCAGCAATGAGAGGGGGGCCAGAAGCTCACCTGATCAGCGTGAAGACGCCGATCCCGGCCGGAGACGAGGGCGAGCGAGGAAGCGTGGGCTTACCCACACATCGCACCGAGGAAGCTTCAACCTGAAATCAATAATTTACATGCACTACGCCTCACGCAGAAGGGTGGACTAGGGGTGGGGAAGTGAAGGATTACATTCAAGCACTACCTCCCATAGGGAGGGGCTTTAAGCCATCCAGGAGGGGATGGGGAGAACTAAGCTTGAACTGACTCACCGAACTGTGCCGGTTCTGTCCACTCCGGATCAGCAGGACAGGAGGTCAAAGTCGACACTCTCACGGACTCCTCCGACTGCTGGTGGTGGTGGGGCTGATGCCAAAACGTCCTGGGTTGGCCCAGGAATGCACCCAAAAATCTGGAGGTCGTTCCGATGCCAGCTGTGGTTGAGGCGGGATTGGAACCAGGGATGGTCAGACCTAGTTCAGGCTGTCTAGAACCACTGCTGCTGGAAGAAACTGATGCCATGAGTGCTCCTGGGGTCCGATAAGGGTAGGACTAGGGCCGTTGCATTTGTGGATGAATCGTCTTCGATCAGAGACCAACGAGGTTGCCAGAAGAGGACAGAGCAGGCCGCGAGGTCCAGAAGAGTGGGAGGGGGTCAGATCTGATTCAGGTGGGACTGACCTGCGCACTCTGGGGAGAAATTGTGGAACTCTATGCTCCGGGATCCAAATGGCTCCCTTCTTCTAGGAGATGGTAGAGGACATGGAGGAAAAGGTCTCACTGAAATGCCGCTCCAGGAATCACTGTGGACCGGGCATGGGGGCTTCTGCACTCGGGCTCTGGTCTGCAGCCAAAGACTGGGTGCATAGTTCTCAGAATCATAGGGGCCTGAGAAAATCACTGCCACGAACTCTCCGGAAGTCCGATAAAGGTGAGATTAGTGCCGTTGTGACCGTGGGCGAGTCCTCTTCGATCCAAGACCAACGAGGTTGCCAAAGGAGGTCGGAGCCGGGGATGAGAGAGAGAGAAGTAGATGGTAAAGCCCATGCACTTTGTGTTGAGCTTAAGTTCGTGCATCTCATGTTCGTGCACACTAAACCATGAGCATCTCATGTCCGTGCACATTAAACCCCGAGCATCTCATGTCCATGCACATAAAACCCTGTGCATCTTTCTCACTGTCTTCAAAGCCTTTGCACGAATACACAAATCCCGTGGACATAAAACCCCATGCATACTTCTTTCAGTTAACAAAGTCCTTCCATGTCGTTACAAACCCCGTGGACATCAAACCCCGTGCAGGTTTCTCATTGAGACAAAGTCCTTGCATGGTCTCTTAAACTCCTTGCATTCCTTTATAGAGTCCGTGCATGTCAAACCCCGTGCAGATACTTCACTTGACCAACAAGTCTGTGCTCAATTCAAGTTCGAGCACATCTTGAAGTCCTTGCACTTTTGCTTGTAAACAAGCCCGTGCACTTTGTGCACATTTCAACATGTTAACTCCGTGCATATTTCTCCTCTCTGCATATGAACATTATGTTAACTAGGTGATGGTTAAATATGACAGGGATTCGATTATTTCGTGGAACGTCAATTTGAAGAGGGGCTAAGGCACATGATCCGAGAGCCCTTGTCCCTAACACGTGGCACGGAGGCCTGATTTGTTCTGGAAGACTCCCAGGGCAAGAAGCGTAGTCTCCACACTCCATCCTCCCTACAACCTCATATATATACTACTGGAGCTCGTACCAAAAAGATGAGGAGGACTGAAGAAAAAAGTACACAGCTGATTGTCCTTCCTTCCTGCAAAAGAAAAGCCTTACATCTGAGAAAGAGAGAGAAGAGTCCAAAAGAGAAGAGAGAGCCAAATTGAAGATTTTGATCCTTTGTGGTCTCTGCTTCTACAGAAGCTACATTGCTCTTTTGTTTTGAGAGTTGGATTGATTGTTTTCTGTTCCTTCATCTTTGAATTTTCTTTCTGTTTCCTTCTCATATAGTCTTGTTACCCTCTGAAGGTGTTCAGAGAAAGTTAAAAGATCTCCGGGTTCCCTCCATCATGTTGGAGGAAGAGAGGATTGTCCCTCTGGTTTGTAAGTTGCTGGGTGCAGCTTACTGGGTTTCCCTTTGCAGGTTGCAAAGGAAGGGAGGTAGGTCCTCCAGTGGGTTTTCTACTTCTGGTCGCCAGAAGTTCGAGGAGGGTGTTCCTCGGGGGCAAGCTGTTCGACAGCATTTTGTTGGCAGACTGAGTCTGCGGTGCTCTTGTTGCTTCGTGCAAGGAAGCCTTACTCCGTGGAGTAAGGGGTGGACCATTAAGTCGCGTACCTTGAGCCCATCTAATGCCATGCCGGCTTAGAACCTTGCCCTACGAAGCGGGCATTTGTTCCATCGGAACTATCCTACCACTGGTGCACCTGCATCCAATCCCCAGTCCTCACAATAGGCTGCTGACCACGAAGAGGTAGATCCGCAGCCGGGTACCCAATATGATCTGCTACATCATCTGGACAAGATGCACGCCAAGATTTTAGTTCTGGAATTAATCAAGAGGTCCAAGCTTCAGTAAGATGCACTCTGGGATTTTCTACAGAAGGTTATGTTCAGTGAAGATATGGCAGTGGATAGCCTACCGACTGCCCTGGCCAAGGTTTCCAAGGGGCTGGCTATTACATTTTCAGAGGCCGAGCTAGCACCTCCTGAGACTCGTCACATGCCGCTATGCATTTCTATCATCTTAAACCAAGTAAGCATAGATACGGCATTAGTCGACACTGGGGTTTCCATTAATGTTTGTCCCCTAAGCACTCTGAGGGCATGCAATATTTCAAAAGATCTGTTAAGGCCTACCCCGACTACCATTGCAACATATGATAATTCAAGAAGGCCATGCCATGGGGTGGTCACTGTTCAAGCTGAACTCGGGCCACTCACAATGCCCATTGAGTTCTATGTGCTTGATATCGACCTATGTTCAAAGCTATTATGGGTCATCCATGGATTGATAATCTTAGTGCCGTACCATCCACTACTCATCAATCCCTCAAATTCCCTTTTCAAGGGAGGGTGGCAAAGGTCAAAAGCATTTCCATGGCTCAATCAATTGAAGCTATCTCAGAAAAGATCATGCTAACTCTTTGGCCCAGTAATCAGCCTGTTATCTCAGTGCTGGACCTCAATTTTCTGTGGGTGTATGCACCACGCAAGTCCACTGTTACACAAATAAATATTAAGGAGAAGCCCAAGATTAGAGACTCCAAGGGCTGGAACATCGTATTGAAGCTAGGCTATCAGTCGGGAAGAGGTCTCAGCGTACAATTGTAGGGGCGGACCAAACCAGTCCCCAGGGGCAGAAAAATGAGCAGAAGGGGCCTCGGTTACCGAAAGTGGCCACTATCTATCCTAGGAGACTCAGGGCCACTGACTTGGGATTACCTGTTGTGTCCCCTGGGGCACAAGTATATATATGTTGTTTAGCTTTGATGCTAGCAACATATATTGTTTTATTTTGATGACAGCAACAAAGTGACTCTGTGTATGAATCTTAATTTCGTCACCATGAGCCTGTCAATGCATTTCATTCTCTCGCCTTTTTGTCTTGACGACCAGATCATCGACGTAGCATTCAACGAGGTCATGTAGCATCTCGTCGAAGATCTTAGCCATCGCCCTTTGGTAGGTTGCACCGGCGTTCTTCAGACCAAACGACATCCTTTTGTGGTTGAAGACCCCCTTAGGAGATCGGAAAGTCGTATGGTCTTTATCTTTGATCGTCATGCGGATTTGATTATAGCCCGATGACCCATCCATGAAGGACAAGACTTCGTGACCAGTGGTCACGTCAACCATTGTCTCAGTAATTGGGACAGGAAAGTTATCCTTTGGACATGCTTTGTTCAAATCCCTGAAGTCGATGCAAACTCAGACTTGGCCATTCTTCTTCTTGACAGGGACTATATTAGCGAGTCACACAGTGTACATGCAAGGCTCTATGAAGTCCTATTGAGCATCTTGTCCACCTCAGCGTTCACCTTCAGCTCCAGCTCGTGGCGCATATGCCTTTGAGCTTGCTTGACCGAATTGACTATTGGAAGTATAGCCAGCTCATGTTCAGGAACAGAAGAGTCGAGCCCGGGCATTTCTTTATAAGTCCAGGCGAAACAATCCCTAAATTCTTCTAGGAGCTGTCGGTACGACTGCCTTTCTTTCTCGCCGAGGAGGGCGCTTACAAAGGTTGGCCGATAGTCACCCTTGCTTCTGAGATTGATCTCAATCAACTCGTCCACAGTTGCTTGGCCGCCGTCTTCGAGCTCTGGGGGAGCTGGCTGGAGGTCGACGAAGTCTCCCTTATCATCGGTGTTTGCTTCATAGACTTCAAATTCTTCGAAGCTCTTTTGCTCGTGGCTTGAAGTCGAAGGACTTGCTTCGTAGTGCTGATGGTTGGCAGGCCGAGCTGCCTTTCCCTCGGGGAGGTGATCATTTGTTGACTTCTGCTGCGGGTGATATAGACATTTCGCCAAACTCCCTTATAGAGTCATCGCTCTTAGGCTCATCTTCAACTTGCCCGTGTGAAGGAGGTAGCAGTCTTATGGTATTGATTGCATAATGAACCTCGAAGTCCCTCTCTTGGTCATAGCCGAGTCCCCGCGTATCCTTACAGGAGAAGGGAGGTTGTCCACGGACTTGTGAAGGATTCCACAGCTGGTGGAAATATGCTACTCGTGCAGGGTCCTGAGCTTGCAGGATATGCTGCTTTTCGCACATTTCTCTACTGTGTTTTGGCATATCGTCCATCTCCTAGACTGGCTCTGGTGCAGTGTCTGCGGGAGTATCCCAGCCGAAATCATCCTCGAGAGGGCTCAGTGGGACTAAGTCACATTTATAAAAGATGATTGGCTTGTCTCCCTTGCTCTTGTTGTTCCTTCTCCGTTGATAGGAGACTGTGAAGGTCTTCAGTTGCTCCACCTCGTACTCCTCCCATTGGGACGAGAGTTGAAGACATTTGGATGGCAAGGAGATGCTTCGGTCAAAGACCCAAGTGATGAGGTTGGCTTCAAAGTCAACACTTCACCTCTCCGGTTGAGTTGGCTTGGAGGTAGCCTTGAGGCTTAGCCTATGTAGTCTTACTAAGTCATGGTCAACAGTGAAAAACTGTCCTTCCTCGACTTCCTGGTCCACCTTTTGCTTCCCTTTGTCTTTTATAGGCTCGGGGATTGCCAGAGTAGACTCCCTAAAATACAGGGAAGCATCGGCCAGGTGGCACTCATTTGGGTGGAATGGAGCCTGATCTGCAAAGACCGTATGTTGCTCCCCTCCTTTGGCATACTTGATGCACTGGTGCAGAGTTAATGGGACGACCCAATTTTCATGGAGCCAAGGTCTCCCAAGCAACACCTTATATGATGTGTCGGCGTTGATGATGTAGAATGTAGCCCGAGTGGGTCATTTTTGCCGGACCATGCGCGTACTCGTCGTCGAGGATCAGGAGAAAACGTCGTCCTTCATCCGCAAGGGCATGAAATCGGAGGGCATCGCCGCCGATGTCGTGCAGGACGGCGAGACCGCCTTGTCCACGCTCGCGACCACGGTGTACGACGCCGTCGTGCTGGACGTGATGCTCCCGGGTATGGACGGCCTCGCCGTCCTGCGCCGTCTGCGCGAAGGCGGCAACCGCGTCCCGGTCATCCTGCTCACCGCCCGCGGCGGTCTCAACGAGAAGGTCGAGGGCCTCGACGCCGGCGCCGACGACTACCTGCCGAAACCTTTCGCGATGGAGGAGCTTTTCGCCCGCGTCCGCGCGCTCGGTCGCCGCAACACCGGCGAGATGAAACCGACCGTCCTGCGCGTCGGCGACCTCGAGCTCGACACGCTCGCCCGCGAGGCCAGGCGCGGGGCCAGGACCATCGCGCTCTCCACGCGCGAGTATTTCCTTCTCGAACATCTCATGCGCTCCGTCGGCCGCGTCTGCGCGCGCATGTCCATCGTCGAGAAAGTCTGGGCCTACGATTTCGATCCGGGAACGAACCTTGTGGACGTGTACGTCATGCGCGTGCGCGACAAGATCGAGCGCGACGGCGAAACCAAGCTGCTGCACACCGTGCGCGGCTTCGGCTACATCATGAAGGAGCCCGCGCAGTGACGATCCGGGCGCGGATCGGCCTCGCCCTCGGTCTCGGGATTCTCGTCACCATGACGGTGGTGTCGGTCTATCACCACCACGAGCTGATCGACGCGTACCGGGCCGGTCAACACATAACCGACATGACCCTGAATATTTTCTTCGCACCCTCACGTGTGGACTTCAGCATTCTTAATAGACCTTCAGGCAATTAATTTTTTGGCCATGAGGCTTTTTTTCCCAGCGATTTATCAAGGGTGTTCCCTCATATGGGGGATGTAAATGACGTCGTGACCTTTATGGCGCAGTGGGTCTTGGTCCCGACCTGAACCACACAATCACCTGACGAAGTCAGATCGAGTACACACGTGGCTCTTCAGAGCCCAAATGAATCATCACCTAGGTGATTGGCACGCCTCGCACTAAATAGATAAATAAATCAACCCAACAAACGAAAAGAAGAATATATCAAAATGAATTTTAGTGCGCCCACAAGGACACGATGACTGATTAGCCAGGGGCAGTCCTTGTCAGGCCGCAGCCACCAGACGACTACCCAATAGCAGAGCACGTTCCAGCTTCCCTCTGGTAGTTCGGGAGCTTCGACTCCGGTAGCTTCAACGGTGGGTTCTACATCTTTCGGTGCCAAGATCAAGAGGTTCTTCAGGAAGGGTTTCCGGAAGAAGAAGAAGGAGGGCCAAGAGCAGCGGTAGGCTTCTTCGGGCAGTGTTCAGCAGCTGGCACCTTTCCAGCGGCAGGGGTCAGTCGGTGGTTCTCGTGCGGGGTGTCCCCATTGTGGCGAGTCGCATCCAGGCAGGCAGTGCTCGACGCCGGTGATCTGTTTCAGGTGTGACCAGCCAGGTCACATGGCACGTGACTGCCCGCAGCGACCGCGTTAGCCACCCCAATTTTCACAGTAGCAGCAGTACCCACAGCAGTAGTTTCAACAGCAAGGGTAGTATCTGCCACTACCACGGTCTGTGAGTGTGGGCAGACAGAGAGCTCGAGGCCAGGTTTCCCACATGACCAGGGCAGAGGCAGAGTCGTCGCAACTTGTGGTAGGTACTGTTAAGATTTTGGGTTGCGTAGCACAAGTTTTGTTTGATTCTGGTGTGTCGCACTCGTTTATTTCGGAGGATTTCGTGCGGAGTGTTGAGGATCCGTTTTTCCAGATGTCTTACGATTTGATGGTGGAGTTACCGTTTGGTGACTTCATGGTCACTCTGTTTTGCTTCGAGAAGGTTCCGGTCTGGATCGAAGGTCAGAGTTTGCCAGGCAGGCTGTATGCGTTGCAGCTTCGGGATTATAATGTGATTTTAGGCATGGATTGGCTCGAGGCCCATGGAGCGGTGGTGGATTGTGGAATGAAGAGGGTCTACTTTCAGCATCCTCGTAGCTAGAGGTCTAAACCCATTAGGATTGGGTCGGGATAATCTTAGAAGGGGTTTGGATAGTGTTTCGGTCGAGTTGAGATAGAACACCTCGGGTTGGGACTCTTCAAGAGAGTCCCGATTGGACTGGCTGCATGGTGAGTTGGGAAGTCTAACGATAGACCGCCCTTATCCTTTGAGCGGCTCGTTGTCGTCTGCACAACTCTAAACTCATACTACGTCCTGCGGCTAGTTACGGGCCGCCCAATTCATATATACGGCCTATAGCTGGCCGCATGAAACTTGTGCAGCCTAAGAGCAACCGCCCATCCCTTTGCTATTTTTGCTTAAAGCTCGCCCTCGTTCCTCGGAACAAGCGTGTCTCTCCTCTCGCGTCGTCTCTCCCATAAAGCCGACGTACCTCTCTCCTCTTACGTCGTCTCTCCTACAAAGTTGGCGTACCTCTCTCCTCTCGTGTCATCTCTCTCGTAGAGTCAGTATGCCTCTCTCCTCTCGCCTCGTCTCTCTCCTCGAGTCAGTGTGCCTCTCTCCTTTCGCATCGTCTCTCTTGTAAAGTCAGCGTACCTCTCCTCTCGCGCTGTCTCACCCGCGAAGTCAGCGTACCTCTCTCCCTCTCGCATCGTCTCTCCCATAAAGTCGGCGTGCCTCGCCTCTCCCATGTGCCTCACCCGTAAGTCGTCACCTCTCTCCTCTCACCTGTTTTCCACCACCCAAGAATTTGCATTTTCATACATTCATTCATAGTATAAGAAAATCAACAAAAAGAGTACAAACTACGTCATGATCATATCACATCATGTGCAGGTGTCAGAGTACAAAGCAAAATCAGGCCGCCGCATCTGGCCTGTCACTATCACCTCCTCCCTCTTCGATGGCGGGCCCATCGTAGAGGTCGCACCCTCCTCTCTCTCTCACCGCCGGCGCCAGTCCTCCTCCTCATTCCTCTACCGCTGAGAGGAAGTTGCAAGGAAATGCCCAACGGAGCCGTGAGTAGCCTGACTCCCGCTCGGGGCCGCATGGCTACCACTCATCCCACTGCGGGAATGGCTCATCTCTATGTATGCTCACACCTCGCCGCGTAGCTCGAATGCCTCCTGTCGGTATCGCTCCAGCTCCGAGGTCACGGTACGGAGTCACTCCACCTAAACTGTCACGCCCCAACGTAGAATATCAGGACGTACAGTTAGAAACTAGCTAGAAATAACATTAATATGCTCAACTCAACAATTACATAGGTGCTATAAAAAGAAATACTTCTATTGATGAATAAAGACTCTGAGACATGTTTCTTAGCACCCGGGGTTGGGCTTCACCCTAGGAGAATATTACTATAGTGGGTGATATGAGGTAGACACCATCTCTGCCTTTTATCCTGCTAAAGATAGCCTACTGGGGGCAACTTTTGATGAATACCCAGCGGAGGCTGAATATGTTGAACCGGCTTAGCTAGAGGACCAAGAAGCAGAGCCCGTGATTCCTTGCCGGTGTTGGGAGCAAGTCTGTCCTGAAGAGGCGGCCCTCCAAGCCAGATTTGATACGGCTAGCAGCAGCAAAGCCGAAGATGTTGAAGAGACAAGGGCGTCTCCTCCCAGTAGTTCTCCAATGTTGATGATCTCAGCACCTCTCATGCCGATCGAGGAAGCTTCAACTGACTCCGATCAAGAGATGTATGCTGTCAAGAAAGAAAAGGCCACCTCTATTGAAGATATGACTGCCTCAGAAGGCGAGACCTCCTCACCTTCTGCTACAAGACTGGAATGCTATTCTAGCCCAACAATAGACAACCACCAGTCTGTTATAGCTGCAACCCTATCTACAGAGGGTGAAGCTGCTCACTCGCCCTTGGAAGCTGCAACGGCGGTGGATTTGCTGATAGAACAATCCACGCAGCTGCTATTGAATGAAGTAGAGAGTCCTCCGGAAGCTCTGATGATGTCAAATGAAGAAATTGTGGTCCTGGACCTTGAAGATGATATTTCAGATTTCATCGACCTTCAGCCAGCACCCTCGGAAATAGAAGACGGAGGCCAAGCTACAGTTGATGAGCTGATAGAAGTCAATTTGGGAAGTGAGGAGGACCCCGGGCCTACCTTCCTCAGTGCCCAGCTAGCTCCAGAAGAGCGGGAGCTGTACATCCAGCTGCTACAAGACTACCGGGACAGCTTCGCCTGGACTTACAAGAAAATGCCAGGACTAAGCCTCGCAGTTTAACAACATGAGCTGGCGATAAGCCCTGAAGTCGACCTGGTGAAGCAACCACCGCGGCGCATGAGGCCAGAGCTCATTACTCAAATCTGCACAGAAGTGGACAAGCTCATCGACGTGGGATCTGTTGAAGAAAACTAATATACCACGTGGATGGCAAATATCGTGCCCATGAAAAACAAGAATGGACAGATCCGGATATGTGTCGACTTCTAGGATTTGAATAAAGCTTGCCCCAAGGATGACTTTTCGATGCCAATAATGAAAGTCATGATTGATGCTACAACTGGCCATGAGGCCCTATCATTCATGGACGGGTCGTCCGGCTACAACCAGATTTGGGTGTTGCAGTATCGGAACAAGTTCATCGAGTTGGGTCGGTATGCGCCGCATATTATTACTGATGAAGCCTTAAAGACTGAGTAGTTTCTCTGTGGTTTGTGAGCCGAATTGAGAGTGCCACTTCTTGCTACCCGTGTCACTGTTATGGATGATGCATATTAGGCAGCAGTCGCGGTTGAGCTCGATTTGGTGAGGTCTGCAGGGTTCTCTCAGTCTAGTGTTACTCAGTCGGTTGTGCCATTCCAGTAGTCTTTTCAACTGTCAGCACCTGGCATTTCGTCCGTTGTGCCTACTCCTGGTGGTCCTTCGAGGTAGATGTTTAGGAAGTCCAAGAAGCATTTCAACCGTCAAGCATCTTCGGGTTTTGTGTAGCAACAATCGACGTCTTCTGATTTTGTTCAGTCGTCTGTTTCTCCTTTTCAACAATGCCGTGAGTTTCCTGTGAGTTAGCTGAGGCCGTGTCCGAGGTGTGGTGGCAGCCATCCCGGTGTACCATGTTACTTTCCGGTGGTTTGCTATCGCTATGATCAGTCGGGCCACGTTGTTCGAGATTACCTGATGAAGTCTGTGCCGGCGTAGTTCTCACAGGTTACCCAGCTGCAGCAGTTACAATTTCATCTTCCTACACTACATTTGCCTCAGCCATCATTTTTGTAAGTTCCTGCTTCTTCCCAGCAATCTTCTGTAGCCTCTAGCCGAAAGCTGAGGAGCCGGATCGCTCACATCACTCGTGCAGAAGCCATTGCGTCCAATCTCGTAGAAGGTACGATTTCGATTTTTGGTCATCCAGCTCGTGTGCTATTCAATTCAGGTGCCACTCATTCATTTGCTTTCGAGGATTTCCTTGCTCATCTCGAGGAGCTGGTGACCGAGTCGCCTTGTGAATTGCTCGTTGAGTTACCCTCCGGAGATTTCATATCTACTCCATTTTTCCTGGAAGATTGTCCTATTATCGTCAGTGACCGATAGTTGCTAGTGAAGTTGTATACGCTGTAGTTGGTCGAGTGCGATGCGATCCTAGGCATGGACTGGTTAGAGTGATATCGTGCCGTGGTTGACTGTGGGTCCAAGAAAGTCTACTTTCAGCCACGCGGGAAATTAACTTTCTATTTTCAAGGTACCTGATCCTGTTATTCTCATTTTCTGTGGTTAGGTGTGATTCATTGTTAGTTTTCTCCTTGTTCTTCCTTGTAATTTCGAGGACGAAATTACTTTAAGGAGGGGGAGACTATAGCGCCCGTGATTTAATGGATCCATAGCAGTCTGAGTCTTCACCCCTATCCACCCCTACTACACCTATCACCATCTTGCACACCCAGTTCGCAGGTAGCAGCAGAAGCCCAGCTTGTCGAGTCTGCCCCGGGGCCATCCGGCATCTACTAGAGGTGTCCCATACATCGACGGAAAGATCTTCAAGTCAGCTTCGACAGCGAGGTGATCCCACCTTCATCCGAGTTCGGGGCTGTTCGGGAGATCCATTTTTGTCAAAGTGTGCATCTAGCATCTGAGGGAAAACCAGAGCACTAGTGCAGAAGCTGCTACTTCCACATATCAGCTCTCCTTGGTGCGCCATTTGGTTGGGACGTTCCTCTACCAGTCTTCTATCCAACGCAGCTGGCGGAGCCTCTTTTGGAGTCTGGAGCTATCTGTTCTGAATTTTTTTCCCCGGGTGCGCAGGTCAGTCCACTCAGAACCAAAGTAGACACCCCTCCACTCTACGTCCTCTATCTCCCTACTCCAACCTCTCCTGTCGGCCCTTCAGGTTGGAGATCAAAGATGAGTCATAAACGGAAGCGTCCATTTTGGTACCGCACCATTTCGATGACGGGAGTGATCGTGACGGCGTCGCCTTACTGAGAGTCGATCTCCACAGACTATGCAGAACTAGTCTGACCTACAACCTGAGGTGACTTACAGAAGCTCCAGCGACCACACCACGGCTCCCCTTGGTGCGCCACTTAGCCCGAGGGTAGTTCCAACAGTCACCTATCCAACGCAACAAGCGGGGCACCGATTGAAGCTCGGAGCAGCCAGTTCTGATTTTTCTACCCCAAGGTAGCAGGCCAGGTCAGTCAGGACCCGTCCAGACCCTCTCCCACTCTTTTGGACATATCTCTCGGCCCCGGCCTCCTCTAGTGTCCTTCCTGGTCGGAGATCGAAGAAGCTTGACCACGGTCATCCTCGACTTGGTCCCGCCATGATCAGACTTCAACAGTGGCCGTGATGACTTCAACCAGTTGCTGCTGCACCCTAGGACCAGTCTGAGCCAGAGTGTAGAGGTCCAGGACCTGAGCCTGCACCGGCTGGTGTCGACGACGGGGCCACCCACAGAAATTCACAGGCGTACCGGGGTCTGTCAGTGACGTTTTGGCACTAGACACGGTGACTTCCAAGCTTGGGAGAGTGTGTGGCAGCATCTACAGTGACCACCTATCAGGTAGTTCCAGACCCAGGTACAACTACGGGTTCTCTTCTACGTCGATTTTTCCCCTCCCCTCGCTTGGCCGGCTGAAGGCCCCTCCCTGTGCGGAGGTAGTTTTGGTGTCCCTGTGCAGTCCCGGCGGGACAGTGCTCAAGCACCTCCAAAGGGACGACCCCAAAACCTCCCCCAAGTGGCCTGAAAATTTGAGCGTTGTTTATTCATATCCAATCTCTTCACCCAGAATTTTCTCACCACTTAGGGAGCCTCTCTTTCCCACTTGCCCGCCCGTACTTCCACTCCACATTTCTGACTGCACTGGGCAGCAGAACTGGACCCCCAACTATTTACACCTCCCATACTCAAAATCCCCACTGCATGCCACTGTGCCACTGCTACCTAACCACCCCATGACCATCTCCTGCCCACTAGAGAAAACCCCGCCCCATTTACCATCCAAAAGCCCTGGTTCCAACCCAATCTTAGACCCACTGTCCTGCTGCCCGAGGACAGGCCAGATTGCGTAGGGTCTGCTAAGAAATTCGCCACGACTTCCTCGGAGCTCAGTTGCAGTCACCATTCGACCGGCGTCCATTGGACATCCCCAGCAGCGTCCCCACCAAGTTTCATGACCAGCCGACGAGCAGAAGGTAGCGTACCATGCTCATCATCCTGCTGTTTCCTAGCACAGTGTAGATTGACCAGCAGTCTGCCCACACGTTTGAGAGCACGCCGGAGCTTCCCTCCCACGCCGTCGGCATCCAGCGTCTTCCTGAGTGGTCTTAATCCCTTTCTGCCCTCCTCTCAGGGCCGCACTCCTTCCTAGGCGACGAGGCTCGTCTTCCTTGCTACCGGGCCCTGGCTAGTTCATGGGCGTGGTGCAGTTTACTTCAGTTGCAGCCACATGTGGACGACGAGAATCACCGACCCGGTGCCCGTCACCCCACCTCACACGATCCTTGGATTTCGTTGTGTAGCCTTTTACCTCCCTGCGAGGAGTGGACATTTGTTTGGATTGTACTCTCTTAGACTTGTCCCGAGGATCGTGTGATTTGGCTGGGCTTCTTCCCCACGCCTCGAGCATGGAGGTATGCGTCTGTTCCTCCTTTGCATTACTTGCTCATTTAGTATAGCTCTTGATGCCGCTACTTGTGAGATATTAGGCGCCTAACTCTATATTGATACATCACTGCCACGGTGAGAGAGCGTGACCGTCCCGTGCTCGACCCGAGCACGAGTGTGTGAATTGCCCACCCTAGACTTTGCCGGTTCCTCAACCGTGTGGATCGACACGCTTCCCTCTCTTGGGGATGATTGCGAGCTTGAGTTACTTGTTTTAGGCGTGATCCCTCTCTTGGGAGTCTTAGGTGTCGAGTTACGCTACTCAACCTATCCTCCCTCTCCCTCTGCAACCCACATTCTCCTCCCCTCTGCTTAGTGCACCCACAGCAATCCCCGGAGTCGCTCTGTCGTCGCTCCTTTCCCCGTGGATTAAGAAGCTTCGTTCTACTACACTCTGCTACAAGTTAGCAGCAGAGACTCGTTTGGCAGGCATTCTAGCAGTGTCCACAGTGAGATTTGGCTCGAGGCGTCTTCAGGAAAGTCGTCCACCTTCGAGTCGTCCACGCTCCTGAAGTGGTCCCGCCTCCTTTCGTCAACGGCATCAACCGCTACAGGCCTTTCCATGCAACTTCACCCAGACCGCACCTATTTTTGAGTGCCACTTGGCAACGCCGACACCGACTTCCCCTGTGTAAATCGGCCAGAACTCCCTTCACGAGAGTTCTTCTTATTCGAAGCGCCGATGAACCAGAGGTGGTCCCACCTTCTTTTGACAACACCTTCGCCCAGGGTGTCCATTTTCCCTCGATCGCGCCAGACTTGAAACTCTCTATTCGCCCAGGACAGACTACCACCTAGTCAGCCCTGATACTCCATCCTCCACTCAGTTTCAGGCCGAGCAGCTTCTACAAAGTTGTGACATTTGATGATACGAAGCCAACGCAAGTGGTTTCATCTCATTCTGATATCAGCACAGAATATTCCACTATGGCCATTGTCGACCTGTCCTGCTGTTTTCCCAGGAGCCTGACGCTGACCATTCCGGCGACCACAATGGACGAGGTGATCTGACAGCCATCAGCTTTTGAGGGTTCGTCGTGCTCTCCATCAGCTACGCCCACGAGTTGGTCCAGTCACTTTTGGAGATCTACAGCGAGCGTACCTATCGACGCACCACGATCGCGCCATCCAGTCCTGTGAGGCAGAACTGCATAGGCCATCATCTGTGACCTCCTCCACCTTCCAGCGACATCGGCTTGACCTCAGACTTTCAGGCATCCTTCGGCATCCCCCAAGCTTCGTCCTGGCATTGACAGCACCTCGATTGGACGTCAGAGCTAGGCGTACGATCGTAGTTTGGTTTCCCCTCCCTTTGTTCCCCCCTCCTGCGCGAGGGTAGTGCATATACTGATTTGCCCTTCCCCGTGATCCCCTCCCTGCGTAGAGTGTAGTAATTGTAATAGTAGGGATCATCGCCAAGCTTCCACGACGCAGCGTGTTTGTCGGGTGCGCACGCTCCCCGATTTGCCCTTGTCTCCGACCGGAGCCGGTCCTTCGGACGGGCTAGGTACGTGCGGCTGCCACTCCAATTTGCTTGCTTAGTGGGCGCTAAGCCGGCCAGGCGGGGTGGGGGAGAAGATCACTAGTTTACCGAGAAAACCACTCGGCCGGTTCTGCCAGCTTCTGGAACGGACTGACCGACAGTCGCTGTTGACGCCGCCACGGATGGTAATGGACTCGGATGACGCCGAAACCAATGCCAATTCCCCACTGACTGGTCCAGGAAGGCTACAAAATTTTCTACAAACAGTCCATTGTCGTGGCTGGCTCTAGAACTGGGGTGTTCTATTCTAACTGGGACTGCTCTCAGGTCACAGTAGTAGGAAGATGACGTCGTCATGGACACTCCCAGAGTCGAACAAGTGCGGGACTAGAGCAAGCACATCCATCTTTGAGTCTTCTTCAATCTCTAACCAGGAAGGACACCAGAGGGGTTCGAAGCAGATAGATATGTCCCAAAGAGTGGGAGGGGGTCTGGACGGATCCAGACTGACCTGATCTGCTACCTTGGGGTATACAAATCAGAACGGGCTGCTCCAGGCTTCAATCGATGCCCCACTTGTGTCGTTGGGCACAAGACTGGTGGGACTCCACTCCGGATAAGTGGCGTGCCAAGGGGAGCCGTGGAGTGGTCGCTGTAGCTACTGTAAGTCGTCTCTGGTTGCAGGCCGGACCGATTCTGCATAGTCTGTGGAGGATGACTCTCAGGAAGGCGGCGCTGTCACGATCACTCCCGTTGTCGAAATGGTGCGGGACCAAAGCGAGCGTGTCCTTTCTGAGTCTTCTTTGTTCTCCAACCAGGAAGGGCACCAGAGGAAGTCAGAGTGGGGAGGTAGAGGGTGAACAGTGGCTGGGTATTAGTGCTAGTTCTGGGTGAACTGACCTGCGCACCCGAGGAAGAAAAATCAGAACGGACAGGCCGAACTCCAAACGTGGCTCCGCCAGTGTCGTTGGACAGAAGACTGGTAGAGGAACGTCCTAGTCAAATAGTGCACCAAGTGGAGTTGGGGTGTGGACGTAGCAGCTTCTGTAGCAGGGCTCAGGTCTTCCCACGGATGCCAGATGTGTACTCTAACAATAATAGACCTCAAGGACAGCCCTAAACTCGGATGAAGGCGGGATCACCTCGGCGTCGAAGCTGACTTGAATACCTTTCCGTTGATGCATGGTACACTTCCAGAAGATGCCGGTTGGCCTTGGAACAGACTCGACAAGCTAGGTCTTCTGCTGCTGCCTGCTAACTAGGTGTGCAGGAGGGTGATAGGTGTTGTGGGGGGTGATGGGAATGTGAAGGGGTGAGGGCTAATGGCTGTGCAAAAAAAAATTGAGACTTAAAATAGAGGTGCCCCGCCAGACTTGCTCGAGCATCCTACTGAGCAGGGGCAAGAATGGTTATAACCCCGCCATGGTAAAAACCTGAAAGGGCGCTACAGGCAGAATTTGGTACCTCGCCAAGTGAAAACTCGTAAGGGCGCGTGGGCAAAAGTAAGAGGGGGTTGGCTCCGACGAAAACCCGAAAGGGCGCTTGGGTCAGTAATGTGGCAATTAAAAAAAAAGAAAAGAAAAAATGAATGAGGCGTCATTATTTTCAAACCTTGACATGGAAACACCCGGCATGATATTCCCTATACGTCCCACCGTCGATGGCTTGACATCATCGTCAGGATCGATACTATAACCCTCTGATGTAGGCCTTACGCTTATGCTACTAAAATAAAACTTTTTCTTGCTTCGGCATTTACCCATGTCGATGAATAAACTACCGTCGATGCCTCGACATCATCGTCAAGATCGATGTTGAAACCCACCAGTGTAGGCCTTACGCCTATGCTGTTAAAACAAAACATTTCCTTGCTCGGCATTTACCCCATGCCGATGAATAAACAACTGTTGAGTTCTCGACATCATCGTCAGGATCAATGCTAAAATCCCCCGGTGTAGGCCTTATGCCTATGCTGCTAAAATAAAATCTTTCTTTGCTTCGGCATTTACCCCATGCCGATGAACAAACTACCATCGAGTCCTTGACATCATCGTTGGGATCGATGCTGAAACCCACCGGTGTAGGCCTTACGCCTATGCTGCTAAAACAAAATATTTCCTTGCTTCGGCATTTACCCCATGCCGATGAACAAACTTCCATCGATGCCTCGACCTCATCGTCAGGATCGATGCTGAAACCCACCAGCGTAGGCCATACGCCTATGCTGCTAAAATAAAATCTTTCCTTTCTTCGGCATTTACCCTATGCCGATGAACAAACTACCATCGAGTCCTCAACATCATCGTCAAGATCAATGCTAAAACCCTCCGGTGTAGGCCTTACGCCTATGCTATTAAAATAAAATATTTCTTTACTTCACCATTTACCCCATGCCGATGAATAAACTGCCGTCGAGTCCTCGACATCATCCTTAGGATCGATGCTGAAACCCACCGGTGTAGGCCTTATGCCTATACTGCGAAAACAAAACCTTTTCTTATTTTGGCATTTATCCCATGTCGATGAGCAAACTACCATCGATGCCTCGACATCATCATCAGGATCGATGTAGAAATCCACCAGTGTAGGCCTTATGCCTATGCTGCTAAAATAAAAACTTTCCTTGCTTCTACATTTATTCCATGCCAATGAACAAACTATTGTCGAGTCCTCGACATCATCATCAGGATCGATGCTAAAATCGTCCGGTGTAGGCCTTACACCTATGCTGCTAAAACAAAATTTTTCTTTGCTTCGACATTTACCCCATACTGATGAACAAACTACCGGCGATGCCTCGACATCATCATCAGAATCGATGCTGAAACCCACCAGTGTAGGCCCTACACCTATACTGCTAAAAGAAAACTTTTTCTTGCTTTGGCATTTATCCCATGTCGATGAAAAAACTACCATCGAGTCCCCGACATCATCATCACGATCGAGGCTAAAACCCTCCGGTGTAGGCCTTACGCTGTTGCTAAAACAAAACCTTTCGTTGCTTCAGCATTTACCCCATGCCAATGAACAAACTACCGTCGAGTCCTCGACATCATCATCAGGATCGATGCTGAAACCCACTAGTGTAGGCCCTACGTCTATACTGCTAAAACAAAACTTTTTCTTGCTTCGACATTTACCCCATGTCGATGAACAAACTACCGTCGATGCCTCGACATCATCATCAAGATCGATGCTAAAACCCACTAATGTCGGCCATACGCCTATGCTGCTAAAACAAAAAATTTCCTTACTTCGGTATTTACCCCATGCCGATAAACAAACTACCATCAATGCCTCAGCATCATCGTCAGGATCGATGCTGAAATGCACCAGTGTAGGCCCTACGCCTATATTACTAAAACAAAACTTTTCCTTGCTTCGACATTTACCCCATGTCAATGAACAAACTACCATCGAGTCCTCGACATCATCATTAGGATCGATGCTAAAACCCTCCAGTGTATGCCTTATGCCTATGCTACTAAAATAAAATATTTCTTTGCTTCGGCATTTACCCTATGCCGATGAACAAACTACCATCGAGTCCTTGACATCATCGTCAGGATCGATGCTAAAACCCACCAGTGTAGGCCCTACACCTATGCTGCTAAAATAAAACTTTTCCTTGCTTCGCAATTTACTTTATTCCAATGAACAAACTACCGTCGATGCCTCAACATCATCGTCAGGATCGATGCTGAAACCCACCAGTGTAGGCTTTACGTTTATGCTGCGAAAATAAAACCTTTCCTTCCTTCGGTATTTACCATATGTTGATGAACAAACTACCGCCGAGTCCTCGACATCATCGTCAAGATCGATGCTAAAATTATCTGGTGTAGGCCTTACGCCTATGCTACTAAAATAAAACCTTTCTTTACTTTGGCATTTACCCCATGCCAATGAACAAACTACCGTCGAGTCCTCGACATCATCGTTAGGATCGATGCTAAAACCCTCCGATGTAGGCCTTATGCCTATACTGTTAAAACAAAAAATTTTCTTGCCTCGGCATTTACCCCATGCCAATGAACAAACTACCGTCGATTCCCCGACATCATCGTCGGGATTGATGCTAAAATCCCTGGTAAGAGCTAGGCCACTAAAGCAAAATACCCTTTACTAAGGCTTCCTGCCTATACCCCTGTGCTAAGGTTTCGGGCTTATACTCCCTCTATCCCAGCATCCTTGGCCGCTTAAACAAATAGTTCTACCATATTCAGAACTTTGGACCTCCGAGGCATTCACGGCGCGGTGGAGTGAACCCCTCACCCTTTCTCTGAAAGAGTGGGCACTCTCCTGCATTTTACGTGTAGCAACCCATGAAAAGTAACCGAATCTTTTGACACCTACTAGTCAGAGCAAGAAAGCAACAAGAAAAACACATAAAGGAAGCCCAGAGCCTGCAACTGAATAAAATTTTGATTTCCATTATGATAAAAAGAAATTACAAAAGAACTCCCTTTGAAGGAGCAGAATTACATGAAGTGCGGCTATTGCCAATGAAAGATATCTTCAAACTCTAAAAGCCCAACAAAAGGGGCTGCCTCTTGTTCCCCAAGATGAATTTCCTCTTCCTGAAGATGAGCCAGCTCCTTGCGCAGTGAAGCTACCCAACCCTCCAGCACGATAGTTTCCTCGGCACTTTCAGCATCCATATCTTCTACGAGATGCAGCTTTACCTTAGTAGAGACCAGCTCTACCTACAATTCTTCCAGCTTACCTGATGTGACACCACCTTGGGGGTGGTAGCCACAAGACCGAAGATCCCCCGGACCTAACAAGCAAGCGATGCGCAAATCGGTGACTTCACTCAAGCGGACTTACCCGCTAAGCGCACTCTCGTATCCGTAGGCAATCCGACGATGGTAGTGAGGATTTGACCATGCTGGATGTCCCCGTGGTGAGAAGACGGGCCCCAAGTGTGGGATCAGATGGTGATGACCCCATCACATCCCCTCATGCCGGGATCGCCCCTCACGTTCCCGTCAGCCGCGACCATGCACGTGTCATGACGTCTTGCTCCCTCCCAGTAACAAGGTCATGTCGACCGTTCAACTTGTGCCGTGATCGACCCTCACCCAGACACCGGATTGATGTATCCCCTCAGTCGCCCAGCCAGCCACAAGCCCCCGTTCGGCACCGCGGCTATGGCCCATGCCACGGGAGGAACCTTCTGTAAAACATACATGTACTCACATATCACGCATCGACCTGGGGGCCGATTAGCACATCAAAATTATCCCGAGGCATGCCCCTGTTGTACCCGGACCATCACGGCCCGCCTATAAAATATATGCATCTCAGTGTTATGCCGCCAGTTGGACGTATGCTCTCGCATCCACGTTCAGGCCTCCAGTTACCCTCTGTGTCACCTCGCGTGAACCTCCAGCACCCTTTACCCCCAGCCAACACTACCCAGTCAGAGATGAACCTACAGCTGCAAAGTGCTCTTGGATCTTCACCCCGGGCTTCAAGAACATATGAATTTCTCTTCGGCACAGAACGAAGGTCTTTGGATTCCATCCGATGTAAATAAACACCGATTGCTTGCAGTCGGTGGGGAAAGACGTCCTGCACACGACTCCCTACAGTCACCTACGCACTCGCACCAATGGAATCATTCTTCCCTTCACGTGTCACTCATCCCCCGAGTCTACGTGCCACGCCCTGGCGGCGCATCCCCATTTAAATGTTCAATTCCACGGGTGATTGTCGAGAAATCGACTGGCACACCTGCACCCCAGTCACGTTTCCTATTAACCTAGAAAACCTCCCGTGTCACTCGGTCTCCCCTTGACTCTCCATAAAAGGCGAGTGCATGGTGCCGCTTTGAGACGGATACGGTCAAGAGAGGGGGTGCCCGAGGCCCATTCACTTTTGGCATCTCTCCCGTAGCTATATCCTACCCCTCACTCCGGTCACCGCCCACACAGCCCTGGTGAACCCCCCCTCCGGGGCGAAACAAAAAGGATGGCATGCCCGGTGGGATGTCTCCCGCCTTCCTTCTTTTTGCTGCAGTGAAAGTCCATGCCAGCCCTGAAGTCTGGGTGCCCTTTTCCTATCCTTACAGGAGGGGTAGCAGAAGAGCACCTGTTCGCACTTCCCAGCAGCTTCCAGTTCATCTCCCAATTGCCAGATCGTGTTCGGCGTCCTTGTCGCACAATAGGTAGGGGGATGGAATCCTCTCCTCACTAGGAACCCGCCGGTACCACATGCACCGTGGTATGATGCCATTTTTCTCATTTTTTGTGCATGTTTCCATGTTAATATAATTTTACCTTATTTTCTGAAAATCTATTTCATGGCCATCGTTTTATGTTTTAATGGCATGTGTGGGTGTGGAATGTTGTTGTGGGCATGGCAGGTTAGGTTAAAAATTAAAATCCCCTCGTTTTGGGCCGACAGAGAGGGATTTTGGCCCAAGCCAACCCTTTCTCACCGTCACGGTAGTATTACGGCCACTTTGCGACCGTTCATCTACCGGCGGTCAACTCCAGACTGCACATACCCCTTGAGTGGTCCAACTTGGACCGCCTAAGACCCTGACCTCTAGGAAGGTTTAATTAGAGCGGCCCAAACCCGTTCGTTCATGACAGATGAACGGCTTAAAGGCTGACTGCCCATGGGACTCCCCGTCTCTTCGTGCAGCTAACCCTCAACCGCCCAACCTTGAGCGGCATGTCTCTAGCCGCCTGTCCCTTAGAACCCCTGGTGGACGAGCGGGCACTCCCCAGCCGTCCATCCTTGAGCGGCCCTGCCTTAGCCATTTGTGCCCTGTGTACTGGCTTCAGTGTAGATAGTGAGCGGCTGAGACCCAGCCGCGTATGCCTGGATGAGCGGCGGTCCCCAAACCGCCCATCCGATGAGCAGCCAGAGCATAACTGCCCATCCCTACAGAACTTTAATTTCAACATATTTATTCGATTTATGCTTTAAATGCTGCATTATCGCCATGTTTAAAATCTTTTAATAAATTGTGGCATTATTTTAGATCCCAATAGAATTACTTTCTCTTTCCTTATGATGGAACCACTAGTCATAGCCCAGTGACCTATAGTGTCGGCCCACCTGAGAGAGGTGGAGGGGCGTTCCCATTGTGCGGTTTTTAAGCTAGTTGCTGTGGGCCCCTATGATTACCGTAGCATCCTACGAGGGGGTGGGGAACTAGCTAGAGACCTGGCTATAGGCAGGAGTCAGTGTGTGCACACATGGTCAGAGACCTGGACTGACACTGACGAGTGTTACTCTGACTAGTACTTGGTTAGGTCCTGTTACGCCTCTCGTGTGTTTTGTCGATTTGGCATACGAGTTGCTTGAGACACAGTATAAGCCGTCAGTCGACGCATCTGGTCTCTACTTCTTGGTGGTCTTCCTTTCTCTCACTCTCACTTGGTTGGCTGAGGTTTATTCTATTGGCCAAAGGCCCATGATCACCTTCGAGTGGCCCACACGCATGCTTCTTCTCGCAGTGCAATTTCTCACAAAGGCTTCAATAAGGCGAAGGCATCTTCATGTGGGGTCCCTCACGTAGGCCTTCACCCCCCATGCAGGCCAACGCGGGATCCCCCCGATGCAACATTTCTTCATGCATGCAACAGGCCCCTTCGCGGGCAAGATTCTCCAAGTGGCCATGGAAGGTATGTTCAACGGCTCTCTCACGCGGGCCCCTTGGCGTGTTTCACACATGAATGACGGCCATCCCATTCAAATGCACTCGAGAGCCTCATTCAAGGTGGGCGGCCAAGTTACCCATGCAGGCAGTGTCGACCCAAGTGAACGTGGTAGCCGTTCTTTGTTGACGGGTCCACGTAGCCCCCTTCTCTGCGCCATGCTCAACATGGCCTCCCCTCACGTGGTCGGTTGTATCTCCAAAGCCCCCTTCGCACACTCGTGGGTGGCCCCATGCAAAGGCCACCAGTAGCCTTCTCCCTCTTGCTCAAACACATGATTCTTCACATGAAGCATTCCCATGGCAGGCGGTGTCAAGTGACCATGGTAAAAACCCTCTCCCCGTGTCTCACACAGCTTCAACGCCGGCAGGCAAGAGCACCAGAATATGTAATGACCTAGAGATCCAGATACCGATATACTGATAACGCGATATACCGATACCAAGAACCGAGGAAGCCATGCAAGAGGCTGATGAGTCCCCGTAAGGGTTGTAGGAGTTTGTCGAGGAGATGGATAATGAATTGGAATGACACGCGCGTAATATTAATTAGAGCACAATTTAAAATTTTAATGCGAAAGTAAATTAAATATATCAGAGTGATAAACAGTAAGTAATAGTCCAGATCCACAAGAACAAGTCCAACTACCAAAAGAAAGGTCCAATGTACAACTACAAGGGGCATACTCCGGTCCAAGGTACACAAAAGGATAGACCGACTACTGCTGACTGACTAGTGACGGTCGCCAAAAGCGCGGGAACCACCGATAGATGACTGGGGTTGATCACCTGAAAGAAGGAAGGGTGAGTCACAGCCAGACTCAGTAGGGGTCACGCGGATCCCTACCTCTCAACTAAACAAGCAGACATGCAATAGGATAATTAAAGCATGCATTTAAAGCAATAAACATGCATTGGCATAATTTAAAGATAATTATAGTAAAACTATAAAACCTATCTAAACAGTTATCATAGCTAACTATATGCCAATTTAATATAAATATAAGCGTAAGGAGATAACTAGTCAGAGTAACACCCGTCGGTGCCAGTCCAAGCCTCTGACCACGTGTGCACACACTGACTCCTACCTGAGCTAGGCTCTCTAGCTAGTTTTCCCTCTTAGTAGGATGCTACTATTGGCCGGGGCCCACGGAACTAGCTTAAAAATCGTGTATTGGGAATGCCCCTCCACCTCTTCTAGGCGGGCTGACACTAGGGGTCGCTGGGCAACGACTAGTGATTTTATCACAAGGAAGGAGAAAGTACTCTACTGGGATCTAACAGTAAGCCATTGTATTATAAAATAACTTAAGCATGGCGGATATGCAACCTAGAATGCATTAGGAAATAACTTTATAACTTTTAGAATGCCAGAGAATGTAACGTGTCAACACTGCCCTGTCACAGGCTGTGACGGTCTAGGGTAGGGGCGCTACAAGACTATGACGCGCCATCCTAGGGCCGTTACGCTTACCCGAACAAGTGAAAAATTCACAGTTTTACAAGAATGTAACGCACCTATATAGGCGCGCTACAAGACTGTGACGGTCGCACGATTGACGGTCACGCCAACCACCTATGTAAGTTAAGATAAGTCAAAGGGACTGTAACAGTCTAATGATATACCATTACACAAGGTGTGACGCACCTCTATTGGTCCACCACAATAACATAATGCACCCTATTAGGGGCGTTACAAGTGTGATGGTCACTGGTGTGACCGTCACACCGTTTGGGTTGCGAGTGTGTTTGGTTTGAAACTGAAACACCCCCCGATTGACCGGAATCGACAGGGATCGCGGTGGAACCTGTTTACCTACTATCACATGCATCCACAACATCATTCTATAGCTATAAAACACAGCGACGATGCCCATAGTGGATTAAAACATAAAGAACGGTGTTCATGGAGTAAAAATCAAAATTTGACGATGGGCATGCGTAAAAGACATAGAACGATGTGCATGCGATAGGGAATGCTCCTACGGAGGTCGGGAATCCATCCCCCTACCTCGTTCGAGCTGAAATGGCCGTCCGGGCCACATGCAAGAGCCGGAGACACCGCGCCCCTCTCGCTCCGTCTCACCTTCACGGGCCGCGATCGGCGTCGAGGTGGGCGTCAACGCGCTCCACTCATCGCCACGAGTCCAACGGTGCCCTCCACGTCGCAATCTATCGTCGTCTCGCCCGAACCCCGGAGGAGAGAGAGAGAGTGGCAGTCGAGAGAGAGAGAGAGAGTGTGTGTGTGAGATGGGAGAGAGAGAGATCAACAAGAGTAAGAGAGAGGGGAAGGTTCGAACACGTCGAGCTTTCCCCTTTGCTTGGAAGCAGTCGGGGTTAACCCAAGTACCAAAGGAGGTGAATCCCGCTCAGGATTAGCCAGAGGTAAGGGTGAAGGGTTAGGTGGTGGATTAGGGGTAGATGGGTTAGAGGTTAAAGGTATAGTGAAGGGCCGAGGTGGCGTTAATGGGAGATCAATTGTAGAAGGTCTCGTGGTGAGTTTGACGAAGGCCGGTGCTGTGGAGCTTAATGGTGTAGGTGGGGGAGGTGTAACTGGTGGAGGTTTAGAGGAAAGTTCGGCGGAAGCCGGTGTTGTGGAGGTTGATGGTGGAAGGGGTTTAGTGTGAAGGAAACGCCGAATGGGGCAAGCGATATTAGGGGTTGGAGAAGTCTCATGATGCACTAGCATGGGTGATTGCAGTATCGACCCATCGTCATAACACTAATAAGACTCAAAAACGGGAGTTGGTTCAGGGATGGTGGCATCGTCATGAGCAGGGATGCCATCGGGTGGTAGCGGAGGGAGTGGAAAGCGAAGGAAACTCGGAAGGGATGCTTGTGGACCTTCTTCAGCACGTGCCGTACTTGGTTCCTCGAATGTCGACTCCTCATAATCGATCTCAAGTGGAAGCTGTAACGGTGGCGTAGCAATGGGTGGTGGAATGTAATGGCATGGTGTAAAGGTGGAGGACCATATCGATGAATGGGTTGGATGGGTGGAGGGCGTATGGTGTCCACTTGATTGTTGCAATCTGTCGACTCTTGCTCGTTTGACCTGCCAATGCCGTAGTCGTCTCTCCTATCCTTCCAATCTTTCTCCTTCTTTGTAATATCATTCAGGACAGCGTAAAGGGGATTGACTGGAGAAGAAGATGGAGGAGGAGCGGGCCGCTGGCTTGTAACCCTCTTTAGCTGTTTCTCCAACAAAGTAACTTTATCAACGAGGACCTACGGGAGAGGTATAGCCTGAGCAATGGAGGGTTGGCATAGTGGACTTGCATAAGACGGCCGTGAAGAGGAGTTAACGGGCTGCCCCAAAGAAAGACCCGATCGGGCCAAGTTGCAAGGAGTGAATGTGCCTTGGGGCCGTGAAAGAGGGGGAATAGAAGGGTGTGATTGATGGACTACCCAAAGAGGAGTATGAACACGAGAGGGAGATGGGTGATGGGCCACCTGAGAAGGATGAATTGGAAGAGGATGATAAGACTGTATGGACGCCTAGAGACCAAATCCTACAGATGGAATGTCTGTAGGAGATCCAGAAAGGGGAGATTGAATGGCTCTCTTCTCTCCCACGTTCTCTTCTCTCCCTCTCTTCTCTGGCTATCGACGGAGGTGGACAGGGGCGAGGCAGCGACACTCGTGGGGTGAGGAGCGATGGGCACGGGGTGAGGATCGTGATGGTGGAGGCAGTTCATGGGATTGTGAGCCGACGAGGGGTTAACGTCATTTTCTTGGTGGATCGGCGTCCACGGTGCGTGAAATCATCGGTGGAGGTAGGGGAACGGATCCTTAACCCGCATACTTTCATTCCTATGATTTTGGTAGGCTATGGTGAGCCGAGCAGGCTTATTCGGGAGTTTTGGGAAAATTACATGATTTTGGGATGTGAGCCGGATCTAGAGTTTTGATTGTATTTTTGGGGCTTAAATGGGTCCTCTCGGTGCTAGAGAGGTTGGGGGCTAGTTTCTCCTTATTTTCCCCTTCACATGGGTGTGAACGGGGCGTGGAATGGCCTTTCCCGCTATTCTCACCATTTTTGGATTCGGGACGGCTTACCTGCCCTTCCAGCGACCGCTAGGGTGCCAAGCGGTTGTGTGGAGACCGCTAGGGTCTTCCGTATGCCAGTTCAGGCCTTGCGGTCATGTGATGGACTACCAGGGTACCTTAGCAGTCTAGTGAAGACCACTAGGCTCTGCTTTGCGGTTAGGGCATGACCATTTTTTCATGTTTTGATCGTTTGAAGTCAGTGGGGTAGCGGCCTTACGACTGACCGCTAGGCTATGCCTAGCGATCAGGCGGAGGACCACCACTCTGCTTGGCAGTCTGGGAGTGACCGCTTGGGGTTTGGAGTGTCTTTGACCCTTGCGATCCTAGCTGGACCGCTAGGCTGGGCCTTACTATCCAGAGGAGACCGCCAGGCTTCCTAACGGTCCAGAGAGGACCGTTAGGTGGGTTTTCATGTTCGCCGTGTCTGTTTTGCATTGTGTTGGTCTCCGGTCGGTCCGGTTGAGACCCAATGACCGACCTATGACCCCGTGAGTGTCCCGAACACCTTGTGGGGACTGTGACCCTGTTTGTGGGTGTCCGAAGGTTCCGTGTTACCGTGGTTTTAGACCTAGGGATTAGGCTAGATTAACAGCACTGTGTCGTCACGTACGACGGTCTTGACCTGAGTCTTGTGACTCAAGGACCATTGGGTTAGTAGGTCTAGTGGACTTTCCAGAGTCTGGTGGCCTCGGGCCACCTATTAGTCTGTGATTCCTCACGATGGATGCATGCATGGTTTTCATTGTTAATGTATAGTGAGTCCCCACAAGTCGTAGCTTTCGGGTTCGCCGAAAAATGGCAATGGTTTTTGACAGTATTACTATCAAAAGATCCGCTGGGATGTCAGGATCTCATCCCTGCAAGTTTTATCGCGATTGGTCATCATTCGGGCCCGGTAGGAGTCTGGGAACTCCGGTGACCCAATTTGGGTCGATTTGTCAAAATCACCCAGATCTTCCGTTTTCATGGGTGCATGTGACCCTTCTGGCTGTGGAAGGTCATATTTCAAGGTTCTGTACTGATTCCCTTGCGTTTCGGTGCGAATGGGGTGTGGAACAAGCCGATTCGCCCCTTCCCCTTGTTTTCCCATCGTGACGATTTGGCGGCCGTTCTAGAGACCGTCACAGGCCTCTGGCGATCCTACGATAGACCGCCACACCCCATGACGTGTTGGCAGTCTTGAGGCCTGGTGAGTGTGACGGCCCAACCTTAGACTGTCACATTCCTCTGGCGCTCGTATGTTGGTGCGTCACAGTCCTTGGTTCCTCGATTTTAGCATAGGACGGTTCGTTCTGGCAGTTCACTCTTAGACCGCCAGAGCTCTGTAATGCACCTACACTAGGCCGTTACATGTCATTTGACCGAGTCAATGTTTTAAGGCGGTTGGCTCTAGCGGACCAACCCCCATGCGTCATAGTGCTGTAGCGCACCTACCTTAGGCCGCCACAGTGTTTTTTACCGAGTCAATGGTTTAAGTTGGTTGGCTCTAGTGGCCCAACCTTCGTGTGTCAGAGTCGTGTAGCGCACCTCTATTAGGCCGCTACAATCTGTCCATCTTAGGTTTGCGTCTTAGGGCGGTTACCGTGTGACGATCCTTCCTTTGACTGTCAGGTCCTTGTAGCGCGTCTATGTTAGACTGCTACGGTGGTTTCAAAGGGTAAGTCTGTTCAGGGTCAACTATTTCTAGCGACCTATCTCTAGACCGCCACAGTGCCCTGGCGGCCCAACCCTCGACCGCCAGAGTCCTTAACTCTATGGGTGTAGTGATTCCTTCCTTGATTGCTTATGTCCTTAGGCAGCTGAGTGATGGATCACTTGTCTCCCGGAGGGTGGTTTACCTGCGTTTCGATTTTCGTATATCTTGGCGTGACCTTGTGGTCTGTCCGTTGTCCCATGGATGTCTCTTGATGTCCTATGAGGGCTATGACCATGACATATGGTGGCCAGGAGTGTTCTTGGTGTGAGCAGTCTTCTGCACTGCTTTTAATGTCATTGCCTGGTTCTGGTCAACCCAGTGTGACCCAGTGGTTGACAAGTGCCCTGGTGTGTGTCCAGTAGGTAGAGCTCCATACCGACCGAAGACTCCCGCCATATTGCAGGTGAAAACTCTCAAGTTTTTGTTTCTCTTCGCCATCCTCCTTGACAGCCTTTCTAGAAATACTAGTCTGTCAAAAATCGATTGTCGGGGCGGCGTTTCCTCCCGTAGAGGGGACTGGCGCAGCTCCTCTGACTGATTCCTCGACTCTGCACTGGGCACGGGTCAGGCTTCTTCTTCTTCTTGGAAGGTGGAGGCCACTGCCCCCAGCAATCTCTGGCGACCCAGGGGAGTGCTGCCTGGGCCCCGGAGGTAATTTCGCATGGCCTGCTCGATCCCTTCCCACTCCTGGTCGGGGAGAGCAGCCGGTAGTTGCGTGTCGATGGCAACAACAGGAGGAGTATAAGCCACGGGCGTCGGGCAGACAGCCTGGTGTCGACGCCAGCGGCGCTGGCGGCGGGCATTGTCAGGCAAGGCCAGTGCAGCAACTGTCGATTGGTAAGCCGGGGTCGTCACCTCGACCCTCTTGTCTCGTCTCTTCGGGCCCTTATCGAGTGAGTGTAGTTGGGCCCTGCCTGGGCGGGTGTAGTAGTCTGGACCTCCTTGGGAATCCAAACCTGCTTAAGCTTAGCCGACTTGTGAGCCGACGTGTTCTTCGGTGCCGTAGCCAGGATGTCGGGCGTCACCTTCTCCTTCACCTTCTCCAGCCCCTGGAAGGAATTGCGGACTGGAACGGTTGGTATTATTCGGTCCGGGACAGCCTCAGACCTTTGTCCATTAAGATGGACTCTAATGCCTCCAACAACGACAGACTTGCCAGAGCTGGAGAGTCGACTTCTTGGTGTGGCGGCCGCATGGCTTCTTCAGAGTCTCCTTTGATGGGATGCCGATCCCCGTTGAGGCAAGCCGACAGTCAGGTGCACATGGTGCACATTGCAGCTGAGCGTCTCGACCGGGCTGCGATTGTCATTCTTGGCTGGGGTTCGGCTAGCAGCAGCTTCAGTGGCCCCCTGGATGGGGGCGTTGATCTCGGGCTTGTCGAACGCTTCCACGTCTAGTATATTGACAAAAGCTACCCCAAGAAAGTTGGGGAAGCCAACCACAGGAGGGAAACTCCAAAAGCAGAGGGGGACGGCGAGGTAGCCATCCCTGATGTGGCTTCTAACGACTTGAGGACCGAAAGTGACCGCCATCTGTGGTGTCAACGTGCGACTTTCCTGCATTTGCAAAGATGACGCAATTAGTATTACAAGAAGGGGGCCGTCGGGCCCCTAATTTCGGTAAAGAGCTCTCCCTCACACGTTCTCTCTCCTTCTCTCCCCCTCTCACTCGATTTCGGTCCAAACGGACTCCGATCGAAGCGTGAGAGGTACCGACGGGACGGGCTCGATGCGAGGATCGCGCTGATACCCTTCTTCCCTTAGATCGTGGAGCGTGGAGGCGTGTGGGAGCGAGAGGACGGCATGGCCCCCGTCGCCTGATCTACACCGATTCGCGGTCTTCGTAGCGTAATAGGTTGGGGAATGGATTCCTTGTCTCGCCAGGAACCCATTGACGCCACATGCGTCGCCATCCATCGTCATTTTTATCGATTTCTATGTAAAATCTCATTTTGTGAAATTTTAGGCTAATTTCTTGGTAATCGTTCTTCTCTCTTGGTTTCAGTCCAGACGGTCGCTGATCGAGGCAAGGGAGGTACCATTGGAAAGGTCGTGTCACGCAGGTCGCGGTGACGCCCTTCTTCCCTCGATTCGCGGAGCGTGGAGGCAGGTCAGGCCGAGTGGAGCCGTGGCGCCCCTTCGTCCCTTCGTGCCTCGAACGTCGTTCCCGTCGTGTAAGAGGTAGGGGGATAGAATCTTCTCCTCGCTAGGAACCCGCCGGTACCACATGCGCCGTGGTCCGATGCCAATTTTCTCGACTTTCGTGTAATCTTTCATGCTAGTGTAAATTAGCTGAAAAATCATGAAATTGTCGCCATGAGCATTGTCTTTTGATTTTAATGGCATGTTTAGTTATGGAGTGTTAGTATGGCATGGTAGTTTAGCTTGAAAACTAGTTTCCCCGTGATTCCCGTCGATTTCGATAGACCAGGAGGGGGTTCGGTTTCGAACTCTGGATTTTGGCAACCTAGATGGTATAACGCACCACCCTAGGTGCGTTATAGTCCCCTAACGCACCTGCCCTGGTGCGTTACCTGAATGGTAACGGACCAACCCTGGTCCATTATTTGACCATTAACCGTCCTTTGACCGTTGACTGAGATAGGTGGTTAGTTTGACGGCCCATCCCTGGTCTGTCATGGTCGTGTAATGCGCCATCCTTAGTGCGTTACATTCTGTTCAAAAACTATAGATTTTAGGTGTTCGGGTGCCTTTAACGGACCAGACCCCGTGCGTAAGAGTCATGTAACGCACCAGCCCTGGTGCGTTAAACTTTCTGTATATAATCTATGGATTTCTATCGTTCTGGTGAGTGGAACGGCCCATGGGAGGCGCGTTACTTGGATTTAACGCCCCTTGCTTGGTGTGTTACAGTCTGTGTGACTGTCTTTGTGTTTTCCTTACCACGTTTCCCAAATCTGGAAACACCTTTCATTAGAGATACCTCAACAAACACCTGATCTCTAAGCTCAAACTGGAGTGGACGTCTGCGTCAATCTGTATAACTTTTCTGTCGACTCTGAGTTGTCAACAATCTTTGCCTGATCAAACGAACCACATCAGCGCACTGCTGCACCATGTCTGGTCCTGTCAAAAGTCAGTCACCGGCATCAAACCAGTTCAGAGGAGTACGATAAGGATGACCATATAGCGCTTCATGTGGAGCCATGCCGATGCTAGAGTGAAAGCTATTATTATAGGCAAACTCCACTTGCGACAAGTGTTGACTCCACGAACCCTACCAATCAAGGCAACACAATCTCAGCTTATCTTCCAAGGTCTGAATAGTCCTTTCTGACTGACCGTCGGACTGAGGGTGATACGTTGAAGAAAAAGCAAGCTCTGTGCCCAAGGCTTTCTGAAAACTTCGCCAGAAGTCGGAAGTGAAACGTGGGTCATGATCTGATACTAGCGAAACTGGAATATCATGCAGTGGCACGATCTTCTCAATGTACAGCTCGGCCAATTTCTGCACATTCCAAGAAATCTTAATCGGCAACAATCTAGCTATTTTAGTCAATCAATCAACAAGTAGCTAGATAGCATCGAAGCCTTGCGAAGATCGAGGCAAACCCATAATAAAATTAGTTACAACATGATCCCATTTCCACATCGAAATTTCTAATGGTTGGAGCAGTCCACCTGGTTTCTGATGTTTGGTCTTAACCTGCTGGCAAGTCAAACAACGAGCAACAAAGGCTACAACATCCTTTTTCATGCCTGGCCACCAAAACTGTCATTTCAGATTCTGATACATCATGGTGGTACCTGGGTGAATTGCAAATCGAGATCCATGGGGTTCACTCAAAATCACATTTCTCAACACGTTAACAGCTGGAATATATAATCTGTCACGGAAACTAATGACTAGCTCGTCATCGAACTCGATGTCATGCATCATTACAACACGTGACAAATCAGGATCAGTCTGCTGAGCCTCTTTTATCTGCTGATATAGAGCTGAAGTCAAAGCCAAATTGGCACAAACAACTGACTCGGATCTGTAGGAAACTCTACACTGATCACGTCACTCGGAAGCTGTTCCCACAATTTCCATTCATGCATCAATAGATGACTGACCTGTACCCTCCTACTCAGAGCATCAGCCACAACATTCATTTTACCTGGCTGATAGGAGAGCGTAAAGTCATAGTCCTTCATGTATTCCATACCTTTATTTATTAAGGGCTTGGCCCCTTGACCCATCATGAAGGTCAAAGAAGAGTGACAAATCCGTTGCTTATTGGGCAAGGGGACAAGCCGAACGGATGAATTAATCTGTTTATCTCAAGTATGAACGACGGGTATCAAGAAAAGTAAGAAAACCAAAGGAAAGAGGAACGAAGGAATGGACACAGGAACACAAGTGCTCAAAGCACAGTGCTCAACAAACTCAGGTAACGAAAATGTCATATATATATATAACTGTCAAATGAGTACATAGTGTGAGGGTGGAGGAGTACAAAGTCTCTCTCTAGCTCTCGCCTCCACCCTCCTCTCTCCCTCTCTCTCTCTGCTCCCCTACCACCCCTACGACGAGCTCGTGGTGGGGGCATGGACCCCCGTGCAACACTTGGAGTTGAGCTCCGCACCTCCTCCGCTGCCCGCTGGTGTGAAGAGGAGCCCGTCATGTAGGTCGTGCTGGCAAAGGCACTCGAGTGCCCCACCACTCGGGCTCGCTCTTGCCCTCACTGCAGTCACTCCTCCGTCGCTCATAGCCTCTCCTGGACTACGGCCAGCTGTACCCTGATAGCAGCGAGCTCAGCTCTCTCCCGGTCCCACTCCTTGCGCTCCCTGGCGCGCTCTCTACGCTCCACCTCAAGGTGGATGCGGAGGTCTGACACGTCCCTGGGCAGCTCCTCGCGCTATCCCGTCGTCGTAAGGTGTGCCACCTCCTCCTCCAGCTCCGCGACCCACTGGTCACGAATGGTGAGCTCGGCCCCAGCCAAGGCGGCCTGAGTACTCGTGTCTTGTAGCTCCGCCACTTGCATTCAATTAGTCAACTATCAGTTTCGAGTTTCATTTCAACATATACATCATTGAAATTAATGCTGTTGACTCACCCGTGCCGCGAGGTCACGCTCTGCCTCCTGCTGGCCCTGTGCCTGCTCGAGCTCAGCAATCCACTCACCGCGGTTGGTAACCTCGGAACGCACTACTGATAGCTATTTCTTCGCCTTAGTCAGCTCCGCTGCCTACATCATATCACATCATTATTAATCTTTGGGAAAAGGAGAATACATAAATATTATTCATGAAATAAAACTCACCAGCTCGTGGCGGTCATGGCGCTCCCTCGCAACATAGGCAAATGAGGCCTGTAGCTCCTCAGTCTGATAGAAGGAAAAGAAAGAGATAAGTGTTTTTATTACATGTGATGGCATAATTGAATTTAAGTTTAAAGGCTTACCTGGGTGGCGAGCTCACGCTCCGCCTCCTCCGGTCGAGGTCGAGGTCACATTCCAAGAGAGGAAAGTGGTACCTCATCTCCTCCAGTCATTGTTTCAGACCAAGCTCAAGCCAATCCTGCTCCTCAAGATGATTTACCTAGTGGCCATAGCAGAGCATTAAAAGAGTTTCTGTTGTTCCACCCACCAACTTACGAAGGTTAGGTAGATCCTGATACAGCTAGAGTGTGGCTTGATGCAACCGAGCATGTATTCCGTTCGATGGAGTGCACGGAGGATGAAAAAGTCATGCTTGTTACTTTTCAGCTTCAGGGAGCAGCACTCACGTGGTGGACCAGAGAGTGGGAGATTACTTTTCGTTCTCGTCCACTTCGTCAGATCACCTGGACAGATTTTACCGCGTCCTTCGAATGCACGTACAGTCCTGCTTACCTCAGGATGGACAAGATGCGTCAATTTATGGAATTAGCTCAAGGTGACATGACCGTGCTGCAGTATCGAAATAAATTCATGGAACTGGGTCGGTATGCGCCCCATGTTCTTACTGATGAAGCTTTGAAGACTGAACAGTTTCTACGTGGGCTAAAGGATGAGTTGCGGTAGCCGTTAATTACAACTCGGGTAGCCGAGATGGATGCAGCGTACCAAGCAACTACGGCGCTAGAGCTAGATATGGCTAGATCTCGAGGGTCTATTCAAGTTGGCCTTGTAGCCGAGCGTGTAGTTTTAGCCGAGTTTTCAGCAGTCTGTGCCAAGAATTTCACCTGTTGTGTCGACTCCTAGTGACGCTTCTTTTTCTAAAAGCAAGTTCAAGAGATTCAAGAAGTCCAAGAAGAAGTTTGTTCAGTAGGCGTCTTCTGGAGCCGTTCAGTAGACAGCTCCTTTCTTCCAACATCGTCAAGGTTTGACTGTTAGTCAGTCGAGATTGTGTCCGAGGTGTGGTGGTAGCCACCCAGACAAGCCCTATTCGTTGCCGGTGATTTATTTTCGCTGTGATCAGTTGGGACATGTGGTTCGAGATTATCCGCTGAGGCCCAAGCCGGTGCAGTTCTCTTAGTTTTCTCAGCCACAGCAGTCTCAGTTCAAAATTCCTCCACCACCTCAACCTCAGTAGTTTTTCCCACAAGCTTCAGCCTCTTCCCAACAGTCTTCTGCAGCAGCCAGCCGAAAGCAGAAAGGGAAGGTTTCTCATATAACTCGAGCAAAAGCGGTGGCATCTCGTGGAAAGTACGATCATGCTTTATGGTCATGCAGCTCGTGTTCTTTTTGATTCAGGTGCTTCTCACTCTTTTATTTCTGAGGATAAGTATTCCCTAAATTCACAAATAAACAATCAAATAAATAATAAATAAAAAACCTAAATACTACCACCTTGCATGCCTGCATGATCTGACTCTCCGGTATATCGAATGGTGATTAGCGAAAAGTCGGGTTACGCCCGGTCGGAGGCTTTCACTATGTGTGATGATGGTCATCGGATCTAGGCTCTCCACCCTGTACCGGGAGCCGGCTTAATAAATAAATACTACTATATCGTGTGCTTGCATGTGCAATCGCATCTTCTACATATTCTATCGGCCCTATGGTCATTCAATTTTGGCGATTAATTAAGCGTTGTCCCTCTTTCAGAGGGGTGTAATTAACGTTGTAGCGTTTATGGTACGGTGGGTTTTGGGTCCCGACACAATCACTCATTTTCGTCTGGTCAATCAGACGGTGTGCATAATAAACATGTCACTCAGTGAATGGCACGCCTACGAAAATGAACTGATAAAATTAAATTAAATTAAATTAAAAAAATTTGTTCCACCAACTCTATAATGTACACGTAATGCTGCGACCAACCCTTCAGGTTGGCCGCAGAAGTAGAGACTCAGATGAAGTTCCGACCGGTCCAGGCCTTGAAGTAGGCATAGGCTGTATCGGCCGGGCAGCGCTGGATATAGTAAAACTGCCGGAAGAGATGGACACTAGGCTCCACCGACGCTCTCTGGCATGCGTAGAAAAACCCACAGAGAATATAATAAGAGTTGGGGGACAACTCTCTAGGACGATGCCCGTAATGGTGGAGGACGGACGCTATGAAAGGCTGTGCAGGCAGGCGAAAACTCACGTGGAAGGACGCTACTGGGACCATAAACCCACCTGGGGGTGTGAACCATGTCACTCAACCATCAAAGAGATGATATGACACAAAAGAAAAGAACTAGTATGAAGAAAACAACTAAAAGAACTAAGGAAAAACTGTAGCATGAGATGCTAAAGAGGAGTATGATCGCCAAAGGAAAATTTCTCAAAAATTAGGGGAGAGATCTCGTACCTTGTGATGAAGCGGGGAGATGTGCAAGTCCTTTCTTCCTCTCCGAATCGGCTGGCCGATGGAGAGGGTTTTAGCTTTGGATTACCCTTGCAAGAATAGACAAACAACAAAAAAGAAATGGATTAGCCTATGGGTGTAGTATCAAATCCCAAGGAAATAATAACTCAAGTGAAACATAAACACACCTTTTTTTTAGTTTTAAAACCCCTAAAGAGGAGCTACGGATGGAGAAAGTATGAATGTGCAATAAACAGACATCAGAACAGGGGCAAAAATGGCCGTAACCCGACTGTGGCGAAAACCCAAAAGGGCATTGCAGGCAAAATCAGATATCCCGCCACACGAAAACCCACATGGGTGCATGGGTAAAAGTAAGAGAGGGCTGGCTTCGGTGAAAATCTGAAAGGGCGCTTAAGTCAGTAATGTGATAAAAACAGGGAGAAGAAATGATGATGTGACAGCAAGGTCATACTCTCGTTGGTCATTCAGCTTCTACATGTACATTCTTGGCCCTTGTCACCATCGACAAGATCGGTCACTATTCCTCTGGCCCTCGTCACCATCGGCAAGATCGGTCAGTCTTCCCTTAACTTGGACCTTTCATCCTCGTTAATGAACAATACTTTTGATAGCCTTGACCCTTGTCACCATCGGTAAGATCAGTCGACATCCTCCCTTAACTTAGACCTTTCGTCCTGGTTAATGAATATACCTGTGCTTCGGCATTTAACCAATGTCGATGAACAAACCTGCATTTGACCCTTGTCACCATCGGCAAGATCGGTCAATACCCACTTGGTCCTTGTCATCATCGGCAAGATCGGTCAACATTCCTGACCCTTGTCATCATCAGCAAGACTGGTCAACTTTCCTTCGACCCTTGTCACCATCGATAAGATTAGTCAACTTTTCTTTGACCCTTGTCACCATCGACAAGATCGGTCAACTTTCTTTGACCCTTGTCATCATCGACAAGATCGGTCAACTTTTCTTTGACCCTTATCATCATCAGCAAGACCGGTCAACTTTTCTTTGACCCTTGTCACCATCGGCAAGATCAGTCAACTTTCCTTCAACCCTTGTCATCATCGACATGACCGGTCAACTTTTCTTTGACCCTTGACACCATCGGCAAGATCGGTCAACTTTCCTTCTACCCTTGTCATCATCGATAAGACCGATCAACTTTTCTTTGACCCTTGTCACCATCGACAAGATCGATCAACTTTCGTTCGACCCTTGTTATCATCGGCAAGATCGGTCAGTCTTCCCTTAACTTGGACCTTTCATCCTCGTTAATGAAACAATACTTTTGATAAACTTGACACTCGGCCCTTTCCATCATCGGCAAGATCGACCAGCATTCCCTCAACTTGGACCCTTCGTCCTCGTTAAGCAACAAATTTCCCTTGCTTTGACATTTAACCCATGTCGATGAGTAAACCCTACCCTCAATTCTTGTCACCATCGGTGGAGTCAACAGATACACTCACGACTTGGACCTCCCGTCCGCGTCAATAAGTCAAAGGATTTGAGGAAATAACCAGCGCAGCAAACTACAACAGGTAAGGGCAAGGTTATTGACTAAATTAGTGAAGCTGAAGACCACTAAATCATTTAACTGAGAAAAAACGTGCCTTGCATGCTTCTGATCGCCCAAGTGTAATCTGGATTACTTTAATACTCAATTCATTGACATAAGCAGTTGGATTGATTCACGAATATGGTAGTCAGCACATTCGCACGATGAAATCGGCTTCAAACAAAAGTATTCTCAGCAATGATTCGATCCAACTTTTAAATTCACGGGAAAGCACCGCCGTGTTGCAGCTCAGAAAGCCGGTTTAAAAAAAAAGCTACCAACCTGCTTCGTGATCTTCTGGATAACATCGTCCGAGAGGCCATCACTCGTTGCCGTAGCCGAATCGGGATCAACCGGGGCATGAATCATCTCATGCTCACCGTACCCTCCCTCCCCTCCACCATAATACTCGAACTGGGCGTGCCCCTGCACGACCGGCATGTGATGGTACGCGGGGGACGGCGGCGGAGCCGGGTGGTGGAAGATGTGCATCACCGGGGGCGGCGGCGGGGACGCGTGGTGGATCTGCACCATCCGCGGCTCCATCCGGCCCGGGGCGTGGTTCGCCGGCGGCGTGCGGGGCACGAATTCCGGCGCCCGCGCGTTGAGGCGGCGGGAGGAGGTGTTCCTGGAGAGGGAAGGCTCGGCGGACGGGGACGGCGCGATCGGATCCTCCGGCGACATCCCGGTGGGGAGCTGCTCTGGGTTCTCCTGAGCCATTGCCTTCTCCGATCTAGGGTTTTTGCGGGGAAGAGGTGATCTCGGGGGAGCCCCCTGGGGCGGAGAATAACGGGGAGGAAATTCTCAAGAAACCTGGTGGCTGAAGGGAAGCGTCTTTATTGGCCTGACCAGGGACGACGCCGGGTGTCCGCGCAGGTGACTGCCCAAGCAACTTGGCCAATCATATTTTGACACGTAGGAACACTGCCGCAGACATGGCTTCCTCCTTAAATGCGTCTGTGAGATCTATTCACGGAACTGCCACTCGCCTTGGCAGATCTAGAGGACGATGGTCTCTGGTATCCGTCTGATCAATGGATTAAAATTTATAAACTTTCACCGATTACGGTGTATTTAATATTACTAATTTTTTATTTTTTAAGTTTTGAAAGTGAGACTCGAATCATCTTAGCGCATATGGATGGTCTATGACAAGGTTTTGCCGACCGAACCGGCGGTCTCGGGTCGTACTGTGTCACTCTTTATCGCAAGATGCCCTCTCTCTCTCCCTCTCTATCCCAGGTCGTAGACCTCTCCTCTCCACCTGCTAGCTGCATCCCAACCACTCTCCCAGCCCCTCCACCATCCCATTCCAACCCCCAGCCAATCCTCATAGCCATCCCACCACCAATCCTTTCTGTACCTTCGCCCATCCCCACCCCTTCCTTCACCTTTTACCATTCAGTTAAGGCCAGTTCACAGGCAGTATTGAAGGGTCTGGTTGCAGAGCCTTCCCTGCCAACACCTCGACATTCCAGAAGGTAAGTCATACATTTCTGGAAAGCTCTTCAAGTCAGCTTCGCAAGCGAGGTGCTCCCGCCTCCATTCGACGTCCGTGCTGTTCGGTGGAGCCGTCCTCGCCAGACTGCACCGCTTGTCTCTGGCAGACAGCTAGAGACGACTTGTAGCAGATCTCACGACCAGATTGGTGAGGATCTTGGTGCGCCATTTGGCTGGAGCAAAGAACTACTAGTCCTCTATCATCCCCAAGAGGCAGAATGGAATTTGGACTCCGTCGTCAAGAGTTCTAAATTTTCTCCCCCAGGTGCGCAGATCAGTCCAGTTAGGGCCTGAATAGACACTCGATCACTCAATGAGCTCTAACTCTCTACTCCGACCTCCTATGGTGTTCTTTCTGGTCACGTTTCGAAGAAGACTCATCAATGATTCCAACGACTCCAGCCATGCTTGATTCAGAGGTCAGGAGCTCTCGTGGCGGCCTCTTCTTCCTGCTATTGAGGTACCTTTACTGTCAGAACCAGCACTCAGGGACCCTGTGTGCGGCCTGTCCCCGACCAGCACCGACGACCAAGGAATTCAGTAAAATTTTGACGTCACCCTGATCCAATTATGAGGATTCTCCAACTGGTCTCATCATCGGCAAAATTCGAGAGCAGTTGCAGCAGTGTCAACTCCGACTATCCATCCCTTATTCTAGAGAGCGGACAGAACCAACGACGTCCACCCGTTCGATCTCACTTAGGCTTTCCCCTTCCCCGCCTGGCCGGCAGATTGCCCCTCCCTACGTGGAGGTAGTTTTGGATGTAATTTCAATTAATCTCCGTCCCGAGATCTCCCTCCTGCGAGAGGTGTAGTGTTGTACTTCTCTAATTTTTAGGTTAGAGCTACACCAGCGCAGCGTGCGGGCGTGTACCCATGCTTCCCCGCTCGCCTCGTCTCCGACCAGGATCGGTGTATTCACACTAATCAGGTGAGCTCCGGGCCACATCCATTGCTGGTTTACTATTGCTTATTTAGTATTGCCTGGGTTACTCACCCCAGGTTCAATTTCCGACAACTGCCCAACTGGGCTTCTTCAGCACTGAGGACTCCTGCCATACCAGATCATGTACAATGATACCAACTATGTGGGAGCTGTTTGGCTAGCATAAGACCGGGTCGCCTTCTACTAGACTGTTTATGACGCCATCTAGCACACAGTTTGCTACAGAAAGTTATGATAAATTGTGCTTCTTAGACAGGATAGTGAGTGGCTCTGCACCCAACTGGTATGGTAAATGGTCGGTGGTTGCTTCACACCAATTTCACTTAGGTGCACCAGAGAGGCTGATGGGAGTTATCCATCATTACAACGAGATTTTAGATTATGTGGGGATCTATGATGCGGTTACTGTTGCCCTCTACCGATACCGTTGCTACACCGGGCTTCTTTAGGGTTTGGCCAAGCAGTTTAACCGATAGTTCAACACTTTTACCACTGTAAAAGGTGAAGCGTCACTTGCTTTATGGAATTTTCATCGCATTTCAGGCCTTCCCATCTCCAAGACTATATATGAGGAGGTTTGCTTGGACGACCTTCATAGGGAATATTCCACTAGTTCAAGCTCATATGGTTTACCTTTGAGCTTTTGATATTTGATAAAGGTCTGGCGGGACCTTGCACGTGCTGGAAAGGGGAAAACCCCATCTGCTTCTACTGGTACAGTGAGGGTCAGCCTCAATGCTTGGGCCCGTTATTTCTATAATGGACCATTTTATTTTCATGAGCGCTTTGCAGAGGATGACAAACCTCTTGATCAAAATTACCAGAGGCTCCTGAACCCGTCGGAGAACAAGCGATACTTGTGTGCGCCGAAAAACGACGGGTGGAATCCTCGGAAGCTACCAAACAAAGCTTATTTGGCAGCATATCTTGTGTATTGGCTGGCAACGTTTGTGGTGTTGTATGGCAAGGAGGGTGTTGTACGCCCTGAATTGATTTACCCAGCCTGTCTTCTTACTGATGGCTGAAAGCTTGCTCTTGCATCTGCCGCCCTAGCAAACATATATCATGTATTGGGCGATTTGATGGCCTACAGTTCCCCGCGAGACCGCGGTGTACAGATGGCCACTCATTGTTTGAGTGCATGAGCTGGTTTGCTACTGCCTGGATTGTGTCAGAGCATTGGTGTGGACAACCCCGCAGCCCAATTAATTTTTTCACTTCGGAACCGCCCGAATCAGAGTCCTCTGGAGCAGTTGACAGGTGCCAGGAAACTATTATCTTACTTGCCCACACAGGGGCAGCCAGGTCGAGGGAAGAATAAGGAGGAAATTGAAAGAGAACTACACCCAACTATAGAAAGCGAGAAAACAAAATCATGTACCTTGAAAATAGAAGGATGATTTCCCGCGTGGCTGAAAGTAGACTTTCTTGGATCTGCAGTCAACCACGACACCATACCGCTCTAACCAATCAATGCCTAGAATTACATCGTAATCGGCCAACTGCAGCGCATACAACTTCGTTGGCAACTGCCGGTCATTGACAATAACAGGAGAATCTTCCAAGCAAAATGGAGTGGACATGAAATCTCCGGATGGTAACTCAACGAGCAATTCACATGGCGACTCGGTTATCGGCTCCCCGAGACGAGCAAGGAAATCCTTAGAAACAAATGAATGGGTAGCACCTGAATCGAATAGAACGTGGGCTGAACGACCAAAAATTAAAATCGTACCTTCTACGAGGTTGGACGCAATGACTTCTGCACGAGTGATGTGAGTAATCCAGCTTCTCAGCTTCTGGCTAGAGGCTGTAGAAGATTGCTGGGAGGAAGCTGGAACTTGCAAACACGATGGCTGAGGCAGAGGTGGTGCAGGAAGATGAAATTGAGACTGCTGTGGCTGGGTGAACTGCGAGAACTGCGTCGGCACGGACTTCATCGGGCAATCTCAAACAACGTGACCCGGTTGATCATAGCGATAGCAGACCACCGGCAAGGAACATGGTACACCGGGATGACTGCCACCACACCTCGGAGACGGTCTCAGCTGACTCACGGGAAACTCTCGGTGCTGCAGAAAAGGAGGAACAGACTGCTGGACAGAATCAGAAGATGTCGATTACTGCTGCACAAAACCTGAAGATGCTTGACAGTTAAATCGCTTCTTAGACTTTCTAAACATCTGCCTCGAAGTGCCACTAGAAGTAGGCACAACAGACGGAACTCTAGGCACTGACGGCTGAAAAGACTACTGAAACGGTACAACCGACTGAGCAACAGTGGACTGAGAAAACCCTGCAAACCTCACCAAATCAAGCTCAACTATAACTGCTGCCTGATATGCATCGTCCATGACATTCACACGGGTAGCAAGTAGCGGCACTCTCAATTCGACTTTCAACCCACTGAGAAATTGTTCGGTCTTTAAGACTTCCTCGGCAATAATATGCGGCGCATACCGACCCAACTCAATGAACTTGCTCCGATACTGCAGCACTGTCATCTCACCTTGAATCAAATCTAGGAATTGGTGCATCTTATCAATTCGAAGACAGGCCAGACTATAAGTGCGCTCGAAGGTAGGTGTCATTTACATCTCTCCGGAGGAGAGAACGCCCTTAATTAATTGTCAAAAAAAGAGGGCCCCACGGCCTAAAAGAGTTACAAATCAAATGAGATTAGCAAAGCCTAGAACTGTACTAAAAGGCCTCATGATAATGGTGCAAACGGTAAACATATGTCGGTCACTTATGGACCATTTGGTATTTGGATGGGCGTCCATCTTGAAAAATGTAATGAAAGTTGGAATAAACCCATACGGATGTTTGCCGAAGATACGACAAGTTTAATATTTAATTCGGGAGTGGGTCAGATTGTAACAGGATGTTAGCCTGAGCAAGGTCGACCTACAGCCATGCCAGGGAATAACTCTCCGGGGTCTGTAGTCGGCCCACAAGGTAGCGTTGATATTCCCTCCACGGGGTTCAAGGGGAGAGGAGGTCTCCAAGAGTACATGCCACGAGGTTGCAATTTTTATCATGTTAGCTTAGTTCCACTTCTGTGTGAGTTTTATTCCATTTACGTTTCTTCATCATTTCCTCATTTAGGTAGTAATGCAGGAAGGCATGAGGTCGACGCAAGCGACAGCGGGGCTGAGGAGAGGTCAACGCAGGCAGCAGCTTGAGGTTGACACAGAAAGGGGTTGTCTTGAAGAGAGGTCGACGCAGGGAGGCCTGAGGTCGACGCAGGTGGTAGCTGGCTATGGAGAGAGGTCGACACAGGGAGGCCTGGGGTCAACACCGAGGGCAACTAGCCATGGAGAGGTCAACATAGGCAGGTTTGAGGTTGATGCAGGGAGAGGCCATTCTGGGGAGAGGTCGACGCAGGGGGTCTAAGGTCGACGCAAGAAGGGGCTATTCTAAAGAAAGGTCAACACAGGGGTCATGACAGGTGAGATCACGTTAAAGGTGTGTTACCTGGAGGGCATGCCCACGTGAGGCCTGGTTCGCGTCTATGCTAAGTGCAGTGATTACATGGGTTCAAGCATGCACGGGATGGAATTGAGTTTGGGAATCTGTCCCCAGTACGAGACAGAGGTAAGTCCTCACGCATAGGGAAGGTTTTCGACCAGACGTTATCCAATTTCCCACACATCGCTATTTTATATACTGCAGGCTTGTGGCGTGCGGGCACACAAGAGATGTAATTATGCAATCATATGCCAAGGAACATGGCCCCTTTTATTCACAATATGCATGCATAAAATTTTGTTGTACCCCGGCTTATCTTGGCTAATCTTAATGTTGTTTTGACGAAGATTTTGACTCAGATCTTGTTGACATGTTGTTGGTTGAATCAACTACTCCACTGAAAAATAAGAAGCATAACGTGGATTACTTCATAGGGCTGTCGACACTGTAGGTGACAAACCACTGGGCTCACGCAAAGGAACAAACTTCTACGAAAATCACAGGCGATAAAATAATCAAGTCACGTTAACCTAAGATCCACCCACGAATCCTACCAACGTCCACCTCATCCATCATTTCATCACATTCTAGCCCATTCCATTGCGTCTCCACCTCGGTCAACTCGGCACGGTCACGCGCCCTATGTCGAGAAAAATAGAGGGAAAAGAGAAACGAGGGAGAAAGTAGAACAGGAGAAACGATAAGGACATGAGAGGAGAAAACCACAATCACACAAACAGTATCATCATAATGAACAATTAACAAATAACTAAATCACCTAAAACTCAAATGACATGAATAATTAAAACACAAGTTAACTAGTCTAAAAATAGAAACACACCTTTCAAAAGATAGGACATCACTACTTAGCACGAGGAAGCTGAGGCGCTGGTGAGTCCTGCTGAGGTTGTGGCGGCACAAGTTGAAACTGGGGCTGTTGTGGCTGGGCGAATGGAGAGAACTGCACCGGTCTCGACCTAAACGAGTAGTCTCGAGCAACATGGCCTGGCTGATCACAGCGAAAACAAACCACCGGCAAAGAACATGGCCTGCTAGGGTGGCTACCACCAAACCTCCCATACGATCCCGACTGACGGACAGCAGGTCCCTGACACTTCTGAGAAGACGGGACTGACGGTGGAACAACACCGGTAGAAGACTGTTAGGCACGCTGCTTCTCACGCCCCTTATTCTTGAATCTCCTGAACCACTTGCCTTTGGACTTGGAAGAAGAAGCACCATCGACAATGGGAACAATGGAAGGAAATCTGGGGACGCTCGGCAGATAAACCTGCTGCAACTGCCCAATCAGTTGACGGATAAGGTGATGCTACACACCTGGTTGAGTGGACTCAACCTGGGCGCGCACTTGAGATATCACCTGCCCTACTCCCGATGGTAGATGAGGCAGCACAGCTTCACTCTGTGTTCCACTCTGAACACTCGACATGTCTTCCTCAGCTTGGGTGGGAGCCACTGGAACTTGACTCGGCGCAGGCGCAGAAACCAGCGTGACAACCACCGGAGGAGAAGCACCATTTCCCTCCCTGGAAATCCGCGCCTTCCGACGACGCGCCATCAAAACCTTATAAGCACATACCAATGAAAATCACATCAATAATCATGGAAAACACCCTAAGCCAACAGTAGACGGATATTTTCAGGGCTTTGACAGCCACTCGCGCATTGCAACTCCCTCTGGTTATGCCTTGTCGACCAGCGGTTAGAGATTTGCTCCAATTTTATGATTTTCATCACCAGCAGGGGCATTTGGTTGAGGATTGTCCAGAGTTCTGGGAACTTGTTTATGGTTTGGAAGATAAGAAGATGATTGATTGGGCTACCATACATGAAGTCATTTTACATCTCAGTAGTAAGAAGCAGCAGTAGCAATCGCCGCCCAGGCAGCCATTTCCGTTACAAGACCAGGGGCACCCCTGTGATCCCTCATGTAGCGCTACACCCGCTCCGTTATCTACCCCATCCTTGCCACCTCCTACTCCTTCACCAACGCCTCCACAAACCCAAGCCTCTGCTGAGGCTAGTGCAACTTCTCCTTCCGCCTCCATTTTCACCACTACTTCTACTTCTGACGCCACTTGACGCGCCGTATCAACATGCCGTAGGTGGGTTTAATGACCCCCCACTTCCTCCACCTTACCACCTTCCCCCTCTTCACCTCCACCACCTCCATCAACCACATCACCCTCTCCACCATCTCCAATACCCCTACCGCCATCACCATTGTCCTCACCGCCCCCTCTCCCATCAACCCCTCTTCCATTACTTCCACCATCTCCTCCGCCTTTGCCATCCTCTTCGCCGTCGTTGCCCGAGCATGAGCAGGCTATACCTACACCTGCACCTCCACCTTCGCCTTCACCCCCTCCTATGCCTCCACCTTTGCTTTTAACTCTATCCGCCGCTATCCCTCTACTGCCCGAGGCCTCTCCACCTTCTAAACCTTCATCCACGCCTTCCAAGCCTTCTCCACCTCTTTCCCCACCTACTTTCACCTCATGGAGTGGGTACGCGCTACCTCTAGTGCCCCTCGGGTCTGGTCCCCAGGAAGATAATGAGTCGGATCAGGATAATTCATTACCGATTATGTGTTTCAACATTCAAGACTCCATTTGCCGTATGTCAGACTGAGTCCTAGTCCCTGGCTATTTTAGGGATGATGAGCCTACACTTTCAAAGATGGTTGCTAAGAAGAGCTCCCTTGCACTTGTGCCAATTTCTTCCCAAGCGAGGCCGGTGGCAATCTCTTTGCTCGCCGGAGGATTCGCCCTTGATGTTGTTCTTTCTCCTCGCTCGATTGTTGTCCAGTTCACTGGCCAAGAAGAGTTTTCTACTCAAATTGTGCTAAGCCCTACGGCCGCCAGGAGCCTGCTAGATTCCCTATTCAAGCGGTAATTGGTCGTATAACGCCTTTCTTCAGGTCGTTATTTATTCAGAAACAGGAACGAGAAAACAGGGAGGGGGGGTGGTCCCCACCCTATAAAATCTCATTTTTTGCTTATTTTATCCCCACTTTGACTCAGTGTGACCGCAAGAAGATAAAAAAGATACGGGAGTTGGACTAGTTAGCGGGCCGCGTGTGCACGTGGAACAAGAATGTTAATATGGGACTTTGTGTGATCCCGAGGCTCCGCCGTCGAATCCTTCCACACACGAGTACGTTGGTTGAGATCTTGCCCGGGATTGGGAGAGATTGGGACTAGAAGACAGTCACGGGGCCCTTGAGATAGGAGGAGGGCATGGCCCCCCTAGGGGAGTTTGCCCTCCCCGGGGCGCCGATGCACCCCGGGTGAACTCCCCCCCAGGCAAGCCATGGCCCCGAGGGGTGGCAGGGGGCTTGTCGTCGTAGTGTTGTCGTCGCCGTTGGCACGATGTTCGGGGAAATTCCTGATACACCTTGGGTTATCGATCGACTTGGGTAAGTGACCAGCGAGCCTTGGATTTGGCCCCAGGCTTAGGGCAGGGGATCACAGGAGTCGAGAGAGAGAGCCTTCCGAGCGTGTGGGCCCGGTCTTCATGGCGTGTGCCGCGTAGTTCGGCGGGTTGGAGGGCAACCCTGGGTCGGCCTGAGAGCTTAGAATAAATGGTTTGTTACCACGTGTATGAGGGTCAGGGGTGGCCCTGACTTCCTGGGGAGTTGCCATGGGACATGGCTAGAGTGTTGGAGCCACAGGTTGGCCCTCGACTTGTTGTAGAATGGCTGGGATATGCACACCTGTAAGGTGTTCGGAAAAATTCCCGACACACGTGTATGGGCCGCATACGGGTGCTATGGGATTCTAAAGCCCGTGGATCACCAAGATAGGTCTTCCTTTGACTTTATAAGGCTGGATGGAGGTATGTTGGGGGTAGATCCTGACCTCGTTGCTGGGTGCCACATGTCGTGGCTTGTCGTCAGGGCACCCCCAGGTTGGCCCGGGTGGCTGTGTAGAACGCTGGTAAACCCGTAAACTAAGTGATCGGGGGTGGTCCCAATCGATTGTTGACGTCGCCGTGGGTCACGGCTAGCTGGTTAGGACACTTGGTCAGGCCTGATGAGCCATAGGAAGGGTCAGATAGCCCAAGCTTTAAAGGTGTTCGAGGAAATTCCCGAACCCTTATTTCATAATATTTTGCTGGAAATTTATCTGGGTACAACATTCTTATATGTGCTTAGAGGGCTTTAGAGTGGGAAAAATCACGACAATAGGGTCTTTCATTTCTTCATTTATAACTGACATTTTACCCATATGCATGTCCACTTAAGTGGCCCATTGCACGCATGGCATTTTTCGGCTAGGCAATTGTGCTGGCTATCATACATCATGCATGAACAATAGGGCCAGAGAAATTAAGAAAATTTAAAGTATAAACAAGGACATCATGTATTCTGAATTGAATTATCAGAAACATTAAAGGACTCTACAATAGCAAACATATTCCCTCCACTTTCTCTAATACATACTGTAGAGGCAGAAAATTGGTCTCTAGTTTGTGTACCACACTTTTCTATTTATTTATTGTAGAAATCCTCTGGCGCCCACGGAAACCTGCAAACACTAGAAAGAAGGGTGTCAGAAGGAGTCCTAAGTGTTATCCTAGGGGACAACCCCCCGATGCTTAAGTCAGCACGGGATCAAGCAGAGAGTAAAGAAGAGTAGAGGAGAGAGGAGATGGTAAAGGCCGCAGTAGTAGTGCTGAGAGAGCCGTAAGCCTTCCCGACGAGCGCTCGCCACTATCAGTGACCACTCGGCGTGTGCTCGTTGGGCAGTAAGGGTGCTCAGAAGGGGATCTCTCTCTCAACGGACGGTTGTGACCTCTCCGTAGTAGCAGGGAGTATAACTCTACTGCTTGTCTCTTAGCGGACATTTCTTGGTGGAGTTCCTTGTGTCCTAGTCCTCTGTCCAGGCCCCATTTATATAGGGGGTTGTCCCGGTGTCAGAGACCTATCCCTTAACATGGAAGGGCATAGATCGTGGAGTAACGTTCCCCATGGTTATAGTGAGAGTCTCCCGTTGAGGGACGGTTATCTCAGAGTCTGTCGATCTCCTGGTGGGTCTCACGGTGCCCGTAGGTCGTGCTCACCCTTAGTGGGATTGGGACTGACGTCGTGAGAAGTAACGATCGGTCGTTGGAGAGTCTTCTGGGGGTCATCGCGCCTAGCTCGAGACCTTCCCTGTTTGGCGCATCCAAGGACAGCACGTCCTGGGCCATCCATCACGGGTTGCGGCTGTCGGGATCCGCTGGGCGCATCGTAGACCGCAAGTCACATTGGGTTTGAGGTAGATGGGCTTTACGTGGGCGGAGCCAGATTTATCTTCCTCACGTACCAAGAACTAAATCATGCAAGGTGCTGAGAACCTTGGAAATAATCATATGGAGAGTGATAAAAATAATAATAAATGAATCAAAGTAATTCATAAATAAGAGTATGTACACCAAGGACTCAACAGTTTACAGAAAATTCAAGAGCGGTCTCCGACCGTCGCGGAAAAGAAAAAGAAGAAAAGAAGACCCAGAAACAAGAAGAAGAAGGAGGTCGTCGTCGCCTGCAACACTCTATCGGCATTGTTCGACATCACCCTCTCCCTGGACCAGGAGGAAGAAGAAATGCCTTACAACCTACTGGAAGCAAATCAGGCCGAGGCATCCACCTCCCAACACGCTACCCGGTCAGGGAAGAAATGGGGCCGTCCTCCTCAGGATAGCCACAACATCATGCTCAGAGGCGAGCAACCATGCCGGATCCCCGAACTCGAGGTCTGAGGCGCCGAAATCCCTCCGCCGGTGGGTCTCTACCCTAAGAAGCTGAAGAGCCAAGGCATCCCCTCATTTACGGAGTTTCTGCGATCCCGTGCAGAAAGGTAGGAACGCTCGCAGGGACCTCAGCCAGCTGAGGGAGTCAGCACCTCTCTAGCCCCACCAGTTAACAAACTCCCGACTCTACCGATGGTGGCCCCGTCCCGGCTGATAGAAGAATTTGACGACATCCCTAACCTCGCTGAATTCATGCAAGAAAAAGAGGAGGCCCAGCAGGGTACTCTGGTTCAGGTAGCTGCACCCGACCCGGCGGGGAAGCCACTTTCCGACCCAGCACCCCAGGTCCAGGCTGGGGGCAAACGCAGCAAGGCCGAAGAGATGAAGCTGCTCAAGGTCCGGGATGCCGACCGAATAGTCAGACATCTCAAGAAGATCCCGACCTGGTTCACCGTTTGGGAAATGCTATCTTTGGACGAAGAGACACGGCAAGCCATCATCGCCGCACTCCAAATGCCGGCGCACCTTGAAGCCTGCTTAGCAGAGATGCTACCGGAAGTGGTCGTGGCCTTTACTGAGGATGACATGCTCCTACCCACCTGCAGTCATAACATGCCGCTCTACATGAAGGGGTAGCTGAATGGGCAGCCCATCAGTAGGGTCCTGATCGACCCTGGAGCGGCAGTCAATATACACCCTTACTGGGTGTACCAGAAGCACTACTTCGATGTCCACTTAGTCGAAGTCAAGAATATTAAAATCGCAGACTTCAACCAGAAGTGTGAGGTGCCCATGGGGGTGGCAGAATTCAACCTGGCCCTTGGCGACTTCATCACCAAGGTCTAGTTTCACGTGATCAACTCCAACACCTCCTACAAGGCACTGCTCGGCCGACCCTGGTTGCACCAGAATAGAGTGGTGCCGTCCACCCTGCACCAATGTATAAAATACCCTTGCGAGGGAAAAGAAGCCAGGATCTTATTTTGTTCTTTTCCATTGCCCTTTGTCAATTATTAGTTTAGTATTTTACAAAATTCTTTCTAGCGTGCCTCTGACTATACGTCCCGATAATTCCGCCTTTGTTCGGGGCGTGACAGAGCCCCTTCCTTCTCTTCTTCTTCTTCTTCTCTTCTCTCTTTGGGGATGCTTTGTGGGTCTGCCTCTGCTTCCCTCTGTGTGTGTGTGTGTGTATGTGTCTCTGTGTGTTTCTGTTGTTCACCTCAGAAGAGGGGGTTTTTATACCACAACGGCAGGAAGCTTGGTCGAAGGCAGGAAGCAACATGCCTTCAATGCGGATTTGACTTTGGCCGTCCTCGGTGGCAGGGGCTAGCTCGCATGCTGCTTCTTCCATTCGACACCTCGGCACACTCACTGCGCGCCATGGATTTGTAGGGGATGGGTGCCAAGTCCCTTTTACTAGTGGTGCCAGTGAAGAGGATGCTTGGGCATGCTGTGGGACGCCATAACCAGCATGCCGTTGAAGGGATGGCAGGGTGTTTCACTGGACGGGCCCGCAAGGGTGTGCCGGCGAAAACACCCAGCTGGGTGTACCGGTGAAGGCGTAGGCGAAGTTTGCTGCTGAGGAGACCAGCAGGGGCGTGCCGGTGAAGGGGGGCACATAGGGAGCGTGCCACTGAGGCCATCCCCAGGGGTATGCCGGGGAAGACCCATCAGGGGTGTGCCGAGGAAGCGACACTGCGGGGGTGCCGGGGAAGCCAGGCACCGAGCATGCGGAGAGGCACCACTGGGGAGGGGTGCGTCGGGGAAGACCTTTGATCGTGCCATTGAAGGCTGATAGTCGTGCCGTTAAAGGCACGTCCAAGCCCATCAAGAGCACGGCTTGAGACCTGTCTGATTTTCTTTGGGGCCTACGAATCGTGAGCTCACCAGTGGTTGGTTCCTCTTCACTGCTGTGACTCCGGAGGCGGCTTCACAGCAGTGTGTGTTTATTCGGAGGGTCCGGATGGGACACGCTCTCCGCATTTTCTTCAGTGGAAGTTGTTGTCGACGCTGGACTGGTCGGGACATGCGGACATGTGATTTTACACGTCCACAAATGCCCCCCACCCACGGGTAGCGCGGGGGAAGGATGAGCCAGGCGGTGCCCATGGCTGCATTGGTTCTTCAGGGTTGTACTTGAGGCCTTGGCGTCCGGGGAGGACGACGACCCCAACCCACACCTTCGTGCTCGTTCTTGTGGATACATGCTGGGACGCCCGTCGGTCCGTGAGTATGTGTGGGCGGAGGAAATTTGAAGTCCGAGCAACGAAAAGTCCGTGCATCTTTTTGTCTATGCATAGTATGTCCGAGCATAAGCATTTAAAGTCCGAGCATCGAAACTTCCGTGCATTTTTTGTCTATGCAAAGTCCGAGCACGTTCCCATACCCCGTGCATGTTTCAGCCTTCCAAAAACTCAAGTCCATGCATGAAGAAGTCCGTGCATGTTTTACTTCTTAAGTGCATGCACATTTGCATTAGGTCTAAGGTCAAGTCCGTGCATGTTTTTAGCCTTAGTTGAAAACTTGAGTCCGTGCATACTGTCACTCAATGCATACTCAAGTCCGTGCATATGTCCAAACTTAATGCACGTTTCTTCACCAAGTCTGTGCATCATAAACTCCGTGCATTTTTAGTTCTGCACAAGTAAGCCCGTGGATTTTTTTAGACCCCCCTGCATGTTTTGGTTATTTTACTTACATAGTCCATGCATACACAATGATACCCCATGCATGTTTTGGGTCCAACAACCCCGTGCATGCACAGTGGTACTCTGTGCATCTTGACAGGTTGAAGTCCAAGCACTGAATAGTCCGAGCATGTTTGTACGTCCATAAACTTGTTGCACAGTGTGAAGCCCGTGTACTTCATACTCCGTGCACATTTCTACGCTAGCTAGGAACTAATTCATTGCACCTTAAGTGTTAGCAAAAAAAACCTACCCCGTGCAAGTTTTTACATTCCAACCTCATTTCCCTTAACTTAGCCCGTGCATGTTTATCTCTTTGCATCTGAGCCTCGTGCTCTCCTGTGCTGACTAGGTGTTTGTTATAATGACAGGGACCTCCTGTCTACTAGGAGCAATGTTTGAAAAAGGCCCAGGAAGGGCATGTGATCCCAGGTAGTAAGAGACCAGGGCTCTGACTTGTGGCACAGAGCTCTGATCGATTCTGGAAGATTCCCAGGACGGGAAGCGTGGTCTCCACACTCTAATCCCTCAGGTGTGCCCATATATATAGAGTTGGAGTTCGTACGCTGAAGTGTGCCGAAGAATTGAGAAAGCCCTGCTGAACAAAAGGTTTAAGTGAGAGTGAAGAAGAAAAGAGCCCGTTGAAAATGAGAAAGAAATTCAGAAAGATCAGAAGAGATTCTTTTCGGTGATTTAAACTTGCTTCTACTGAAGCTACATCTCTGGAGTTTTATTCATCGATTTTGATTTCATCATCAGTTCTAGTTTTCTTGTTTCTTTTCATCTGCTTCTGAGTCTTGTTACCCTCTGAGGTGTATCAGAGGAAGGGAGAAGCTATATATTACACGAGGAGGCCCCTTGGGATGCCGCAGTTGGCGTCCAAATGCGTCGTCTCGTACAACGGCAACTCATCTCGGTACTACACCTCGCAGTCGCACCCGGTCACCGCCAGGCTCTTCAGATCGAATAGACTTGAGCTCGAGTAACTCAACCTCCGCTTGAACGCTCAGTATGGAGACACGATGTATCGACAACGACAAGACCACCACAGTAGGTTTCTAAAGCATAGATGGCGCCAATCTGCCATCCAGTCCCCTCCGGCCAACACCACCATCACCCAGGTCTTCCTTCATAGAAGACCTAGACGACATGCCCACCGATCACTCAAGCTTTTGACGACCAACTCCAATGAGACAACTTGAGATGTGAAGAGACAAGCCCACAGAAGCTACCCAAGGGGAATGGGTCTCTCCTCCAGAAAAACTTGAGCATCTTCAAGCCACCAAGTTTCTACCAACATCACCCTAGTTTCGATGGTTCACAGTGCCCATGGAACCCCACTGGTGGTCATCAACAGAACCCCCTAGAGATCAAAGCACAAACCTTTGGCGCCTAGGCGGACCATGAGGACCAGGTTGGCCAAAACTCAAGTTGTCACTCATGTTGCCCAACATCGTCCACTCGATGCAAGTATGGCCCCACCTTCAGCGAGACCTCACAGGACCTTTCGCCCAACATACAGCACCGCCAATGATCTAGTGCAGAAGCCCGACTACCCCGCCCTTGTGTCGTATCATTCAACAAGCCTCAATCGGCGGTGGTCTTATCTGATTCTATACGAGAACTCTCCCATTTATCGATTTGTGTGTGTCATCCTTGCACAGTGGCCATGTTAATTTTCTCTACACTGCTCTAATTTTACCATGTCTCTGAAGAGACCTATACGAGAAACTTCCCTTTACTTTCGCAGGCTCTGCACGTGAGTCTTTCTTCTTTTTCTCATGCTCTATATCATGGTTTGATGAAACCATGTAACTCACATTTGACGATGAAAAATTAGATTATGCACGACACCTTTGCCAAAAATTACTTTCTCCGAAAGTCTCTCCCCCATTTTTCTTTTTCTCTCCCCCAAATCGGCAGTCGATGAGATGGTTGAGCAAGACTCAATTACGATCAAAAATAAATAGAGAGAGAGAGGTGAGAAATCTCTAGATCATCCGACGGTCCAGAGTAACTATGAGATTTTGACCTCTACACGTATATATGTCGTACATAAAAATTCAAGGACAAGGAGAAGACAAACGTATAGCTAAGAAGGAAATCTTGCTGCCATTTTCATTTCACATCACAGCCCCAGCACTCACCAGCTCTCCTCCTATGAGTGTTCAAGCAGTAGCCCCTGGGGAGGTGGCAGTGGAAGAGCCCTCAGCTCCATAAGAAGCTATAGAGAAAATTCAGTCAGACCTTCCAGCAGATCTCCCGTCTTCTTCCTCCCGACCAGACGTCACACTATGGGTGGACATTGATAGCGAGGTGACCTTCGAGGTGGCCCCATCTGTCTCCCTTGGCTTTGCTTCCTCCGAGTGCTTCATCTGGCAGAATCTGGACATGCTACGCCAATTGGTTGAATCTCAGCCCAGGCTAACTTATCTGCAATTGAAGGAGATAGCCAACCGTTTCACCGCTGGTCTGTAGGCAATGGGCTGTCCCTTGGAAACATGGGCCCAATGCATCTTGTTGCTGTTAAAATTTGTGCACCGCCGGGACTTCTTGGTGCGTGTTTCAACTGACAGGCAGGTGGCTCTGAGGCTACAGAGAGCAGAGTGCAAGTCTGAGCTAGGGAAGATAAGTTCTATCCTTCAAGAGTGACAAGGCTAGCTGGAGGCTCTGACTGAGTGGGAGCAATTTATACACGACCGGATAGGCATGCTTGAAGCGGAGTTGAATGACCTCCGAGCTGAGTTGCCATGGGTATGGACCACCCAGCCACAATTTGTCGAAGAGATAGCTCTACTGGAGGGACAGGAGGCATCTCTTCAGGACGAATCCGTCCAGCTCTAGGAGGAGGAGGCTCGTCTGCATGAACTAGGATCTGCTCCATATGTAGGCCTCTTGACTTTTGAAGACATATTTTGACATCCGTAGATGTCATTTCCTTGTACATGTCTCCCTTGAGGGTCGCATTTGTATCTTGTTCCTTTCATAATGAAAGTGGTACTTTATTACAACCTCATATGTATTTTTGTTTTCATAAGGGGTTGGTGGTGGTTTGGCACATCCTATCGCAGATAACTCGTGCTTAGCAGGAGAGCATCCGCCCTTTCAGGGAAGGGGCGGGGAACTCGCTCCACCGCCTAACGGTACCCGGAAGGGTGCTCAAACTGGGTTTTCAGCCATGTGTGCCGTGAGTGGGGTTGCAGAGTATTGCTCAGAACAAACGAATGGTTGCTTCTGGGTAGCCTTCCAGGCCAGTTGGGGCAACACGCCAATTGACTAGCGAATGGTTTCATCATCGATATTGGGTTCATATCGATGCAACAAAATGTCTGTAGGTCTCATCAGAATAGACGTAAGGTCTAGACTGGGTAGGTTTTGAAAAAATGATCGTCGCGAGATCAGGGCGGAGATATCTTTGGAGTATGCGGGCGCTTGTCTTCGCTCCTCTTACCCTTCTCTTCTTTGCGTTGGGATTGACGGTCTACTATTCGTGCCCTCCGCCGGCAATCACAGTCCGTCCTCCTATTTCGGATGCAGAAGCCAAAGTGCTCTACGGACCCGAGACTGCAAATGGAAGTAAGCTGGTCGATCGGGCGAATGAGTTTCTGGCCGCGATTCGAGAAAAGTGCTCAGAACTTCAGCTCCAATATGTTGGTCCAACCCAGCTCGATCCGGCATCTGTTGGCTTTAGCTCGTACTCTTATGTAAGGGAAGGCGGGACCCGTACTGTTGTGACCTTAAGCACTGATGACGTAAAGCTCGAGATCATCGCGAATAACGGAACCTTGGTCAGCTACGCGAATACCGCCTTGGAAAAGCGCCTTGATGACGGGCCTTATTTTGAACCACCCGACCAGCCGAAGCTGAGCTCACAAGGGGCTATGGACTTGGCGACAGATTTTCTCAATGTTTCGCCTCACGATACCGGCATTCGTCTAGCGCCCCCGGGAGCTACCTTCGAGCATTCGGGGGAGATGCCTACGAAGACGGGTATGAAGACCACGCAAGGCGAATGGTGGGTTCGATGGCAGCGCACCGACGACGAGGGGCATGTGTTCGCTGGCGACCTCGCGACCGCAGTTATTGCAGAGGGCTATGGACCTTCTTTCCTCGGGATTCGGCTCGATACTCCTTATCACAAGGACGCAGCTCCAGTTATTTCGCGGGACTCTGCGGAAAAAGCGGCCCGCCGTGCAGTCGCGGATATTCGTTGGAGTGGCTGGCCTTTCGTCACCGTAAACTTAGAGCAAAGCACGCTTGAGATCAGTCGACCAAGCAAGGACCTTCGCAATTACCTAGCGGGCTTGGAGGATGAAGGCCGGTTAGCTTGGTCGCAAACCTTTGGTTGCGAACTTCCGGGCCCCTCAGGCGGCTGGATTCACTGCTACGTCGTGACTGACGCGCACTCAGGCAAAGTAATTAACTTGGACACTGGCACTGGAATAGGTAAGCGGGAGAAGTAGACACAGAGTGCGACCAAATATGCGACCAATGCGACCGACCGAGTAGCCCAGAGTTAGGTCGAGTATTCGCGAGTTCAGCTTGATTGCGAGGCGGTTCGGGCGGATAGACGCGGCGTTCTAGAGTATGTAGGTAGGCCGACGGCGACCTAATGAAAATGGAAATGGAAGAAAAAGCCGACGGGCGGCCGAGGCGGCGCGTAATAGTAGGCGGACGGAGGATTACCGTAGTAGCCCGGGGGCGGCCCGCCATAATAACCGGGCGGGGGAATGTAGGTGACGGAGGCGGGTACCCAGTAGGCTTTGGGATTGTGGGCGAGATCGCTGAATTCATCGGCGCGGCCTGTCGCGGCAAATGCGGCGAGCAGGACGAGCGCGGTGGCCAGAAAACTCGTTTTCATATTTAGATAAGACGCACGCGCGGGCGGGGATTTTCAGAGATTTCTTGATTGTAATCGAGCACGCATCACAGCAGCTCGAGCCGGTCTTCTTCAAGGTCGAGCTCGTGCTCGATTTTGTGCATGACGTCGTCGCCGATTCGCTCCTTGTTGCGCATCTCGAGGAGGGCGCGGCGCTGGGCGGCAATGGCGAGCTTGCTGATACGGCGCACGCTGAGGACGTGGTGGCGGCGCGGGCTCCAGCCGATTTGCTCGACAAGCTCGTCGCCGAACTCGAGGGCGCGTTCCTTGTAGAAGGCCTCGACGGCGTCGATGGACGTGGCCGGAAATTTTCCTTCCTCGCGCAGCTCGTCGATCTTCTTGAAGACGATTTTCGAGATGTGGAGGCGGGCCTCGATTTCCTCCCGGGCGGGAATGCCGTCGTCGCCGACGCCGAGCCAGCGGATGAGAGGCGGCAGGGTGAGTCCCTGAAAAACCAGCGAGGTGAAGATGACGCTGAAGGCGATGAATTGCACGAGATGCGGCCGTGGAAAATCGGCATAGCCGGACAGCGCGAGCGCGGCGGCAAGCGAGACGATGCCGCGCATGCCGGACCAGCCGATAATGGTGATGTGGCGCCAGTCGGGCATTTCCTCGCGCCGGCGAATGCGTTTGCTCACGAGCCGCGGGAGAAAGGCGCCGGCATAAACCCAGGCCAGGCGCACGACGATGCAGACGATGTTGATGGCGAGGGCCTGAAGAATCGGATGCGGCCACCAGGGTTCCTGCATCGAGGCGAGAATGTGCGGCAGTTTCAGTCCGATGAGGACGAAGATCATGCCGTTGAGCAGGTAGATGATGAAATTCCAGACGGCCTGGATTTGCAGGCGGATATTCGCGTGCAGGACCTCCGGCGAGCGCCAGCCGATGTAGAGCCCGCTCGTAACGGTCGAGAGCACTCCGGAGACGTGCGCGAATTGATCGGCAAGCAGGTAGCTGACGTACGGCGTAAGCAGGGAAAGGGTGACGAAGATTTGCGGGCCGTCATCGATGAGCCGCCGGCGGAGTGTATCGGCCGCCTTGCCGACCGCCAGGCCGACGGCAATGCCACCGACGGCGATGTAGGTGAATTCGCCGGGAATCCAGATGCGGCGCACGAAGGAATGCGGGCCGCCGGCCATGGCGACGCCGAGAGTGGCCGCCAGCGCGACCTTATAGATGACAAGACTGGTGGCGTCGTTGACGAGGCTTTCGCCCTCGAGAATGGTGACGACGCGGCGGGGGAGACCGAGCCGTTGCGCGATGGCGGAGGCGGCGATGGCATCCGGAGGCGAGATGATGGCGCCGAGAACGAAGCCGGCGGCGAGCGGCAGGCCGGGGATGATCCAGTGCGCGACAAACGCGGCGGCGACGGTGGTGGCGACGACGAGGCCGATGGCGAGAAGAAGAATGGGCCGCAGGTTGAGGCGGAAATCGCGCCACGAGGTGTAGACGGCCTGGATGTAGAGCAGCGGCGGCAGAAAGAGGAAGAAAATGAAGTTGGGACTGAGCTCCAACCGGGCGGGGAGAATCGGGACGAAGCCGATGAGGAGGCCGCCGATGACGAAGAGGATCGGGTACGGGATGGAGAGCCGCTGCGCGATCAAGCCCAGCCCGAGCACAAAACTCAGGAGCAGGACAAAGATGATCGCGAACTGCACCCGGGAAGGGTAAAGGGAAAAGGGCAGAGGGGAAAAGGACTGAGTCTGGATGCAGTCCCTTTTCCTTTTGCCCTTATCCCTTTGATTTTTTTAGTGCGCCTCGAGCCAGTTGGCGCCGAGGCCGGTGTCGACGACGATGGGAACTTTTAGCTCGGGCATGGCGTTTTTCATGCGGTCTTGCACGACCTCGAGGACGCGGGCTTTTTCCGGCAGGTAGAGATCGAAGACGAGTTCGTCATGGACTTGGAGAAGGAGCTTGGTCTTCCAGTTTTCCTCGCGCGCAATTTTCGCGATCTGCACCATGGCGAGCTTGATGAGGGCGTCACTGTGAGTACCAAGTGGGAGACCAGGTGATGGTGAGAACGGAGCGGCTCCTCCCAGGGCCCGCCAGTGCAACTTAATATATGTGATCAATCAAACTTTTGTCAACTTATGTCATCATCAAAACTCAAGGGATGCACAACACATACTACCTGAGCCTTTGAAATATGACTTGGAGGTCTTGTAGATGGTCTTCTTTTTCCTTGGTCTTGACCACCATGTCATCTTTGTAGCACTCGACCTTGTGGTAGAGTAGCTCATCAAATATTCTGGTCATCACCCGCTAGTAAGTTACACCGGTGTTCTTTAATCCAAATGACATCCTTTTGTAGTGGTAGATGTCTTTGGGGGTTCGGAAGGTGGTGTGGACCCAGTCATGCTCTGCAATCCATATTTGATTATATCCGGATGACCCATTTATAAATGACAAAGCTTTGTGGCCGGTTGTGACATCGATCATGACTTCCGTGATTGGCACCAAAAAGTCATCCTTGGGATAGGCTTTGTTCAGATCTCGAAAATCTACACATATCTAGATCTGCCCATTCTTCTTTTACACGGGCACAATATTAGCCAGCCATGTGCTATATTAGTTTTCTTCGATGAAAATCACATCAATGAGTTTGCCTACTTCTTTGCATAGTTGAATGATGAGTTCTGATCTCATGTGCCGTGGCGGCTGCTTTATCGGCTCGGCCTCAGGTTTTATAGTTAGCTCATGTTGCGAAACTGTGGGACTGAATCCTGGCATCTCCTTGTAAGACCAGGTGAAGCAATCTCGGTATTCTCATAGCAGCTGGACATACAGCTTCTGTTCTTCAGCAGATAACTGGGCACTAAGGAAGGTCGGCCTAGTATCATCTTCAGTTCCCAAGTTGACTTCGATCAGCTCATCGATCGGGGCTTGGCCTCCATCTTCTACTTCCGGAGGTGTTGGCTGGCGGTCAACAAAGTCTAGAATATCATCTTCAAGCTCCGGCACCTCGGTCCCTCCTTCTTAGTTCACCCAGTCCTCGTCAGGAGTTCTTAATTCAGCTGGTGGCGGCCGTATGAATTGTTCTATCAGTAGGTCCACTGCGGCTGCGACTATACCAGATGAGCTGGCAGCTTCAACTTCTGCCGATGTGCTGGCAACCTCAAAGGGTTGACAGTTACTTCTTGTTGAGTTGGAGGAACAGCATTACAAATTTGTGGCATGTGGAGACAACTCTGTCCCGTCGCCGTCTTGAATCATCCTGCCTTCAATGAGGATGGCCCATTCTTTTACAGCAATGGGTACGACCCGATCAATTTCAGCAGAAACTTCCTTGATCAGTATCAGAGGTAGTGATATTTCTGCAGCCATACCCCTTGGGAGACCCTCTGGCCTTGCTGGCCCTCTACCAGCAAGGTACCAGCCCTCACATCCTCCACTCGACATCGCCGAGTTACCCACGGGTTTGGGTGAGTGTTGGGTGAGTTGGCCGACAATATCGGTCCATTCGACTTGTGAATGTGCTTGCTTGCTTAGGTTCGAGGTTGTGTCACATCACAGAAGGGTTAAAGGGAAGGTGTGGAAGTACACGTGAATCTAAAATAATTACAGAATTAGATAATATATATTAATAAGTAGGAAATGAAATTAACATTAAGTAAATTACATAGTCCACAATATAACAACAGTTTAACAATACAACAGTAGTCTGCAACTAGTGCAGTCGAGAAAGGAAAGTACAACTACATGGGGCATACCCTGGCTCTGGCAATTGGCAATTGGCAACTGGCAACTAACCATGGGCACTAGAACTCCGTGGAGCCTCAGACACGCTCCTTTGAAGCCTCGCCTCACCTGAAACGTGGAAAAACGTAGGGAATAAGCCTCCTAACAAAAGGCTGAGTAGGGATCACTCGAACCCCCACCTCGCGAAATGAGAAACTGCAACACAAAGTAGTAAAAGGTGAGTGCAACTAGAATAAAAAAATGAAAAAGCCCTACTATGCCTGACGCCGATCTCACGGTGTGAAAATCGAGACATACGCCACGGTGAAAACTACGAGTCACCACCTGACAAAGACAGGAGTACCAACCACTAGAAGCATAGTCGGATGTGTCCCCTGACGTCTTAGACCGCGCCTCAGGTGTCCCCCTCGTCGCCCAAGGTAGAACGGGAATGCCATACAAGTAACCACAGAACAAGAACTATCTGGGTTCACGCTCGTCAGCGTGGGTCCAACCGCCCCTAACCAAATGTGCACACACTGACCATGCGTCCTAGGTCAGGCCTCTGATTGGTTTTCCCCTCAGTCAGACTCTGGCTGCAAGACGTGGGGCCCTACGGTAACCAATCTAAAAATCGTCTCTCATGGTAGCCTCGCCACCACTCCCTGGTGGGACCACACACGTGTCAGAAGGCTATGACTAGTGAAGGGTCGCTGAAGGAGTAGACTCTCTAGTTAACAAAAAATGACTTCTAAATCAGACAAAGTACAAGGACTGCTCCTCATACCGACACCGACTCATGGTGGCAAGAGCCGAGAACACCACCTCCCAGGACCCCACGGGACCCTAACACATGGCCTCCACATGATGCCCAGCATCAGTCGGACCACAGGTAAGCACGCGGATTGAGGCTTCTTTTCTCTTCTTCTTCTTCCTTCTTCTTCCCGTTGGAGAACCCCTCCCTGACCATGGCTTCCTCCCCGTGCGTGGCCTACGACGCCCCCTTCTTCCTCCGACTGCAGACGATGGATCGACGACGACGGCGTGGTGATCGTGGTGGTGGCATTCTCACGGTGTGGGGCATGAAGATCGTGGGTTTAAACGCATGATTTCGAGATCGGTGACAATCCGATAGCTTTCGAGCTCCATTGAGGTAGGGAATGGATCCCTGCACTCTTTACTGCTTTCCCCGCGATTTGTAGGGCGAGGAGAGGTCGAGAGGGGTGTTTTTGAGCCGGGAGGGTCAAAATCCATGTTTTGGGTTGAGCGTCGGATCTCCCGTTTTGTGGGGTTTTTGACCGATTCGAGGGTGTAGATGCATGCTAGGAGGGTTGGGGATGAATTCCCCTTTGTTTCCCCATTATCGGGCGATGATTGGGACGTAGATCAGAGTTTTTGGTGTTTTCTGCCGGTTTCACGCTCGGGTGAGCCTTGCGGCCCTTCCAGGGACCGCTAGGCTCCCTTGGCGGCCTTCAGGGGGTCGCTAAGCAACTCTGTAGTGTCGGCATGCCTTAGCGGTCCTCCCAAGACCACTAGGCTCAGGGTAGCGGTCACGCGATAGATCACTACCCTCGGATTAGCGGTCGGCTCATGACCATTTCTCCAGTTTGACTGGAGCACCCTCGGGGTGCGTATTTCCGACCGTTGGGAGCCACGTACTGGCTAGCGGTCAGGGCATGACCATTTATGGTTGCCTTGCGGTTCGGTGAGGACCGTTTGGCTGGGCTAGCGGCCTGACGATAGACCGGTAGGCTCTCTTGTGGCTCGTTCCCTTGCGGTCACGGCTTGACTGCATGGCTGTACCTAGCGGTCCCAGGGAGACCGCTAGGCTTGCCTTGCGATCCTGTGGCGACCGCTAGGCCCGCCTTGTGGTCTAGAGAGGACTGCTAGGCTGAGGGTAGTCCCGGGTGGACCGCCACTCCGTTTCCTTTTCGATCGATGACTTCCGTGAGTCGAGTCTTACCTCTAGTGAACTGTCCAATAGTCGTAGTTTTCCTGCGCACGCAGGTGTGGACCCACTTGGGAGTGGTGGAGAGCGTGACTCGAGTGAGACGATTTTTAGGCTGGTTACCGTAGGGCCTCTTGCCTTTGTAGCCTGAGTCCGACTGGGGGAAAAACTAGCTAGAGGACCCGACCTAGAGCAGATGGTCTGTGTGTGCACACGTAGTTGGGGGCAGAGGACTCACACATAGAGTCGACTCCATGTCGGGGGAGTCGACTCCATGCCCCAATCTGCTTCCTTTTCAGCTGACAATCAGTCTTTGCATTAAGCCCAACTCATGGTCATTCTGCAAATGAGCAATAAGAATGGTGATGACTTCATTAATAAATCTCTGTTGGGTTTTCTCACATAATGCATAGTCATGCATCTATATATATACATATACAAATATGCACATTTATCATTATTGCGTGTTTGCCATTGTTCAGACCTCTTCATATATCAAATGGTGACTTGCGGAAGGTCAGATTAGGTCTAGCTAAAATCTCTCACTATGCGTGATGGTGATCTTCGAACCTATGTTGTCCGCCATGTACTGGGGTTCAGGTTAATAAATATAATTATATTGCTTGCATGGAGGTATGTTTAGATCTTACATTGCGTAATATTGTCCTTTTAATTTAAATACACTTATTTACCTACTCAGTCCCGGTGGTTCTCTATCTTGGCAATTAATCAAGGGTTTTCCTCCTTCTCGGAGGATGTAGTTAATGTCATAACTTTTATGGTATGACAGACTTCCAGTCCCAACACAGACTTCACTTTCATCTGACCAAGTTAGATCTAGCGCACAATAAATCTCGTCACTCAGTGACTGGCACGTCCTACGCTAAAAGAAAAACTCTAATAAATAAACCAACATTATCAAATCTCATTCATGCAACACCTTGCACACCTTCCTTCAGAAGTCCAGTTCTAGCTCCGACAGTCGTCGAAACTTCTTCATCATCTTACAGTTCTCTTCTTTCACGGTGTGCACCAAAAATGTCTCCTCCAACCATCCATGATAAAGGGAACGCTGTCGTTCCAGACTAGCGAGTTCCTATCATGACACCAGAGTTGAGCCACGCACCAAGCATCCTCATGACTTGCAAGCTATGACTGAGAAGAGAAAAGTGCAACTGCAGCAGGGTTCTCACAGTGGCAAAGGAAAGGCGCCGGCACCTCCAGCCAAGAAAAGAAGAATCTCTGCTCAAGAGAATGGAAAAGGCAAAGATAAGACAGAGCAGGTAGCTTCTATTACCTCTCTAGAAGAGCATGAGAGTGATACTCCTCGGATATTGTTTCTAAGACATGTTGATATTCATGATCATGAGATGCTCGAAACTTTTCCTTTGATATTCATGATCATGAGATGCTCAAAGCTTTTCCCCAATTACTGCCCTTATTAGAATTTCAAGGCTGGATGAAATTTGTGAGCAGACATAGGGTCTGCTACCCCAGATTAGTTCACACCGAAACCAATGCCAAACTTCCGCTGACTAGTCCAGGAAGGTTTCAAAATTTTCGGGGAATTGTTCGAAGTAGTGGCTAGTCGTGGCTGGCTCTGAAACTGGGGTGTTCTGTTCTGACTGGGACTGCTCTCAGGTCGTAGCAACAGGAAGATGATGCCGTCACGAACACTCCCGGAGTCGAAATGGTGCGGGGTTCGTGTATGAGTCTTCTTCGATCTCCAACTGGGAAGGACACCAGAGGAGGTCGAGGCCGAGAGATATGTACAGAAGAGTGGTGGGGGGTCTGGTCGGATTCAGACTGACCTGATCTGCTACCTTGGGGTAGAAAAATCAGAACGGGCTGCTCCTGGCTTCAATTGATGCCACGCTTGTTGCGTTGGATAGAAGACTGGTGGGACTCCACTCCAGCTAAGTGGCGCACCAAGGGGAGCCGTGGTGTGGTCGCTGGAGCTTCTGTATGCCGTCTCTGGTTGCCTGCCGGACATGTTCTACACAGTCTGTTGCGGATGACTCTCAGGAAGGTGACGCCGTCACAATCACTCCCGTCGTCGAAATGATGCGAGACCAAAATGGGCGCGTTCGTGATTGAGTCCTCTTCGATCTCCAACCAGGAAGGCCGCCAGGGGAGGTCAGAGTAGGGATATAGAGGACGAATAGTGGCGAGGTGTCAGTGTTGGCTCTGAGTGGACTGACCTGCGCACCTGGGGGAGAAAATTCAGAACGGACAGCTTCGGACTCCAAATGTGGCTCCGCCGACTGTGTTGGATGGAGGACTGGTAGGAGAACGTCCCAGCCAAACGGCGCACCAAGAGGAGCTGAGTTGTGGAAGTAGCAGTTTCTGCACTGGTGCTCTGGTTTTCCCTCAGAAGCTAGATGCGCACTTTGACGGAAATGGATCTCCCGAACAGCCCCGAACTCGGATGAAGGTGGAATCAACTCGCTGTCGAAGCTGACTTGAACATATTTCCGTCGATGTATGGTATACCTCCAGAAGATGTCAGATGGCCCAGGGGCAAGCTCTGCAAGTGGGGCTTCTACTACTGCCTACGAACTGGGTATGCAAGAAGATGATAGGTGTAGTAGGGGTGGATAGAGGTGATGGGGTTGAGAAGGGGTGAGGGGCTAAGGGTTGTGGGAGGTGGAGGAGGATTGCTGGGGTTGATGGAGGGGTGTAGGGGGGTGCTAGGGTCACAGCAAGGGGAGGGGGAGAGGAGAGGGGCGGACTAGGTGAGAGGGGGAAGTGGGTGGGGGCGCAAATGACCTAGGGGTGAGCGTCGAGTGAGTCGGCCGCCAATTACGGCCCGTTTGCGTTGCGAATTGTGCTTGCTAGTAGGTCCGAGGTTGTTTCACATCATCGGGGTTCTGAGCAGAACTGAGAGTCAAACCATCAAGCAAAACTGAGAGTCGACCCCAATGCCTAAGCTCAACCCTGTGGGAACTGTTGATGACAAAAGCTTTCAAAAGGGTGACAAATAGACCCGTCAGAGTGACAAATGCCTGATAAGGCTGACAAATAGATAGTCAAAGCTCTGCTTGAGCGACCGCAGCTAAGTCTGAGGTCGAGCCTGTCTAAGCTCAGACTGCACAAGTTCGGTCAAGCTCAGACAAGCACATGAAGATGCTCTCTGAGCACTCCTCCAACTGTGGTGAGCACTCCACCAAATGCAGCGAGCGTTGCTAGCACTTGAGAGCACCTCAGAGCACTCCCTTCTGAGCACTTCGAAGCACACTCAAGCACCCTCAAAGATAGAAGGTTCGAACAGAGTTCGTGAAGTGAAGGAGAGTCAGATAAGAAGAAGAAGGAAATAGAAGAAATACATAAGCTCGAACTTCTCAAAGATTAAGCTCGGATTACACAAGTTCGGACTTCACAAAGCAGAGCCAAGCCTCACTAAGCTCCGTCTTCATGAATGAGCTCGGACTGCATAAGCTCGAACTTGATAAAACAAGCTCGGCCATGTGGCAACCAAGCTCGATCTTCATTACCAAGCTCGATCTTCATATCTAAGGCTCAGACTCTTGTGGAACTAAGCTTGGATGAAGTAATGCTGATCTAGCAAGCTCTCCGAGCACTCCAATGCAACTATGGCCAGCACTTCGAGCACATGTATCGAGCACTCCGAGCACTTGTAGCTGCACCCCAAGCTCAAATACATTAAGGCCAAGATAGAGAAGAAAATCTCCAAGGGCGATGGCTATAGATGAATATGGGTGATAAATAGATGGTTAAGGTAGACAAATGAGCAATAAGGGTGCAAAATGTCTCGTAAGGCTGACAAATAGCTTGTAGAAGGAATGAATGAAGAAAACTGTTGTCTAACATTCTGTAATTTTTGAAGGTCATTCAGGAGATTAAAATATGGACCGTAAACCTCCAAAACACATCTTTTTGAGGTCTGGAATAGGTTCTTAGGAGTGAACAATGTCCTCATCATGATCGATCTGCATAAATCTTTTTGGACAAGACTAGGTCAGCCACCAAATCTGGAAAAGATCTCAAGTGTACACATTGCAGTACACATGGTTCTAAGGAAGAAGGATAAATCTCCCAATAAATTACAAACGCCCAATTAGACCACAGACTTCCTTGATGTTCTTGGGAGGATGCATTTTAACATTAGCCTTGGCTTTGTTAGGGTCAATTTCGATCCCTCTTTTGCTGACTATGAACCCTAAAAGCTTACCTGAAGATATCCCGAATGCACATTTCTTGGGGTTCATCTTGAGTTGGTGCTCCCGAGACCATTGGAGAACTGCCCAGAGGATCATGGCCACTCCTGGTTTTGGATTTAACCAGGATGTCATCCATGTATACTTCCATATGGACGTGCATCATGTCCTGGAAGATGGCCATCATCGCCCTTTGATATGTTCCCCCTGCGTTCTTGAGACCGAAGGGCATGACGACATAGCAGTAGGTCCCCCACTGAGTGGTAAACGAAGTCTTCTCCTGGTCTTCCTCCGCTAAGCGGATCTGGTTGTACCCCGAGAAATCATCTCGTAGCCGGCGGTGTTGCCACCAGGACATCTATGTGTGGGAGAGGAAAATCATCCTTTTGGCAAGCACAATTAAGGTCACAAAAATCTATGCAGATGCAAACCCCACTGTCCTTCATAACTGGGATGATGTTGGCTACCCATTGTGGATATAAAACTACCCTGATGAACTTGGCCTTATGGAGCTTGTCCACTTCTTCTTTGACCTTGAGTGCGAGCTTCGGGTGAAGTCGCCTTAACTTCTACTTGACAGCTTGAGCGTCGGCTTTCAGAACCAAACAATGTTCTACCAATGACGGTCCAAACTCGGCATGTCCTCGTAGGGCCAAGTGAAGACATCGAGAAATTCCTTGAGAATCGCCACAAGGGTAGCTTCCTCTTCACTATTCAAATTGGCACTTATCAGTATAATCTTGGGATCATCCTTGGTGCCGAGGTTGACTTCCTTGGTGGACTCATCAACGAAAACACTGGGTTCATCAAACTTCTGGGTTCCATTGACTAAGCAAGCTATGAGATCACCACTTTCTTGTAATGGCTCTTCCTCTTCCTCCTCAGCATCGTTATCTCCTTCCAACACATACACCCCTAGACTGTCATCTACTGATGACCCTTCCAGCACAATTGCCCCTAAGGGAATTGATAGGGTCATCACCATCCGTTGTAGCACTCTCGATCATCTCCTCACCTCGGATGCGCCCGGCATGGTCTAGTTATTTATTTTTGAGTTATATGTAATTTTTTATTTGAGTCATATCATTGTAGTTTTCCATTTATTTGAGTCATATCCCTAGGTCCTAAGGTTATTTCCCTATTTTAGCCTGACGCTTTCTCCATTTTCTTATTTTTCCTCTTTGTGCTTTCAGCCATGGCTCGCAGCAGTGGGAGTGGGAGTCGGTCGAGGAGGTCCCGTGCTAGGGGCGCCGACGACTGTCGGGTTGAGCGTACCGATCGGCGGATGCCGCCTTTCCCTCCTCGTACTATTGATGATACCAATGTCAATCAACTGGACCTTGGCTATTCGTGGGTCGCTGAGGGGCCGACGGAGAGCGCTAGGGCGGCTGAAGGCCTCGTAGACGTGTCTCGGATTGCCAGGAGAGATGGTCTTTACACGTATGACCGCACTGGAGGCTACCCGCGTCACTATCCCCTGGACCGCCACCTTTATAACTTCCTCCAGGGTTTTGCTCCTGTCGGCATGGAGGCCGACGATCCGACGCTTCTGGAGGAAAGGCGTCGCCTTGAAAGGGCGATATTAGTGGGGAGAGACGACATGCAGGGGTTGTGCTCCCTGACTTATCCGAGTTACCCGGAGGGCTTTACTCGGCAGTGGCAGTATTCGGACAGGCAGAGTCTGGGCTCTTTCCAGCGAGATGAGAGTCTCACCATCCGGGTTACACCTATGTCTCTAGCAGCTTGGCACTTGCATGGGCAGCACAAAAATCAGGATCATGTTATAGATGGTCTCTTCCTAGCACCCACCGGAGCTAGCTTTGCGCAGGAGGAGTATACTCACGACTGCATGTTGATGAGGATTTTGACTTTGAAGACTCCCAGCTGGTATGGGAAATGGTCAGTCATTCCTTCCCACAGCTATCACCGGGGCGCGACAGAATGGCTCTGGGGCATTCTACGCCATGCAGTGACCGCCGCCATGTACTCCTATCCTGTCACACTGGCCTACTACAGGCTCTGGTAGAGAGATTCAACCGCCGGTGGAATACTTTTGTCACAGTTGGCGGGGAAACTTCCCTGGACCTCTGGGCTTTCCAGAGGATTTCTGGTCTTCCGATCTGCGGGAGGCCTTACGAGGAGTTATCACCAGATGACTTGCACCTCAGTCCGACACCACCTGGGATGAGTGCCGAGAGGTCAGAGTAGATGTTCCTCCCCATCCCCGCCACCTGCCTGCACCGACACAGGGATAGAATTCACGGGGGCTGCCTCCTGTTACTTATTTGGCAGCTTATTTGGCTGTTGCACCCGTAATTGGTTACACCAAAATTTCGGGATGCTACTGCCGCATGTGACAAAATTTCGGTACGGTGTATCACCACCCGATGAGGTATTCCAACAACGGGGTTAAGGCACAGAAAACGAGGTATTTGGCTGCACAGAAATCAAGGCTAAACTCTAGATACATGGTGGCACAGAAAATGAGATAATTGGCTACATAAAATTCAAGGCAGGTGATATTATTGATAGGTGCATAGAAAATGAGGCAACTGGCATCAATGTAGTGAGCCAGTCCTATAAACCAAGCTACTATAGCAATCCAAACTTTTGAAGAAGTCTGAGCACTGTAGCATCCTGAGCACTGTAGCTGGCCAAGCTACTGTAGCAATACAAGCTTCTGAAGAAGTCTGAGCACTGTAGCTAGCCTAGGTACTGTAACAATCTGAGCTTCTGAAGAAGTCCAAGCACTATAGCTGGCCGAGCTATTGTAACAATCCGAGCTTCTGAAGAAGTCTGAGCTGCTGTAGCAATCCGAGCTTCTGAAGAAGTCCAAACACTGTAGCTAGACGAGCTACAGTAACAATCTGAGCTTCTGAAGAAGTCCGAGCACTATAGCAACCCGAGCACTATAGCTGGCCGAGCAACTATAGCAGATCGAGCTTAAGTTGGAGAAGGCCGAGCTACTATAGTAATCTGAGCTACTATAGTAGAACGAGCTTAAGGTGGAGAAGGCCGAGCTACTGTAGCAGTCCGAGCCAAAGTTGGAGAAGATTGAGCTACTATAGCAAATCTGAGCAACTATAGCACCCCGAGCACTGTAGCTGGCCGAGCTACTGTAGCAATCCGAGCTTCTAAAGAAGTCTGAGCTTAAGTTGGAGGAGACTGAGCTACTATAGCTAATCCGAGCGACTATAGCACTTTGAGTTACTGCAGCAGTCCGAGTGCTATAGAACCCCGAGCACTATAGCAGTCCAAGCACTGTAGCAATCTGAGCTACGGTAGCAGTCTGATGTATATGGAAGAGGTCTGAGTGCACCTGAAGATGACCGAGCTACTGTAGTAGTCTGAAGCCACCATAGCAGTGCTGAGCAAAAGGGAGTAGAGAATGTGAGTAGAGGAACTGTAGAAAAGAGAAGAGAGAGTATGACTGTGCCGAGCTGGAAAAAGGTGAATGCTCACACATTGCTACATCAACTTCATTGAAGATCTCTATCTCTTTTCTCTACTCTACTAACAATAGTTCTGAGGATTTCTAGAGGATTAAAGTAGAACCGTAAATCACCAACAACATGGATTTTGAGGTCAGGAGGAAGTTCCCATGCCTGTCATCACTACCCTACCTAAACACCTTTTTGGAGGAAGACATGTCAGTGTCCATACTTGGGACATGACTCTTGTCGAACTAAAATTGAATGACAAGCACCTAAATTAGAGCAAGGGAAGAGTGCTTACTCGACCGGTTTGAAGAAACTGGTCTCGATCAGAGATGAGGGCGAATGAGGAAGTGTGGGTTCCCCACACGCCACGGTGATGAAGCTTCAACCTGCTCAAGAGTGTACAACACTATGCCTCACGCAGGAGGGGGGTCTTGGGGTAGGGGTTAACTTGTTTACATTCAAAACTACCTCCACGCAGGGAGGGGCGGTAGGCCAGCTAGGCAGGGAAGGGAAGAGATGAACAAGAAACCCCAATGAATGTTGATTGTCGATTCTGCCTGCTTCTGGAATGGGGGACAGGTGGACGTTGTCGGCACTACTACGACCACTCCCGAACTCGATTTTTGACGAAACCAGTGGCCAACTCCTCGTAATTGGACTAGGGTCTTGACTGATTTTTTTGAAATTCCCAGGTTGTCAGTGCCGATCGAGGAAGAGCCACGAACAGGGTCTCTGCTTCTTGGTTCAGTCTACTACAGAGCCACAGCAGCAGGAAGCCGAGGCCGCCACGACCATTCCCGGACTCAGAATCGAGCGTGGCAAGATGTGTTGGAACCGTTGACGAGTCACCGTCGAAACGTGACCAACGTGGGTGCCAGCCAATGTCGGAGTAGGCTAGAGCAGTCTGTTGAGTGACAGGGTGTCTGCTCAGTCCCAGAGGGGACAGAACAACGCACTGTGAGGAGAAAATTAAGAAGTTGGTGCTCCGGTCACCGAATGGAGTCCTGCTTCTTGGAGAAGGATGAAGACTCATCGTAGAAGGTACTGGCCAAGCCCTGCCATCAAATAGTCTGATTGCGAAACCTGGTAGCCTCTGCAAGTCATCTTTGGCTGACAGTCAGGATGCAGTTGCGCAGTCGAGGGAGATCGCCTACCCCGGACAGCCACGAACTCAAAATGAGATGAGATGACCACCATTGCGAAGAAGACCCGAAGGCACTTCCAACAGTATCACTTGGGCCTCCTGAGACACTGGGATGAAGTCGCAGTCACCTCTGCAAATCACTAGTACACTGTTGCCTGCGAACTAGGAACTATAGGTTGAAGATGATGGGGGAAAAATGGGATTTATGGTAGGGGAAAGGGGGTGGATGAGTGTGGGGGAGACCCCTGACTGTGAGGGCGTCTAGGAGGGGGTGTTCCAAGGTGTTGGAGGGGGAGTATGGGGGCTGGAAGGTGGTCTATCAGGTGGAGGGAGGGAGAACTACGAATTTGGGTTGGGAGGGAGAGAGGACAATGATGGAGACGAGGGTTCCTGCTGCCAGGGATTTGAGCTTGGTGCCGGCTGAGGTAAGAGTCTTCTTTTTGGGCTTGTGCTCATTTTCATTACTCATTAAATCGGCCCTCTGAGATATTTTATGCATATTTTTCTTGAAGACTCCTGTCATTCTAGCCGAGGTGACCCTGCCGGCCATGACTGTAAAGATACCTCTTCCAGCTCTCAGCGTGGATCCACCAATGTTCCCGCCTATCTTGAGGCCCATAGCCTTGAGATATCCGAAGGATTATGTTACGATGGGAGGCTTTGAAGTGCCGGGGATGATTACAGGATCTGACTAGCCAACCATGGTTCTGAAGCAGCCGCAACTTGGCATTAGTGATGAGCCACTTCAGGGAGAAGAAGACATCCTCGTAATAGAATTGGGGGACATTGCAGAAAAAGCTGTTGACGTTTCCACAACTCTAGCATTAGCTATTGAAGTGACATCGGCAGAGGCTGGCTGAGCCGAGGATAGTGAGCAAACACTTCCCACTCCTGAGGCTCAAGCTACGATGCTTTCACCAGAGGTCGGGAGGGAGACTACTGCCATTGATACTCCCTCTACCGTGCCAACCACTGGGGCTGGTCAAAGTGCGGGTGCCATGCAGGACATGCCTTCGTCGTAATCAGAGCCGAATGAGAATATTTGGGCCGCGATTGATAGACGGGTGGAATTTCATCTCCCTGACACGCCATCACTTGGTCTAAAATCATCAAGTGAACTGGTATTGCAGCACCTGGAGATATTGAAACAAACTCTATTGACCCGCCGCGCCTTTAATATATACAACTGCGGGGACTGTTGGAGCACCTCTCTCGTACACTTTTGGCTTTTGGCTGCCCCATGGAGGACTGGACGCAGTGAGTAATTCTGCAATTGAAATATGTAAATAGAAGGGAGTTTATCGACCACGGCCTAGCAGACTAGCTAACGGCCTTAAAGTTTGAGCGGGAGGAGTATCAAATCGCCCTTCAATCTTTGAAGGGGACTGCCCGGCAAATGCTGGATGCTGCCAACACTTCTACCCAATGTCGCACTTTTTTGAAAGCTCGTATAGCTGAATTACGAGCTGAACTCACCCGGGCCGAGGCAGAGCTAGAGCTGACTGAGCAACTACAAGTCTAGAATACAGAGGAGGCGGAGCTAGCGGAAGGGCAAGCCGCGTCCCTTGAGGAGAAATTGACGTAGCTGGAAGCTGAGGAGTCTCGCCTACAGGAACTGAGCCGCTATCCTTCTCTGGGGATCTTGGAATTTGAGGACATCTTCCGTCATCCACCGCAGTAGCTCTTTTGTTGCGAACCTTGATGTATTCAGGGGAATGCCCCGTAGTAGCATGTACTCTCCCTTTTTTGTGCAATGAAATTTCTCCGTCTTCTGCCTTGCACATTTATTGCTGAGTTACATCTTTCCTTCCTTTCTTTCTCTTTTTCCTTTGGCCAATTTGGATAGGGTGCATTGCTAATCCACCAAGCTCAGAATATGTTAGTTGTTGAGGCAGGAGAGCGCTCACGCCTTCAGGGAAGGTATGAGGGGTTCGCTCCATCGCGGTGCAGAATCTTCCGAGGATCGGATTCGGTTAACATAGGTAGGAAATGTCATTAGCAGATTGTCGAAAGACAAAGGGGATTTATTTGTCGGGCAAGGCTGAAAGGTTAAGCTAGTGGTTTGTTCATGGACCTCGCTGATGGTGACGAGGGTCGATGGTAGGTTTGTTCATCGGCATGGGTTAAATTTCAAGGCAAAGGGATTTGTTTATCGACGGGGACGAAAGGTCCGGGTCGATGGTTTGTTCATCGATTTCACCGATGATGATGAAAACCAACGGTAGGTTTGTTCATCGGCATGGGTTAAATGCCAAAGTAAAGGGGTTTGTTTATCGACGGGGATGAAAGATCCGGATCGATGATTTGTTCATCGATTTCACCGACGATGATAAAAATCAACAGTAGGTTTGTTCATCGGCATGGGTTAAATGCCGAAGCAAAAGGGGTTTATTTGGGCATAGGCGTAAGGCTTATACCAGTGAGGCGTGGTGTATTTGTCGCACACAAGGAATCTCATGGGACACGAATGATAAATAAAGTAGCAATATCATCTTTTTTTATTTTTTTTGAACCACATTACCGACTCAAGTCTCCTTTCAGGTTTTCATCGGAGCCAGCCCCCTCTTGCTTTTGTCCACACGCCCTTTCAAGTTTTCACGTGGCGGGGTACCCAATTTTGCCCGCAGCGCCCTTTCGAGTTTTCACTGCAGTCGGGTTATAGCTATTTTTTCCCCTGTCCAAGATATTTGGGCAAGTCTAGCGAGGCACCTCTATTTTAAGCCTCTCTTTTTTTGTGAGGATATTTACCATTTTCCAATGAAGTGTCAGGCGATGGTTCATTCTAACTATCGTCGTCGAGATGATGCTGACGCGAAGATGAGTATAGTTGTCAATGATAGTTTGTTCATTGGCATTAGTTAAATGCCGAAGCAAGGGGTAGGTTTAGTCATTAACGAGGATGAAAGGTCTAGGTTAACGGTATATTAACTGGCGATTTCTGATGGGGCTTGTATGAATTGCACCAGATAATGTTCATTCATTGGCAAGAAACTAATGCCAACGCAAGGCAAAGATTTTATACGATGTTTCAGACGTAAGGCCCGTAATAGCAATAATGTGTGAATATCGACTTGGGCACGAGGCCTTGCACCAAAAAAGGGTGTATTTATTGGCAAGAAGGTAATGTTAATGCAAGGAAAAGATTTATGTGCCGATTCAGACGTAAGGCCCATAATGGCTATAATGTGCGGATTACGGCTAGGGCCCGAAGCCTTGCACCAGAAGAGGGTGTATTCATTGGCAAGATATATTCACAGGCGCGGGGATAACGCCAGCACAAAGGAAATGGTTTTTTTTTGTACCAATGTGGACGTAAGGTCCAACATGGTGATCGGTATAGGCTAGGGCATGAAGCCTTTTGCCGAAACATGTATATTTGCGCCAATGTGGACATAAGGTTCAACATGGTGATGGGTGTGTATATCAACTAGGGCCCGAAGCCTTTTGCCGAAACATGTATATTCGTAGACGCGGGGATAACACCAGTGCAAAGGAAATGATTTTTTGCTCCAATGTGGACGTAAGGTCCAACATGGCGATGGGTGTGAATATCGGTTAGGGCCCAAAGTCTTTCGCCGAAACATATATATTCACAGACGCGGAGATAACGCCAATGCAAAGGAAATGTTTTTTTGCACCAATGTGGATGTAAGGTCCAACATAGTGATGGGTGTAGAAGCTGGCTCACACATGCGGCCTTTTGCTGAGAGATATATATTCGCAGACGCGGGGGTAACGCCAGTGCAAAGGTAATGGTTTTTGCACCAATTGTGGATGTAAGGTCCAACATGGTGTTGTGACTAGTGGTAGTCCAGTGGGACTATGTGGGGTTCTCAAGGAACCTTGGGGTTGGTGTATATTGGGGAGGCTTTTGAGATGCAGGTCAATGGGTCTGGAATTGTTTAAGGTGAGTATGGGTCTACACGAGAGATGGGACTCGGTGAGCCCAGCCTTCATATTCCCGTGGGGGCACATGATTCCGACGTTAGAAGACATGGCCCGGATCAGCGGCTTGCGGGTGCATGGCAAGGCGGTGACCGGGTGGGCGTACGTCGACTACCGGGAGCTTGCTCAGGAGCTTCTCGACTTGGATCTGATGAGGTCGGGGCATCTGTCGTCCCAACTGTCACGATCGGTGCTTCAGGAAAGCTTGGGACTCCAGCAAGTAGTAGTGACAGTCGGAGAGTTACTGGAGTAGCATATTGACCGAGTGATCGGGCAGGCTCGTCCGAGTGTAGCGGGGGAGCCGGGACCGGAAGGAGACATGGTCCTCAAACGCTTCCTGATGCTACTGTTCGGGAAGCTATTGTTCGCGACATGAGCCGAAGTGATCAGCTGTCGGCTTCTTCCCCTACTGGCGGATCTGAGCCGGGTGAGGAAGTATGCGTGGGGAGCAGCAGTGCTGGCTTTCCTAATCCATTCACTCAGCGCCACTGACCGGGTGACCATGCTCGGCGGCTTCTCGCCCTTCTTGCAGGTAAAAATGCCCTAATGCCCTTCTATTCTTTCTATTATGCACCTAATATGCTTGAAATGCTGAAAATGCTGACATCTCTTATAAATGCAGTTTTGGGCTTTTTTGTATCTGTTGGGGATTAGTCGAGGTGTCGAGCTGTACTCGGGGCGATTTCCCATTGCCAGGCGGTGGAACATTGCCCGGAGCACAGGGTCGATTCAGTGGTTGACTCGGGCCACCCAAGAGGATCTCGACTCATTCCCGCACGCATCGGTAACAAGCCCGACTTCCTACATGCTCTTCTACATGCTCCTAAATGCCTTTCTTATATGAATGCTACACGAATGCTATATGTATGAATGCTATATACTGACAAATGAATGGCCCTTTCAGGTGCGTTGGACACCATATCGGGATGAGGACCATACGGGACAACCATGGGTCGAGGCCTCCCTGGCTTACCGTGGGTGGGATGTTTGGCTACATTGCATCAATGTAATCGAGTCCTTCCATTACCGGCTGATTATGAGGACACGGGGAGTGCACCAGCCAGCGGTGAGGTTCCCACACCGTCACGATGAGCGTCTGGGCAAATCTGCCAAAGGTATTGGCAGTGACATTGGCTGGAGCGACCGAGCCTGAAAATATGTTTAAGATTGGAAACACAAAGGCAAGGTTGTGACGGAGCGGGCGGACAGTGACGAGGCGTATCTGAAGGCCTTCACCCGTCGACTCAAGGGGCAAGCCGTCGCGGACTTCTTCGCGGCGCATCCCGTGCCTGAAGACTCCCCACTGGCCACTGAGTTGCCCAAAGATGAAACACTGGAAGCAGACCAGTTCCAGCAGGCCGTGTGGCAACTGTACTTTGATGGGGCTTCCAGAACGGAGACAGCTCCCTCCGGATGCGTCAGAGTACGGGCTGGAGCGGGCATCGACCTCAAAATATCCTGACGGAGAAGTGATGCACACCTCCTGCTGCATCAACAAACCCTATACAAATAATGAAGCAGAGTATGAAGCCCTGATTATCGGTCTCTAAGTCACTTTACAGATGGAGATCAAGATGTTGCAAGTGTTCGGTGACTCATTGCTAGTCGTCAGGCAGGTCCAAGGACAGTTTGATGTCCGGAAGCCCGAACTACTCCCTTACCATGCTAAGGCAAAAGGGCTCATAGATGTCCAACGCGTGGGGAGGGCCACACCCTCCCCCCTCCGTCTCCTTCCCCCTTGAGGCTGGTGGTGGTGTGTAGCTCTCCCATCCTCTCCCTGCTGGTTCTCTTGGTGCTCCGTTGGTCTCTCCTCCTGCCTTCGCTCCCTCCTCCATCGTTGGTGTTGTCCCTCGGGCCCCTCCTCCTGTGGCCGCCTCCCCCGTGCAGGACCATGGCCTTGGTTCGGTGGCTGTGTTTTCTCCTGTTGCTTCAGCCTCGGTTGCTCCCCCACCTACTATCCCTTGCGTTGCTGCTCCTGTTGGCGTGGATGCTGCGTTGTGTCCCTCCATGGTGGAAACCTCCCCTGCTGTCCCTTTTCCTGGCGCTGCTATTGCTGTCTCTTCCATTGGCGCTGCTGTTGGAGTGGGTCCTTCGCCGGACCCTCCCTTGGGTGGTACTTCCACCAACCCTACTCCATCTGCTTGGGACCGTGGCCCCTCTTCATTTGCTCAGATTGTTAAGGGAGCTTTGGCCCCCCCGGTTCTCCCTGTTGCTATACATCCTCCTGCACGTACCGACAAGGGAGACCCTGCGGCTTTCTTTTCTTTGGCCGAAGTTGACGCATCTTGCAAGCCATTGGAGTATGCCATTGTTGCATACACTCCTCATGGTCGGCCTTCGTTCCCTACTACTCATGCTCATCTTACTCAGCGGTTCAACTTTCAGCAAGATTTTGCCTTGAGCACCTTGGGTAATCGTCACCTTCTTTTGCGTTTCTCTCTCAACAGTTCAGTTTCTAGACGGCTTTGAGTGGACTGTCTATGTTCCCAGCGGTCTTCTATAGACCATTTTTACCACTTGCCGTGCTTGGAGGGAGGGGCCTCATGCTTGCCGTGCTTGGAGGGGATGGAGGGGGTTAGCAGCGGTTGAGCTTCGATGAGGCAGGGCCCCTACGTTCGTCGACACCGTGCTCTGCCTGCTCGCAGGGGCTGTGCCAGTTGGCGTGCTTGAAGCGGTGACTGGCAAGGTGGGCCGACGTGCAAGGGTGATGGATGGCGACGCAAGGTTGATGGGGCCGAGGACGACGGTAGCGGTGGCAGCCCATCGGCGTCATGCTTGCCCTGCTCGGACGGGGGGGGGACGTACTCGCCGTGCTTGGAGGGAGGGGCCTCATGCTTGCCGTGCTCGGAGGCGATGGAGGGGGTTGGCAGTGGTTGAGCTTCGATGAGGCAGGGCCCCTACGTTCGTCGGCGCCGAGCTCCGCCTGCTCGCAGGGGCTATGCCAGTCGGCGTGCTCAGAGCGGTGACTGGCAGGGTGGGGCTCGCTGCAGTTGACGGAGTTGCAGGTGGTGACCGACAGGGAGGGGAACACCGCAGTGGTGTTGTCGGGGAAGAGAAGGGCGCTTCTGGTGAGGACCAGTAGGGCGTGGTTCTCAGAGATGATCTCAGCATGCTATCGGAGCCGGACTGTCACCTGTCGTTGGCAGCGGAGGGGCCTACGGTGCCCCTATTCCCTCTAGCCACTAGTGCAAGGTGGCACGGATTGAAGACGATGGCCTGTCGGATGGTGGCGGCACTAGTTAAGGGCAGCCTGGATCTACATGGTAGCCGCTAGGGAGTTGGGTGGTGGTCGCGGTGGGATCGCGGCCGACGCGGCGGATGCTTTGCAGGTGATGGTGGACAGGTGGCTCTGTTACTGAGGTCACGGTGGCAGATGGGAGAATAGGGCGGTGGGGAAGGTGGTCAGTGGGTCTGTGCCCAGTGGAGAGGAGGGAGGGGTGCATGGGCAGTCTTAGCAGAGTGGAGGACAAAGAAGTGGGTCGTGTTGTGATGGTCGGTGGTGGGCAGAGGTTCGAAGGACTGGGACGAGGGAGTAGGTGGTCGATGGGTGGGGGCTAGGTTTTCAGATGGGGTTGGTGCATTGCGAAGGGGAGGTTGGGTTCTCAAACGGTTGCGTGGTGCATGGTGGCCAAGTGTGGCCAACGTGTAAGGGTTGTGCCGGTGGGAGAGAGGGGTGGTGCATGGCGAAGGCAGGGGTTGGGTTCTCCGACAAGGCTGGGTGCATGGCGAGGGGGTGGGGTTGGATCCACAGACAAGGTTGGCTGATGGTGATGGGGCGTTGGGTTTTAGCATTGTAGGCTGACATCCCTTTTATCACCACGAAGTTCGCCAGAAATGTGACTATTTTGGGTGGGGTACCAAGAGTAACCGGTAGGCTCAGGGCTCCCTCCGGATAAGTTGCCTGGCCGTTGAACCCACAGAGGGGGGTTCGAATCGGGTGAAGTCGGGATGAGTTTTCACCCATTTTCAAGAAGCATTCATACGCCAAAATATCTGGGGCACTTTCGTTGTCCACTAGTATCATGTCTATGTTACAATGGTTTATAGTTGTCGAGATTATAAGGGCGTCATCATGCGAGGTGGTTACCCCTTCCAGGTCTTGGTCGGTGAAGACTAAGGCTTGCTAGTTGCTCGCCGGTGAAGTCTTGGGGGGCTCAAAAGCCCGAGACACTCGTTTGACGTGACGCTTTCTTCCTCAGATGCTGTCCCCTCTTGAGGCAGATCCTCCTGAGATGACATTGATGTGGATTCCTCGGGGGCAGTTGTCGATTTCTTCTGGAGGGACTCGGCGATCTTCTTGCCACTCGGCCATGTACTGGGAAAGGTGACCTTGGCAGATAAGATGGCAGATAAGATTCTCGATCTCATCCTTGAGGTGTTGGCAATCCCAAGTGTGGTGGCCGTGGTCGTTGTGGAACTAGCAATGTTTGCGGTGGCTTCAGCGTCGAGGGTCAGCCTTCATAGGCTCAGGTTGGCGAAGGAGATCCGAGTCTATGATTTCTTGATAAATATCGTAGATAGGAGCGGATAGGGGAGTATACTGCTCGAACATCCGTGGAGGCTCTCTTATTTTTCCTTGGCCCGAGGCTTACTCAGACTGTCACTTTTTGTCTCCTTCTCGCCCTAAGCTTGCAGAGTCTCGACAAGCATGGAGGACCTCCTCGCACTCTGCATGACGCTGGGCCAAGGTCACCAGATCGGCAAGAGAGGAGGGAGGGTGAAGCACTAATTCTCGCCGGAGGTTCTCATATCGGGTGCCTCGGGTCAGTGTGGTGATGGCTGAGGCGACGTCAGGCAGGGGATGCATAGGGCTTCCAACTTAAATCTATTAATGTAAGCCCGCAGCTTTTCCCCCTGTGCCACGGATCTGTGGGCATAAACAGACGGCTCAAGGATATTACAATGTCATCCATGTCAAACCACCTGTACCACTCGCATTTTGGATCATCTATTTTTCTTCTTTTGAGTGGCCTTAGTGACTCCAGGGCTTTGTATGTGACAAGCGGGGCCAGATGCCGAGCAAACTGTCTGGCATGCACATCTTGATAGTCTAACATTATGAGGGCTATGACCATGTTATAAGGTAGCCAGGAGTGCGTTTATGTCGATTAGTATTCTGTACTGCTTCAGAGTCATTATTGGTTTCTGGTAAACCCGGTAAGATCTAGTGGTTGACATGCGACCTCGTGAATGTCTCGGAGTTCTTATATAAGATCGAGACATGGTTTTGGACGCCTTGAGGTGCTATTTTATCTCGATTTATGTGTCCAGATGCTTTAAGGGTCTTGTTGATCCCTTTCGTCTCTATGATTCATATATTGCAGATGTTTTTCCTTTATTGGTGTTTACCGTGACTTTGACTTAGGGATTAGGCTGATTGGCAGCATGTTACTGCTTTCGTATGATGATCTTGACCCCGAGTCGTCAGACTCAAGGATCGTTGTATCAGCAGGTCTAGTCGTTGTCCTCAGTTTGGTGGCAGTTTGGTGTGCTGCCCTGTGTCTTGTGCTTGGTGCTTTATGGTACGTGCGACAGTGCATGCTTAGCCTGTCCATACTTTAGCACTGATGTTTCAGAGTCTCTGTGTCTGGTGAGCCTCCACTAGTCGTAGCCTGATGACACTTTCCTATGTGTTGGCCCACCTGGGAGTGGTGGCGGGGTGAGTTCCCAATAGATGGTTTTTAGGCTAGTTTCCGTGGGCTCCCTTACCTTGTAGTAGCATCCTAGTGGGGGAGAAAACTAGCTAGAGACCTGGCTCAAGACATTGAGCTTGTGTGTGCACATGTGGTTAGGGGCGTTTGGACGAGCTCTGACGGGCGTGACCCTGACTAGTCACTCATTACTGTTGTTCCTTGTACTTGGTTCTATGAGTATCTCAGTGACCGCCATTCTAGACATGTGTGAGAGATACCTGTGGCGCAGTGTAAGACGTCAGTAGATGGATCTGGCTGTTCTTCCAGTGAGGAGGTACTTCTGTCACTTGACACGATGACTTGTGTTTTCGTGACCTTTCCAGATAATCTGTTCTTAGCTTTGCCCAAGATCAGCTTAGTGTAGCGTGCACGCCCATCTAGTTGTATATGCATTAGTGTTTCTTGACCGTGTAGGTCTTTTCCAGGGCTTTTGCCTATTTTGGTAGGCCTTCGCTTTGGAGTTAGTGCTTTGTCGACAGATCGGTAGCGCCCGACTTTGTGAGATCGGGGTTCACCTTTCTGTTGCTGTTTGAAGTAGCTTAGAGAGCCGAGGTTCATCTGGCAGCTGTGTTTCTATTCGGTACGACTTTACTCTTTCTTGAAACTCTTCTTACTCCTGTTTTTACAGCTTTACTAGGAGCCCCCCGACCCTCAGGAAGCTCTGAGATTGAAGTATCAAGCCCGGCGTTTCGTCGTCTTGGACGACGCCCTATACCAAAGGTCTTTCTCTGGACCACTCCTAAAGTACCTTAGCACTGACAAGGCCAGCCGCGTAATTCAAGAAGTGCACGAAGGCATCAGCGGCGCGCACCAGGGAGGAAGATCGCTCGCCAGGATCTTACTTCGGCAAGGTTACTGGTGGCCCACTCTTCAGCGCGACTGATCGGCCTATGTATGGAAGTGCGACCGATGTCATTGCTTTGACCATCTGGTCCACAAGCCTACCTCGAAACTCGTTACTCTTACTGAGCCATACCCCATTGCTCGGTGGGGAATCGACATCCTGGGGCCATTTCCTACAGCTCAGGCCTAGAAAAGGTTCATCATCATCACCATCGACTACTTCACAAAATGGATCAAAGCTGAGGCTACTGCCAGAATCACTGAGTCGGTCATTTCGAGCTTCGTGTGGAAGTTGATCATTTGTCACTTTGGTATCCCCCGAGTGATTGTGAGCGATAACGGTCGGCATTTTGATTCTCATTACTTCAGAGATAGATGTGCCGACCTAAATATTCGCAACCACTTCACTTCGGTAGCCCACCCTCAGGCCAACGGCCTAGTTGAAAATTCCAATAGGGCTATACTAAAAGGCATAAAAACCAGACTTGGCAAGGCCGAGGGCAACTGGCTGGAGGAACTATCGAGCGTACTTTAGTCATACCGCACTACTCCAAGAACGCCCACGGGCGAAACAACCTTTCAACTAGTGTATGGCACAGGAGCCGCGATTCCACTAGAGGTCGGCAACCCATCTCTCCGAGTCATCAGCTTCTCGCCCAAGGCTAACGACCAGAAGTTGCTCGAAAACCTCGAGATGGCGAGTGAGATTCGAGAGATCGTGGGTATCCGAGCCGCGGAATACCAGCGATGTCTTGTTCAATACTACAATGCTAGAGTCTGAGATAGGCACTTCTAGCCAGGAGACTTCGTACTAAGAAAAATCGAAGCCTCTCGACCACTAGAGGTGGTGGGCAAGATAGCCCCCAACTGGGAAGGCCCCTACCGAGTGGTCGAGACACTCGGGAAAGGGGCGTACCGATTGGCTACCATGGAAGGAACACCCATCCCTCAGACATGAAACACGGCAACACTACGTAAATTTTATTTTTGAGCCTCTCTCATAAAACACATGTAAGCAATATAGAGCAAAAACTTTCCTCTTCTTCTTATTAATGATTCTTTGCAGCGCGGGTCCGAACCCTCAGCCCCGTGTGCACACTCAGACCATACGCCCTAGGCCTGTCCTCTAGCTGGTATTTCTCCCTAAGCCCGGACTAGGCTGTACGTGGGAGCCCTGCGGTAACCGGCCTACTCACCAGCTCTCTCGAGTCAGCCGCTCCACCACTCCCGGGTGGGTCAGCACGCGCGTGCCGTAAAAAGGCTACGATTAGTGGACGTGTCACCGGAAGGAAGAACTGACTCACGGAAACCATCATCGAAGAAACAGGACAGCACACTCGGTGCAGCACAGAGCCTGACGGTCCAACCTTGGGCCGTCACAGGCTCTGACGCGCCCACTCTGGACCGTCACAGCGGTATGACGGCCCAACTCAAGTGCGTCAAATACTCGGTGCTAAACCGACTGTGACGCGCCAATCCTAGTGCGTCACAGTCTCTAACGGACCACCTCTGGTGCGTCAGAAGACGGAATGAAACAGGCTGTGACGCACCACTCGAGACGTCACAGTCTCTAACGGCCCTACCCAGGCGCGTTAGAAGCTGGGGAACTCTGACGCTCCCCCACAGGCGTGTCACAAGGCCCTGACGCACCCACCCTGGGGCGTCACAAGCCAACGGTGAAACAGGCTCTGACGCACTACTCTTGACGCGTCACAGCTCCTAACGGATCAATCCTGGGGCGTTAGGTGACGGGTTACGTCAACTTCTGACGAACCCCTAGAGGGGCGTCACAATGTTGTAACGCGCCACCCTGGGCGCGTCACAGCACATGTGACCCCAACGGTCAAAAACCAACGGTCGAATCACTGTGACGGACCAACCCAGGGGCGTCACAATCAAGTGGCGGTCTATCGTGGGACCGTCAGCCCCACGAACGCCAAGGCTCAAAACAAAGGGAGTGTAACGCACCTGTCTTGGCGCGTTACACACTGTGGCGGTCACTGGAACGACCGCCACAGCGTCCCGATGGCGAAACGGCAAAGTCAACACAAAAATTATAACCACGTCCCCATACCTTCACGGGAGAGGAGGAAAACAAGGGGGAAGCCCCCTAATCACCCTTGGCATGCATCTGTGGCCTTGGATCGGCCAAAAACACGGTAAAATGGTGGATCGGCTCACAACCCCAAATATAGAGATTTTGCCCTAATCCGCTCAAAAACGCTCCTCTCGGCTCCCTTACGGCCTACAAATCTGGGGGAATGATGGGATGAGCATAGGGATTCGTCCTCCTACCTCAATGGAGTGAATGCTTCGTCGAATCACCGCCAAAATCCCACTGGGGTCGACACTTTTCTCGGGGATTCATTTTAAGTTGATAGCTCGCTCGCGAAGGTCGACCCACAAGGGTCGACACTTTTGCTGGGTTTTCAGACGGGCTTCCGATTTTTTATGCAAATCCATTATTTTTGGATTCGAATTGGTTCGTTTATGTCCCTATTGACCTTAGGGCATCCCCAATATATTGGATGTGGTAAGAAATGGGTTTGGCATGGGGTTTTATGTCATAAGGTGATATTTTCTCTTCTATAAATAAAGCCCTATTCTCTAGTCCGAAATGGGAGATTCCTTGGAGGCTAAGCTTTTTATTTTTGCAGGAAGAAGGAGGAGAAGGGGCTGCGACTTTGGAGAAGAAGGGTCTTCGTCCCAATTCATCTTCCATAATCCCGAGGTCAAGACTGGAGGCACGGTGCTCTACTTCCTTGATCTCTTTGTTGAGCTTCATCAACGGGTGACCTATTACTTCTCAGTTCTATCATTCCATCCACCCTTGCTCATCTACGAGTTTGATTGAAGGATATAGGGGAAATCATCTTCTTTATCATATTCTAGAGTTTCATTGTACTTGGATTGATATTCTCAAAACTGGGCGTGTATCTTCCTATTCTATTCTTCATCTAAGATGAGTTCGGTGCTTGCTCCGAGTGTGTGGGTGTCTCGTTGTCGTGCAAGAACCTGTGTTTGGGCTGTCATGCCCGTGTGTGTGTGGTGGTTGCTACCGTCGTATAGTGTTTATAGTGAAATCCTCTTGAGGTGAGAGGGGTGGACATAGGATGGCACTTGGTGCGTCCGAACCACCTAAAAAATCATCGTGCCGTGGTTTGTTGAATGTGATTGGTTGTTTACATTATCCACTTACTTACGAGTGTGTCAGTGAGACGAGCATTTCCTTTAACTGTCTGTCAATCGTATTATCCGAGTGATATTATCTTGCGTTGGAAGTTGTGAGTGCTTGCTTGTGTGTGTTCAATTGTGCATCTTAATCAAGCTGGTTTTAGTGCTTATCTTACCATCTTAGTAACTTAGTTTAATTTGGTCATAAATTCTCGATAAGGGCGGGTAATCAATTCACCCCCCTCTTGATTGCATCCTAACCCGGGCCAACAATTGGTGTCAGAGCCTCGGCTCTGTCTTTGTTTGAACCTAGCGGTTTAAGAGTGATCTGTTAGGATGGCCAACAATCTAAACAAGGGGTTGATGCCCGAAGGGCATTCTATTCATAGGCCACCCTTCTTTGACGGTAGTAACTATCCTTATTGGAAGAAGTCTGTCACCAACCTCTTCCCAGCATAGAGGAGACCTACACGGTCTTCCATACAAGGCTTCAAATGGAGCCATACCTGTACTTGCGTGGAGGCTATTATTGTAAGCAAACTCCACTAAAGGAAGGTGACGCTCCCAATCTCCTCTCCAGTCAAGAACATAAGTTCTCAATATATCTTCCAATGTCTGAATTGTCCTCTCAGACTGACCATTCGTCTGTGGATGATAAGTCGAACTAAGCTTCAACTGAGACCCAAAGGCATTCTACAATCCTTGCCAAAGCCTTGATGTGAAGCGAGGATCTCGGTCTGAAATGATGGACTTCGGAACTCCATGTAATCTGACAATGTTTTCAACATACAAATGTGCCAGACTTTCCATGGACTACTTCTTCTTCATGGCCAGAAAATGTGTGGTCTTTGAGAATCGATCCACAATTACCCAGATGGAATCGTTGCCTCTGAAGGACTTGGACAAACCTGTGACAAAATCCATGGTGATATTCTCCTATTTCCATTGAGGTATTTCAATCCTTTGCATCAAGCCAGATGGTCTTTGATTCTCAGTTTTCACTTATTGACAAATCAAACATCTGGGAACTCATCCCTCTCATTTTCCAGAGGGTATAACACACCTGCCAAAGGCCGTTATACGCTTAACGGACCCTAGGGGGTGCGTTATGCATTGCATGGCGGACCACTCGAGGACTACTATACTATCATGGTTTCCTGTAGGTCTGTAGGTTGTGGGACATGACGGACTCGTCCCAGTCCGCCATGGCTAGTATGACGCCCCTATCGTGGTGCGTTATATGATGTGGTTAACTGTGGAGTTTTTCTGAGTTTCTAACATTCGGGTGACTTTAACGGACCACTCCTGGTGTGTTATAGTCTCATGGCGCACCCGTCCTGGTGTGTTATGGTCTATGTGTTTTTGAAAGGTTCTCTGGAGAGTATAACGCGCGGCATGAGGCGCGTCGTACATTACACAACGCCCCATCGGTGATGCGTCATGGTCTGCATGCCTGAGTTTCGATTTGTGCACGGGTGAGCATAACGGCCCTGGGGAGGCGCGTTATAGTCGCTTAACGCCCTGTCCCTGGTCCGTTACACTCTGCTAGTTTGGTAATGTTAGCAATGCATGTTTAATTCCTATCTTATGCATTCTATGCTACGTCCATATTATATTCATGTTATTTGTGATTATTGGCTCGCTCCTAGTATCCCAATGGAGTGCTTGGACTTTCCATGTGATGAAACCACTAGACGTAGCCTCCTACGTTGGTTATTACAGTTGGTGCGGCCATTCCTAGGTCGTAGGAGGTTTGTGTGGCCTTATGTAGGCCGCATGTTCATTGTCATGCGGGCGATCGAGGACCACACAAACGTCGTCTCCCCCAACGACGGTGACAGCCCTCCCACCCACGGGAACCCTCCGTAGGCCCCCAAACCGGTCCCTAGCATTCAAAGCCCCGTCCCCCTAAGCAAACTAAGCATGCATGATTGGAAGATGACAATAGGGGGTGGTTTGAACCCTACCTCAGGGTCTAGTGCAACTCTCCCCATCACCGCCGACTCATCGGCGGGCTCCTCCGGTGACATCTCCTCGGCACCCTCTTCCATGGCGGGCTCCTCCGCGACGGCGGGCGGCACGTCCGTCGCCTCCTCCTCCATGGCGGTGGACGAGGTGGCCGACACTCCCTCCTCCATCGACGACGGCGGCGGGTCATCATCCCCGGTCGACGACGGTGGCCGGTGAGCTTGGGTCTTGGTCCTCATCGATGGAAGGAGAAGAGAGGGGGTGAGATCAAGGGCGAGTGAGAATGAAAGGGAGAAGAGAGAGGGGAGGGCTCTGTTGTGTTTTTTGGTGGCGCCATTTGCTCTCCCTCCTCCTCTACCAGCTACGGTGAGGAGGGAGGGAGACGAAGGGTTATTTTTTGTTTAAACTCCACAGGGTTGTGTGGTCTCACGATAGACCGCCCTTCTTGAGTGGCCGATTGTGGACCGCACATCAGCTAATATCACCTTCGAAATGTTTTGCTATTATGCGGCTTGTCTTGGATCGCTCTTTGTTATGAGTGGCTCATAATGGGCCATCCTTATGTTTGAATGCATATTTGTGAGCTCTTTTTATGCACATCATACTTACTTAATAAATTTGGTCATTTTAATGATGTTTTCTGCGAATTATGTTGACAATCTGCCTTGCAGCATCATCACCCACTCGCTTGGCGGCCCACTATCAGGTAAGTCAGGTAATGTGTTTCGTTCCCTATGTCCCTTAATGCATTACTATATAATATTAAGCTACGTTATCTCGAGAACCAGTTGGATACTCACGTATTCCAGGATCTGATGTTCCCCTTTAACAAAAACAAGTGATGATCTAGGTACATGCGTTTAACCTTCGGATAGGTCGTTGGGTTGGGAAAGTCATGGGACGACGGTCCTATCTAGCATGCTGTGGTTACAGATAGTGTCCTAACCTTGATTACCCCAGTCTAGCATAATTATTCTCAGGTAGTTTATATTTTATTCTTTCTTTAAATTACAAGAAGAGTGTTTTTGTGAGAGAGTAATTCTCTTGTTATTCCTTGAGTGTGATGCTTAAGATCTAGTTCCTGCGACGAGATCTAGTCAGGGTCCGACTTCCCTTGCCGAGGTGCGACGTCGAAGCAACCATTATCGCCACATTCGTGTTCCGCCTCTAAATCTATCTTCCCAGATTTCGTCTCCAGATTGTGAATCACCCACCATCGTCTCCTGATAGTATCTGAATATGGTGATTTTACCAAAGGTATACCTGCAAGTCAAGAGCGATCCAGCGCTAGTTTCGTCTCAATCTAAGTTCGGTATCTTTGGCAACAATTCCCTCCGTGAAGTCGTGCACTATCGCCAGTTTCTGTAAGGCAGATCACGACCCCCACTCTATGAATTTTCCACAATCTGCTTTGGGCTGAAATTTTGAGGGGTCGTACCTCCTCCTGTCTTCTTCTCATCGTCACTAAGCTCGCATCATTCGGAGATCCGTGCTGGGCGTGACGAACATTTTCGTGGGACTGCGCAGGTCGATCTCTGCAGATCTGACCGAGTACCAACATCAACTTGCAGAAGCTGCGCCGCCTTCCTCCTCTCAGATCTGACCAGATCCTTCAGTCTGGATCTTCCTCCAAACACCGCAAATGCTCTCTTGCAAGTGAAGATCCGTTCTGACACCGGAGATATTTTTCCTATCATTTTTAGTTTTCCTGTGCAGTTCTATGTGAGCAGAATCGGAGCCTTGGTGCAAGCATTGTCACGCCCAAATCTGATCGGATCTTATCGCGTCATTTGGCTGAGGTGTTCTTAATCCAGTCGCTGATGTGCTCCCAAAAATGACACCCTGATCAAATGTAGAATCCAGTTGTACCCACTTTCGTAAGTTTGCTACGTAGGGTGATCAGCGCGGGCAGAACCACACGGCTTCCAATCGGCTCACCCGATCGGCCTCGGCTCGCCTCCCTCGTCTCCCACGAGTGCGGCCCATCAACACATGTTCCAGTAGCCCCAAAATTTACTGTTGTAGTCCTTTACCACCCTGCGTGGAGAGGATCATATTTCTAGAAATTGTTATAATATTTATTTGTTGTGTATCGGGGTTGTTCGGATTCGGCCAGGGTTATCATCCCCACGCACTAGTCATGAAGGTACGTGCACGTTCCTTACACTCACATTTGCTTATCTAGTATGCTGGTATATATGCTACATGATAAGTGTGTAATTTTATATATTAATTAATGTTATAACATATTTTTATGAACTTTAATATTAATAAATAGTGTCTGTAATCAGATCCACAGAAAAAATGCAGTGTTGCAGAGCCTCCCATTTCTCATACCTTCTTTGGATCGACCTACAAAAAATATATGTTGTAGATCTGAAAGTCATTTCCAACGCCACTAGTCTTACCTCGATCTGATTCCGGATCTGAGAGCATTAATTCTTTCAGTCGAGGCGCGCAATTCTGTTCCTTGTGCAGATCCGAAAAGTAGTCTATGGAAAAATTCGTGCAAAAATACTAAAAGTCAATTTCTGGAACCGCCACTTCAAGGAGTCGTTCAGAGACGTCCTGCCATCATCCCAGCCAAGCGGCGCCTTCAGAAGATCTCAGGAGGGTGACGTTCCTTTGGAGGCCACAGCTTACTATCCAGTGAGTCAAAACCGAGTCGGCGCAGCACGGAGTCGGTGCAGTACCGAGTCAGACCAGTAGGCCGAGTTCGCTCCGAAAGCCCTTCCGGCTTGCTGCCCGTCAACCTAGGGTCAGTCCTCCTGGGCTCCACTTGTAGCCCTTTACCTCCCTGCGTGGAGTGGGCAATATAATTCAATGTTGTAATTAACTTTTTACCATTGTACCGGGAGTTACCATAACTGACCGGGGTCGTCTTCCCCACGCCTGGAGCGTGGAGGTAAACTCATCACCCTTCTCGTAGGCTTTGCTTTGCTCGTATATGCTTTATATGCCGCTGCTAGAGAGCATGTGTTAGGGCCATTAGCTTGATATAATTAATTCACCGCTGCGAGAGAGAGCGACACCCGTCCCGTGGCCCGATCCGGGCACGAGTGAGAGTTGACCACCCTAGCTCTTGCCGGTTTCTCAACCGCGCACGTCTGACACTTCCCTCGCTAAGGGATGAACCGCGAGCTTGTTTAGAGTCCAAGGTCCGCATCCTACTTGGAGTTGAGTCCGCCGTGGTCCATCCCGCATCAATTTCAAGCCGAAAATGTTGATTACGTGTCGAACGAGCCGAGGGGTGCAGCACCTTCTCTCGCGGTTCCTCGCCTCCACGGGCCACGGTTCGTCTCCACGTCGACGTCAGCGCACTCCTTGCACCTCGGGCTCGCCGATGACACCTCTCGCGCCTCCTGCAGCGACCGGACGGGGTCGATCTAGCGAGAGGGTGAGAGAGGGGAGAGAGAGTGATCGTGGGAGAGAGAGTGTGTGAAGATGAGGGAGAGGGGAATGGGGAGAAATCTCCCCCACTGTGGGTTTTGCCTCAAAATGAAATTAAATTCATTGGTAGAAGAAATAATAATGTGTACACTATTGACCGAAGAAAGAGTCAGGGACCCTGGGAGCTACGATGTCGGGAGGGCTTCGTCCGTGCAACAGTGACAGGGCAATAGCAACATAACAGGGGTAACTGGGGGCGGAGAGACCGGTTCTGATAAGGAGGGAGATCCACTCCCCAACTGGATTACATGACTTATATGCCATGAAAGGCATGTATATGGGGGCGTGAGAGCCCGATTACAAGTGCTTGGAAGTCATGGGACAATTCCGTCATTTGTGACGGTCCCTAGGTCATTGCGTTATTCTGTGGGTAGTTCCGTATTCGTACATAGTGTCCGTAAGAGAACCTGTGACTCAGCGGGATGCCACCCGAGGGGCGTCACAATGTCTTCCCGTCATGAGATGGTGTCGAGGTCAGGGCAGTAGGAGTGCCGTAGACACCGTTGTGCTAGAGCAATAGGGTGTCACCAAGGTCGAGGCGGCCAAATAACGTAGGCACCACTTGTCACTGGAGCGACCGGGTGCTATTGAGACTACAGCGGTTGGATGGCGTGAGTATCGCCTTGACTGGAGCGAACAAAGTCGTTGAGCTCGAAATTGCCAGGTGCCGTGGGCCCCGATGGGACTAGAGTTGTTAAGTGATCGGGCATCACGGATCCCGATGTGATTGGAGTAGCTGGAAGTCAGGCGTCGGGGGCGCCGCTGTGACTAAGGCAGTTGAGTAGTCTGGTGCAACGGGCTCCGATGTGGCTGGCAGTCGGGTGCCGGGGGCACCGTTGTGATTGAGTTGTTGAGTGATCGGGTGCCGGGGGCCCTGATGTGACCGGAGTGGCTGGCAGTCAGGTGTCGGGGGCACCGTTGTGGCTGAAGTGGCTGACAATTGGGTGCCGGGGACACCGTTGTAATTGAAGTAGCTAGGCACCGCTGGACCTTGATGGTCGTGCTTGGGGCCCGTTGATAGAGGCAGGGGCCTGGCACTTTATCTTGCGCCAGGACTTGTGAAGTATGCCTGTTGTCCGGGTAACAACACTGAGGGCACGCTTATCGATATGACACCAAAGTGTCACACGATCATCGAGGCGGGGAACCAGACTGGGCACCTCGATTAAGCCATGTCTGGTGGTATACGATCATTGAAGCAGAGACTAGGCATGGTGCTCTCATCAAGCCACGTCCGTGTCATGCATGAATGTCGAGACAGAGATCATACAGGGGGCCTCAATCGAGTAATGTTTGATGGTGCACGATCATTGAGGCAAGGACTGGGCAGGGCGCCTCTATGAAGCAGCATCAGAGGTCATGCGCGAAGCAAGCAAGCAAGTACTTCACGCTTTCAAGCATGAATAGCAAGTATCACGAGAATGTGGAATGTCGTAGACTCAACATGCTAGATAGTACTCGGTGCCTAATGCCACACCTAGTCATTCACCTCCTTGGGGATCAAGTACTTTTCAGGTGATCCTCCCAGGACCAGACTAGGCCCTTCATGTGTTTGCCTTGGCATTGATTTGCTTGGATCATAGATCTCACGAAATCTAGACATCCACGATTAATAATGACTAAGAGTTCCAAGATCAAGTTCATGTAATCAAGGAAAAATGCATAAAAATGTTGATTTTCTTGAGATTCCAAACAATAACCTCCTTGATCGAGAGGAAAAGTCATTAAAGAAATGACTTAGAAGTGGTAATGTCATTAATAGACCTAGCAATAGGTCTCAACTCGAGGTACCATAGCCTGGATAGGCTAGAGTAGCTCACGTAAATCAAAAACCATGAAACATCACCTTTCGAAAAATGGGACGATACGCGGTCACCATGGGGCCGCTCAACAGATATGAACGGTCTGTCCTGGGCCGTTCATGACAGGAGAGATTCGAAAACCAAACGAAGATAGGCGGGCCAAAATGGGCCGCGCAAGAGATGAACGATCTAATAAGATCCGTTCGAAGAGATGAACGGGTCTATCCCGTCCGTTCAATAATGGGCATAACTAGAAGACTAGAAATCTACCTTAAATGGGCTCCGGACTGCCATAAGTGGGGTGGAACTGAGCCAGGGTCTAGCCCACTAGCCACTGGTCAGCCTAGGGCTCATTGGGTCGATCAAATCATAATTTGGTCGAAGGAAGAACAAGGACAATCGACCATCATTAAATGGCAATTAGCCAGGGATGCACGGTCTCTAATGGGCCGCCTATTGAGACACACGGTCCATTTTCTGCCGTTCAAGTCCCAATCGGTCCAAATTGAGCCGTGACTCACAACATAGCAATCCAAGCGATTCGATCACGTAAATAGGTTTAGGTCTTAGTTGTACAACCTGTCCGGTGTCCTAGTGGGAATCCCAGGCTTGCGGGGACTTACAGAGGTCTTGTAATGAAGGTCCTAGTCTGACGGAAGGAATATCCGGCAGAGAGTCTCAACCATTACAAGGAAATGAGGCTAGTAAAGCATCAAAAACTAGTGTAGCGGTCAGTCAATCCTACCATAGTAGAACGATTGTTAAACAATCCTGGTAACAAGTTTCATATAATCATGTTTGAAATTAACTTTATTGAAATAATAAACCAAGGTCATGGTTGTAATTCCAATTCGTTATGTAACTCCTCGACAACCTCACTAACCCTTCGAAGGCCTCATCAGCCTCTTGGGTGGCGTCCCCAGTTCTTAGTGGTGGTAATCCGATATTATCGGGTTATCAGTACTCGGAGCTCTGGGTCGCTACAAGAATAGCCAACAGCAGCACCGGACCACCAACTTAATCACGCCAGTCCTCAGTCAGACATTACATTTGATCAAGTCGCAAGCTAACTCTACCCGAAAAAGGGGAGTATAGCAAACTGACTAACAAGATCACGGTCCACATAATGCCTAAATAGAGTCACGAAAAAATGACAACAAAACAACAACAACAACAACAACAACAGTACTTGTAGAATCCTGGCTCCGTTGCCAAACGCAGAACCACGGAACACAACTGCAAGTTGGGTCATATCGGGGCATAATAATAGTTGAGCACACGACTATAAGGGACTAGTCATGCATCAAGTAGTCACCAAGGAAAACCCACAACAACGATAATGATAATCTTGGGAACTGCATCTCAAGGACCACAAACACGTCCCAAGACTACAACACCCAAGACAAATTACAGACAAGCGAAGGGTACTCAACTAGCTGATAAGCCGACAAATTCCCCAATGCTCTCAGACACCAGTGCTAACACCACAAGGCTTCCAATAATCACGGCACGGTAACCAACAACATCAAGACACATGAACCCAAGATGAAGTCACATCGAGAAAGATAATTCTCTCGACCGGTCAGAATCTTACAATTAACGATCCTCGACCTATGGGTTGTCAGCCCACATGCTTCCGCCGCACACTCATACAAGACACAATGCACACAGGCAACAAACATACCTCGGCATCAGCATCTCAGTACAGACCCGGTGCCATCGCAATTCATAAAACTACAATATAACACGCCACGAGTACTAAGCCTACTAACCAATGATCATCAATCGCCTAAGTGCTATCGAAGAAGAGTACCAGCTTCAGCACACAACACAAAGGAACGCTATTCTCAGCTTACCTTCACGTCCTGAAAATAATTACTGAACCTTCACAACACATTGGCCGTTAAACACGGCATGATGAACACGATGCACAACGGCTCTTGACACCATAACGAAGTCCAAAGTCAAGCAACCATCAACAAAATGCAGGTCAGGCTCAGAATTAATACAGTCCACACTTAAGTAGACACGGGACAAAGGCATCACCAAGACAGCATTTCCAACACCTTAACTCAAAAAGACTCCACCATACCAGCTGAGAAGAATCACCGTCATCACCACATTAGCAGTTAGAATGGCGGCTTCATCAAGTCGCAGGTGGTGAGCTAGGTCTTGATTTCCCCTAGCTGCTGCCATCATCTCCCTCACGGCTTCCGCCCTTCGGGTATTCGGCCCTGGCCTTTCGACCAACCGAGCCAACTCCTGAGGCTCCTTAGGTAGCCTTCCATATCGGCCGAACACCCCAGCCATGTTGCAAGTGAAGACTCACATTCTTCTCCTTCGTCGATAGACCTTCCTCTGTACATGCTCCGGGAAGGTTAACCTCTTGAATACAGAGATTCTCTTTCTTTCCTCCCGCCGAGGGGCGGCTTCATCGACTTCAAACTCTGAGCCATTCTCATATCCATTATTGTCCACAGACGACGTCATTCTTCTTTCTTTTTTTTCTTCGATTGCCGTTGATGGGCAACCTTCTTCTTCTGTCATGGCTGCTTGCAGCAACTATTGTTGGCCTATTGAGGGGTTGCCTAGACCCCTGAAATAGTTCCTGACCAGACTAGTCATTTCTTCTTGCCCCCGCTCCCGATGTAGGACGGGAGATAACTGTCGACCTCCTGTCGGAGAGATTGTATGCTAGCCAGGCTCTTCCAACGGGTTGCTCAAATTTTCTCCCCAGTGCGGGGACCACAACTTGTCGGGTATATGCCCTGAAACTTGCATGACTTGGTGGGTCCACGACCGCTTCTTCTCTTCTCGGGGCCAGGCCCCTTTCATTCTCCCCCTTCACCTCAGCAGGCTTGGAGCGGTAGCAGTCTTGCACCTTGCGGTGAGCAGGTTGGATATTCTTGGGAACCCACTCTTGTTTAAAGGTCCTTGGCCTTGGGGCCAGCTTCTTCTGGTCATGGCGACTGGCTTCTTCTTTTTCTGCCCTTCTTCCTGGCAGGGCCTGGAAAGCATTCCGGGTTTGCACGACAGTGACCACCCGATCTGGGATTGCTTAGGCTTCACGGCCGTCCAGGAATATCCGGACGCCCCCGATCAGAACAGACTTCCTAGACATTGAGAGTCGTCCGATCATAGGGACAGTAGTTCTTCTGCAGGAATTCCTCTGGTGTGGATTCCCGAGCTTATTGTAGTAAGCGGGGTGAGCCCCCTGAGCTACATGGTGCACCATGCAACTCATTAGTTGAGTTCGACTTGTCACCGGACTCTTGCAGCTTCGGGCGTTGTAAGCCCTTGTCTTCACGCCAGCCTCTCCCTTGATCGGTTCCAAGAGCTCGACATCCAGCACGTCGGTGAAGGCTACCCCTAAGAAGTTCTGCTGCGGACGAACCTAGTTGTTGGGGGCGGCCATCGACATGGCAGCCCAACATCCTTGAGCAACCACAAAGCTAGCCGCCCTCCTGTTGGTTGACGGGCAACCCCATCTTTGCTCTCCCTTGTTCTCCGTTCTGCTGCTTTCTATTCCATTTTATTGCATTGCATGCATACTAGGTATTATCTAGATCCCTTTTTTCTAAAGAGGTTTTCCAATCTCAAAACATAGGGAAGGTGGATGGTCGAAAGTCTTAGCCATCCCCCTTCTCGTCCCCCTCCCCAGTACGAACACCACCATTTATATGTTTTCTTTATTTCTATGAGTATTTACTACACTTTCTCAGTCTAATAGTCTTCCTATTTGCTGGTTAATTTGTAGGAACTTCGTCATCAACTCGCAGGGCTCCTTGTTCTTGGCCGGCTGAGAGCGAGGATAGAAGAACCCACCATTTCCCATTCCTAAGGTGTTCACGATCTTCTTACTCCTGTGAGGCCCACGTATAGGTCTCTAGCGATCACATTATTTCTATTTTTCTAACCTTTGCACTATAGGTAGCAGCAACATAGTTCGATGGGAGGCCACGCACACCAACGCCTAGCTTCACCACCTTCTAGTGCCTACACACTCTGCATCATCATCATCATCATCATCAGAATCATCGTCCTCATCCTCAGAGACATCAACATCAGCATTAGCATGAACTGGAGTAGGAGGTGGAGGTGGAGGAAGATGGCGCTCAAAGGAATGCAGAAGATGGTCTTGATGTGCCAATTGATAATTAATATTGACAAGTGCACGGTTGGTGGTCCTGAAAGTCTTGTGGGTATCCTCGTAACGGGAGGTGAGAGAGGCCATGTCGGTAGAAAGAGTGTCCAAGGCATGGGAGAAGGAGTCCATCTGTCCAATCATGGTGTCCATAAATGTATCAAGCCGGACAAGAGATGAGTCAATGCGAGTTTCCATGCTTGAGATACGCCTATCAAAAGTCTCATAGTCTCCTCAAGTGGGCTATCCAGCACCTAGAGTAGAGGATCCTCCATCATAGAACTGTGGTGGAGGAGGCATCTTTGGATCTATATGAGGAGATGAAGGTGGAAGAAACTGATCCTCTGCCTGAACTGGAGGGGGGTTGGTGTGGACACCCGAGCACACGAGCGGTCCGGGTCAGCGAGCCACCGATACTGTACACGGAGTACCACACGAGCCACGACAGCTTCCATTTGGCTCGGAGACAGTCTGGAGACTCCCCCTTGAGTCTTCACATTTATCATTTTCTCGCGGTGGTTTCATTCACGCCATTTCTATTTCTGTCATTCCCACTTCAGTTCAATCCCGCGGAGAATAACTTCTCGCGACGATTTCATTCACATCATTTCCATTACTGTTGTTTCAATTTCAATTCGATCCCCCGGAGAGTGACATCCTGCAGCGGTCCCCTTCCCCATTTTAATTTCAGTCACATCCTCTTCCCCCTCTTCATTTCAGTGACATTTCCTTCCCTATTTTAATTTTGGTCACACCCCCTTCCCCCTTTTTATTTGAGTCACATTCCCTTCCCCACTATTTCCATTCTGTGTGTTTCAGCATTCCAACCCCGTAGAGGCAACTCTCTTCGGGGGTCTTTCCCCATGTTTTCGCGAACCACGCGTTTCTCCCCCATCTCCTCCTTTCATGTGACATTGTTCACAACTGGAAACCCCACAGTGCCGCCAAGATGGAAGCTAGGTGGGCTTCGTTGGAACTGGCAGTCGGATGCCAAGGGGCATCGTTGTAACTAAGGGAGCTAGGCACCATGTGACCCTGGCAATCAGGTGCTGTTGAAATTGTTAGTAGGGTGCGGGGGGCACCGTTACGACTGGAGTAGTTGTGGCTTGAACACGGTCATCTAGGTGGCCCCACATTCACCAAGGGAGGGACTGGGCACTGAATGTTTACCAAGATAGGGCTGAGTAGTGCACTTTCATGGAAGCAACATCCAGATTGGGCACATTCGTGAAGTGGCATCCAGACAGGGCACGTTCATCAAGGTAGGGACTTGACACTCCATCTCGCATCAAGACTTGTGAACATATTCTCATCCGAGGTGGATACTTGTGTCTTGGCTAAACGCCATATGAGGGATGATTATGTGGCATACCCTCGGCGTGTGTTTAGCAGAATAAGCCAACCAACAAAAAGCCTTTGAGCTCTACTCACTAAGTGCTTCTTGTATGCTGAGTCTGGTGTGGTGTCCGTTGTCATCTCATAGATGATCGATCGATACCCCTTCGAATTCCTAAGGGGGATTTTTATGGAGGAAGTTGAAGGGCCAGGGGGTTTACCTGAGCTGGGGTGGCAGGGGCAACCTGGTCCTCGTACAGATCTCCTTTACGCGGACTAGGTTGGCCGAGAAAAAAAGATTTTTTCTCTTTTTTTTATTTTGTGAGCGGGGGAGGGGGGTTTACATGGACCAAGCTAAGGGGGTCAGCTTGGTCCTCGTAAAGCCCCCCTTTACGAGGACTCGACTGGGGGTTTGGGAAAAATATTTTTTTATTAAAAAGTGGCAACAAGGCGCTGGCGCCGCGAGATACGGCGCTGAGGCCCCTGAACAAGCGAACGGGAGGCGGCGCGGGATGACACTTGACCAGGACGCCGCCGAGGCGCTGGTGCGGGACTACTGCGGCTGGCACATCGCGCCGAGTCAGACCGAGACACTGACTCTAGATGGCCCCGGCACCTCCCTGCTCGCGCTGCCGTCGCTGCACGTGACCGCTGTCTCTGCTGTCACCAACCGCGGCGAGACGGTCGATGCGGACGAGTACGACTGGTCGGCCTCCGGGCTGGTGGAGTGGCGCTGCGGCACCTTCACACGGAGGTTCCGTCAGGTCACCGTGTCGCTGACCCACGGCTATGCGGAGATGCCGAAGGGTGTCGCGGCCGTCATCGACCACCTGAAGACGCTGGACCTATCGGGTCAGGTGATCCGGGTTGGGCAGGTGCAGGTTGCTACGACCCGCAGCGACGGGACCGAGGAGGTCGTCTCGGCGGCGTCGATTCTCGATCACTACCGGCTGCCGTCCCGGCCATGATCCTCGGACCCCACGCGGTCACCCGGCTTCGGGGGACGGCGACCAGCGACCCTTACTCGGGCGAGTCGACCGACGTGGACTGGACGACTCCCACGCAGCTTCCGGTTGCTGGGTGCTCAGTTCAGCCGGGAGCCGCGACCCCTGAGCTGGTGGACCTGGCGAACCGGAGCGGTGTCGTCGTCGACTACACGGCCTTCGTGCCGACCGCTGACATCACAGAGGCCGACCGCATCCGGTGGGACGGCGACGACTACGAGATTCCGGCCACGATCCAGCGCTGGGACTTCCCGCCCTTGGATCACCTGGTGGTCCCGATGCGACGAGTGGAGGGCTGATGGGCGCGCTCTCTCGCTTCCGCCTGAACCACGGTGGCATTCAGTCCTACCTCGACGGCGACCACGGCGTGCGCGACCTACTCGAATCGAAGGCCCAGGCGGTGCTCTCGGCGGCGCAGGCGGACCCTCACGACGACAGCGGCGCGTATGAGGCGTCGCTGCACATCGTGGAGGACCACACGGATCGGCTGGTGCTGCGGGTGACGGCAGACGTGCCCTACGCCATGTTGCAGGAGGCCCGTTACGGCGTCCTGTCGCGGTCGCTGGACTCGGCATGACCTGGCAGCCCGCCCCGATCGTCTTCCCTGACATCGAGCTGACACTGACGGGCAAGTACCGTGCCGCGCTCATCGCGCAGGGCGAGTCCGATGTGTTCGTGTCGAACACCGTCCCGACCACGCGCCGCGGGCGGATGTTGATCGTCCGCCGCGATGGCGGCACCCAGCAGGAGACCACCGACCGGCCTCGCGTCTCCCTGAGGGTATGGGGCGAGTCCGAGCAGGACGCCAACGACCTCGCCCGTCTGGTGATGGGCATTGCGCCGTCACTGGCTGACGGCGACCCGATCGTCGCCGTCCCTTCTACGGGTCGCACCGGCCCGTCCCCCGTAGCCGACGAGTCCGGGCAGCCGCTACGGCTGATGACCGTCGAGTTCCACACACGAGGCACGCAGCTCTAGGCCGCGACCTCCCCCTTCTCCCCGTCCGCGCCGGGGTCACGACGGCACCGCGCCGTCACTTCACAACCGAAAGGACGGGCTCACCCATGAGCTTGAATGCAGAGAACGCCCGCGTGGCGGTGACCGGCGCGGTCTACTCCGACGTGACCGGTGTGGCCGTAGCGCCGACCGGAACGGCTTCCAGCCTGACCGACTACGAGGATCTGGGCTACGCCTCCGAGGACGGCGTGGTGCTGTCGTTCCCCGACAGCCTCGACTCGGAGCCGCTGCGGGCCTGGCAGAACGGTGCCGTGGTCCGCACGATCAACTCGTCCTCGGGCGAGTCGCCGACCATCCAGGTGACGTTCGTCGAGACCAAGATCGACGTGATCGAGACCGTGTTCGGTGTCGAGGTCAGCCCCGGCACGGGCGGCGACTACACCTGGGACTATGTGGCGGGCGCGATCCCGGACCCGATCCCGCTGGTGGTCGACGTGATCGACGACGACAAGATCTGGCGGCTCTACGCCCCGAAGGCGGTCCGCACGGAGCTCGGGGACATCAACCTCACCTCGACCGGCCTCATCGGCTTCCAGGCGACGTTCTCCTGCGACATGGGCGCGGGTGGCTTCAACCTGCGCTCGTGGCACGCGGGCATGTCCGACGAGTCCTGACGAACCACCCCGCCCGGAGGCGCGGCACCGCCGGGCGGGGTGTCTGACTTCATGCCGCATTCAGAAAGAGGTGCCGCCATGCCCGCAGCGAAGACGCCGCAGGATCACAAGAAGAAGACCGGTTTCCGGTTCACGGTGGATGGGAAGACCTACACTCTCCCGCCCGTGGACGAGGAGATCGCGCAGAAGGTCGAGGCCGGCCTAGTCATGGACGCGGTCATGCGTCCCGACGACGACACCGCGCAGATGGCGCTCGGTTTCGCCACGCTGATCGCGGCATCCCCGTCTGCTGAGACGCTGAAGGCCATGCGGTCGCTGCCGCTACAGCGGATGCTCGAGGTATTCACCCGATGGATGGGGGAATCTTCGGGCTCCTCGTCCTGATCCGCGATCACCGGGGAGCCCTGGAGTATGACTTTCGCGCTCGCTTCCATCTCGGGCTGACGGCGATCGGGCCGACCATCACGTTCACCGAGGCGGTGCGGCTGGTGCGGGTTCTGCGCGCCGACCCAGCATCAGAGACGGCGGCGGCCTTGGAGGGCTGGACGCACTCGATGTCCCGTGAGGCTCTGTTGATCGCCGATCTGTTCGACCTCAACCAGGCGACCGGAGGCGTGAAGAAGGTGAAGGCGCACCCTGGCCGCCCGTGGGAGACGGACAGCAAGAGGGAGCGCTACGGCAACGCTGGCGGGCGGACGCCGGAGGAGGCTAAGGCGCTGTTGGCGCGTGCTAAGCGCGGGGAGATGAGCGCGGCCTAGCTGTTGCCGGTCGCTGATCCCTGGGTCTCAATCGCGTGCAGGCGATCCGCGATGTAGCGCAGGAGTTGGTTCTGCTCGAACATCATTCCGGCCTGCTCGTGCAGTAGTTGGATGATCTGATCGTTCTGGCTCAGTCCTTCGATGGACCGTTGTGCCGCCGCTCGGTCACGTCCCTTCTCGGACGTGAACAGCGCCATGCGCTTCTCGCCGTGCCGCAGATCCCTGGTGCCTCCACTCATTCCGCGACGGTACGCCGCTCGGCGTGCTCGCGCACCCAAACAACGAATGTGAATCGGGGTGTCTCGTGGCCGAAGTCGGCTCTGCCTTTGTCTCGATCATGCCCTCGGCCAAGGGTTTCGGCCGCCAACTTGAATCGGATGTTGGGCGTGAGACCAGTTCGGTTGGCAGCAAGCTCGGGAAGACGTTCGGTGCGCTGTTCAAGGTCGGCGCGCTCGCGGCCATCGGTGGCGCTCTCGCTGGCGCAAAGTTCCTCAAGGATGCGGTCGGGGAGGCACGCGAGGCCCAGAAGGTCACGGCGATCACTGAGCAGATCATCAAGTCGACCGGCGGGACGGCGAAGATCGCAGCCGGTCAGGTCAAAAATCAGATTTTAAAACCAACGCGTGCGTCCTCTTTCTCTCTCCACTTGATGCTCTCTCTCTCTCTCTCTCTCTCTCTCTCTCTCTCTCTCTCTCGATTTTCTCTGCCTCTCACTCTTTCTCTCTCCTCCGCCACTTCTTCGTCCGTTCTGGGCTATGCTGACCCCGAATCGAGGCGCCGGAGGTACCGTTGGAACCGGCTCGTCACGAGGATCGCGCTAGTGCCATCCATTCCGCGGTTCGTGGAGCGTGGGAATGGTTCGGGTCGTGAGGTGTCACGGGGCTTCGTCGCCCGCATGCACGCGTATCGAGATTTTTACCATGATCAAGGTAGGGGGATAGACTCCTTACTTCGCTAGGAACATTTTGGCACCACATGCATGCCCGTCCATAGGCATTTGCATCGTTTTCTGTGCAAGTCTCATTTTAGGAGTTTTTAGGTTAAAATGCTTTAAAAATTATTTAGGGGTGGTATATTTGCATTTTGATGTATGCCGTAGTTGTAGAAATCATGCTATTCAACTTCTTCTACCCATTTCTTTTTGTTTCGTGCCGATCTGGCTTGACCGGAGGGGAGTTCGGTCCGAACTCGTCCCTCTCGTTTCCCAGAGGGTATAACGTGCCTGCCAGAGGCCGTTATACACTTAACAGACCCTAGGGGGTGCATTATGCATTGCATGGCGGACCGCTCATGGGCCGTTATGTGATCGAGATTTTTTGTAGGTCTATAAGTTGTGGGGCATGACGGACTAGTCCCAGTCCGCCATGGCCAGTATGACGCCCCTATCGTGGTGCATTATACTATGTGGTTTACTGTGGAGTTTTTTTGAGTTTTCAACGTTCGGGTGTCTTTAACGGACCACTCCTGGTGCGTTATAGTTACATGGCGCACTCGTCCTAGTGCGTTATGGTCTGTGTAGTTTTAGAAGATTCTCTGGAAGGTATAACGCGCAGCTTGAGGCCTGTCGTGCATTGGATGACGCCCCATCGGTGATGCGCCATGGTCTGCATGCCTGCGTTTTAATAGGTGCACAGGTGAGCATAACGGTCTGCGGGAGATGCGTTAAAGTCGCATAACGCCCCGTTCCTGGTCCGTTACACTCTGCAAGTTCGGTAATGTTAGAAATACATGTTTATTCTCCGTCTAATGCATGCTACGCTATGTCTATAATATATTCGTCCTATATATGATCATTGGCTCGCTCCTAGTATCCCAATGGAGTGCTTGGACTTTCCATGTGATGGAACCACTAGACATAGCCCTAGACTTCGCGTCGGTTCTTTTCCGATACTCGGATCCCGGGTCGCTACAGCTGGTATCAGAGCGAGATTTTGAAGGTCTATAAGGCAGTGTTGGATGCTCTTGTGCAGCAGGCATTTGTGGGCATTCAAACTGTCCACTCTGTAAGATGAATTGTGTTTTTCAACTTACCGGTGTGAGTTTGAGGTTTATGGCGTATACTCTTGTAGTTGCTGATGTCAATGTCAAAATTGATAACAGGTGTATCTGAAGAGGAAGAATCAAAACAAGGACTCATTGTTGAGGTAGATTTTTCTTCACCAACTATTTAAACTGCTTATCTTTATTATTCCTTTGCCTTTTTTGTATTTTACATTTTTAGCTGATAATGCTGTAGGTTGCTTGTTCACATAAAGAACCAAGTTCATGTTCTTTTTACCCCTGAGCAGATGAAAGAGGTGTGCTTTTGTTCCTTCTGTTAATTTTATTAGCTCTGTTATGTTTGAGGGTATCTTAAAGTTGGATGCTTGCTCCAACAGATAAATGAGATGTTGCAGTCTGTGGTCCCTGATACTGTTGAAAAGAAGATAGACAGTAGGGCTCAATTAGAATCCACCTTACTGTTCTCCACTGGTAACATCGGTGGACGGAATGATCATCGTGTTATTGCTAAATTGCCCAAGTTAGAGACACCTTGTCTTCCTAGAATCAAAGCAGACTATCGTCCTTTGCTTGATCCCCATGCAAACCATGATGAAGACAGCTTGCCTTCACCCACTCGTGAGAATGCACCAACTTTGCCTACACCAAAAGCCAATATTGCAGGACCTGCAGCGGTTATTAGTGAGCCAACAACATGGAAACAAGAGGAAACTGAAGATGTTACGCTGCCTCCGTTTGAAGCAGATGGCATGACTGTTTCTAGTTACCAGCAGAAGTATCTGCATGCTTCTTTTCTTCCATGTAATAGACTCCCGAGCCCAACTCCTTCAGAGGAGGGTAATGATGATGGTGGAGACTGCCAAGGGGAAGTTTCTAGTTCTGTTGCCAATACAGCTACATCCTCGTCTTCATCTACACCAATCCCACATATTGGTTTTGGCTCTAGTACTGCTCAAACAGACTACTCATTTGCACAGGGATCAGCTTCCAGTATAGTTGTTGAGCAGATGGGTCCTGGAATGAAAATGGCTGTAAAAGGGTTGGCCAAGAACAGAGATCCCAGGCTTAAGCTGGCAAACAATGAAGCATCCAGTCCTCTTGATCTCCATAAGCAACAACCTTTGTCCATTGGTAATAGTCCAAACTCTATAAAACCCCCCATGGGGTGGCCAAGGGTCATAAGATGCGTGGAGCTCATCCCCGGGACTACAAATGGTGCGTGAAGGACTCTGTTGGCTAGTTTTGTGTTTGCTAGGCTCATGCCGAGGGCATGTCACATGATTGTCCCTCATATGGCATTTAGCCAAAACACAAACCTCCTCAAAGGCCGTCCCTGCTTTGGTGAACACGCCCTATTTGGATGTCATTTAATGATTGCATGATGCCTGGATGTTGCTTTCATGAAAGCACCATGTCAGATCTCTACCTCGATATTTATGCATGACTTGGATGCTACCTTTATGAAAGCTCCATGTCTGGTCTCTACCTCAACATTCGTGCACGACCCAGATGTTACTTGATGAAAGGACCCTACGTGATCTCTACCTCAATGTTCGTGCAAGACCCAAATGTTGCTATATGAAAGCACCCTGCACAGCGTCGGCCTCGATGTTCATGCACAACCCTGATGCTGCTTTCATGAAAGCACCCTACCCAGTCTCTATCTCGATGTTCGTGCACGACCCGAATGTTGTCTTTATGAAAGCACCATGCCCAATATCTATCTCGATGTTCGTGTACAACCTGGATGTTGCTTGATGAAAGCATCCTACATGGTCTCTACCTCGATGTTCGTGCGTGACCCAAATGTTGCTTAATGAAAGTGCCATGCCTGATTCCTATCTTGATAATCGTGCACTACTGGATGTTGCTTAATGGAAGCACCATGCCTGAGCTTTGCCTCGATAATCGCACACTCCCTAGATGTTGCCTTTATGAAAGCACCCTGCCCGATCTCTACTCGATGTTCGTGCATGACAAAGATGGTGCCTTTATGAAAGCACCCTACTCGATCTCTGTCTCGATGTTTGTGCATGACTCAAATGTTACTTGATGAATGCACCCTACACGATCTATGCATCGATGTTCGTGCATGACCCAGATGCTACTTAATGAAAGCACCCTGTACGATCTCTACCTTGATATTCATGCACGACCCGGATCCTGCTTGATGAAAGAACCCTACTCGATTCCTATCTCGATAATCATGCACTATCGGATGTTGCTTGATGAGAGCACCCCGCCCAATCTCTGCCTCGATAATCATGTTGGGTGTACAGTAGGATCTAGAGAGGGGGTGAATAGATCCTCTTACAAAAATTATGTCCAAATAAAAGTAACTGAATCTAACTGGACAGAAAGTAAAATTTCAAATCTCTTTCTCACTAAATTGAAAGTAAAATGCAGATTAATCTAATTCGCAAGTAACAGAAAACCATCAGCTTACAGAGGGTGCCATGCCGTTATCCTAGGGCTAATGGAGGCGTACCATATACCGTTGGAAAGGACATCAACTCAGCTTTGTAACAGAGTGGTCTCGCCATCTTTCAACATCGGATCTGTCCGGGAGAGCCATTCTCCCCCTATTGCCAAAATCAAGCCAGACCAGCAACCTGAGGCGAGTTCTAGGAGCCACCATGGCCACACCTCTTGGCTTTTGGAGGCGCCACTTAGCCGAGAGCTTCTTCCACATGTCAAACATCATAAGCAAAAAGTGATGTCCCGATCGACATCTAAAGGAATGATTTCCAAATTTTCTCCCCCAGGCGCTCTGCTCTGTCCACTCTTGGACTGAGCCCACACCTGCTCACTCATCTGGCTGCTCCGGTCTGCTCTAACCTCTGCCGATGTTCCTGTAGCTGCCGTCTCAAAGTGGACTTGATGACGGTTATAACAACTCTGGTCTCGCTCAATTCCAAGTTCAGGAACGCTTGCGGCAGCCACTTCTTCATGCTGCTGTGGTACTCCTGTGGACTGAACTAGAAACCCAGGGCCTTGCTTGCGGCTAGCCCCCGACCGGATCCGGCGACTAGAGAATTCTGTAAAAACCAAGCTTCATCCTGACCCAGTTATGAAGACCCTCCCCTAGTTTCATCTTTTGCAAAAATCGTGAGTGGTTGCAGTAGTCACAACACCACCTGTCTATCCTCTGTTCCAAAGAACGGACAGAACCGATGAGCTTCATCCCCTTGGTTTCTAATTCCATTCTCCCCTCCCCGCCTGGCCAACTGACCGCCCCTCCCTATGTGGAGGTAGTGTTTGAGTGTAAAATTAAGTCCCCCACCCCGCGATCACCCTCCTACGTGAGGTGTAGTGGTGTAACATTTTAAATTTTAGGTCAAAGCGACACCAACGTGGCGTGTGGGTGCGTACCCACGCCTCACCGCTCACCCTCATCTTCGGCCAGGATCGGTGTCTTCACACCGATCAGGTGAGCATCCGGTTGCCCTCCTTGCTGGCTTGTTTTTTTACTTTGCTGGTTTAGTATCACTTTAGTGCCGTCGGACGGTGAGGTGAGCACCCGGTCTAAAATTTCATCAAATTGAGCGACCACCGCGGAGTGAGTTGAGAGAGTAACACTACAATCCACGCCCTCGGCGTGCTAGCCGCCTGCGAAAGTGGGCATCCCTGGACCCTTGGGGGTTCAAACCCAAGCTAGCCAAGCCCTTGGAACCTCAAGGGGTGTCCTTCTTGGGCATGGGTCGAGGTGGGGAGGGGTTAAGACGGATAGTCTTACCCTCATGCTCAAAGGTGCATATATTGCTTCTTCCTAAAATGGTGGCATCTACATCATAGAGCCAAGGTCTTCCTAGAAGGATGGCGCATTTTCTATTGGGTTTCGCCTCTTGTGTTGTCTTCGTTTCGCAGGAAAGCATGGAAAGTGAGGCCCTTACCTTCTAGCCGACTGGAAGGTGAGGAGAGGTAATCTATATTGTCCCCGCATTCTTTATATTGGGTGCGATCATATTCTTTATCCAACGTACACTACGCAGATAGCTTTTCTTTCATATCTTTCAGCATTGTCACTCATTGGTGGCGATCACAGTATTTTTCTGCATCTTTTGTCACCTTTTCCTTGCTATATGATCATGCTATCACGTTCACCTAGTCATATGTTCATACTATTCACTTGGTTGGCACATTATGTTATCACTTATGGATACATGCTTGTTCATGTGATTTGTGGAGCCATGCTCCATATATCTACAACTGGGAGTTTCGAGCTTTGCAGGGAAATAGAAAGTCTTTATTTCAAAATAAAAAAAGGCGTACAGATCGAAGGGCGATCTCCCCGACACAAAAGGAAAAAGGGGGGAAAGATACAGCGCAAAAAGAATAGGAAAAGAAAAGAAGATCGCGAGCACCATCTCAACAGCCCGCCCCAGCAACTGCATCTTTTGACCCTTGGTCTTGGACTTCGGGCACGTTTCCATCCATGGTCTCGGGACGTGACAGGTCGTCGGTTAAGTCAACCAGGTCCTCCCCCACCGACAAACCACCCTTAGTTGTGCGCCTGCCAGTGCTTGGTTCCACTATTGACTCCTCCATTCCAAGTTCCTTATCTCCATAACTGGCCTTAAGATCAAAGGGAGTCAGTGGAGGATGCAGGGTAGGCACCGGGAGGCCCAAGTTCTCAGCCACAACATGGAGGGAAGCCGACCAACCCTCTTGGAAGCCACGGTCCCTGGCCGAACCATAAACCTCGAGGGCTGTCACATTCAGCTCATCTCAAAAGTCTAAAGATGAGCGGTAGCACACCACCGCCTCCAGTCCGATGGTGGTCATTGATGCCCGTAGATTATCAAACTTCATCTTCGCCGCCTGGGATCTCTCCTCTACAGCATCTACCAAGACTCCGAGCTTGGCCGCCCAGGCATCAACAACCTTGGTGTAATGTCCTAGATTTTTTAGACATTTTTCGGATTAGGATCCGTGAGTTTCGGATCACTTTCGACCCATCTTGCAGAGTCTGTTCCGGGGCCATCTAGCATCTTCTGTAAGTGTACCATACATCGACGGAAAGGTCTTCAAGTCAGCTTCGACTCCGAGGTGATCCACCTTCATCCGAGTTCGGGGCTGTCCGAGAGGTCCATTCTCGTCGGAGCGCACTTCTGGCATCTGTGGTAAGACTGGAGCCCTGCTACAGAAGCTGCTACGCCCACAACCCAACTCCCCTTGGTGCACCATTTGGCTGGGGTATTCCTCTACCAGTCTTCTATCCAACACCACCGACGGAGCCTCATTTGGAGTCCGGAGGTGTTCGTTCCGATTTTTCTTCCTTGGGTGCGCAGGTCAGTTCACTCAGAACTAGCACCGGTACCCTACCACTGTTCACCCTCTACCTTCCCACTCCGACCTCCTCTGGTGCCCTTCCTTGTTGGAGAACGAAGAAGACTCATAAAAATACACGCTCGCTTTGGTCCCGCACCATTTCGATGACAGAAGTGATCGTAACGGCACCGCCTTCCTGAGTGTCATCCTCCACAGACTGTGCAGAACCAGTCTGGCCTGCAGCCAGAAACGGCTTACCGAAGCTACTACGACCTCAACTCTGCTCCTCTTGGTGCGCCGCTTGGCTGGGACGTTCTCCTACCGGTCCTCCTTCCAACCCAGTCGACGGAGCTTCATTCGGAGGCCGGAGCTATTCGTTCCGAATTTTCTCTCCTGGGTGCGCAGGTCAGTCCACAGAGAACTAGCACTGATACTCTGCTACTGTTCACCCTCTATCTCTCTTCTCTGACCTCTCCTAGAGGCCTTCCTGGTCGGAGATTGAAGAAGATTCATAGACGGACACATTGGCTTTGGTCCTGCACCATTCCGACTCTAGGAGTGTTCGTGACGGTGCCAACATCCTGCTGCTGTGCCCCGAGGACAGATCCAGTCAGAGCAGAGCTGACCTACCCTAGAGTCAGCCACGACCAGCGATGCCTCCAGGCTGCTCCCCAAAAATTCTGGAGACTTCCTGAACCAGATAGTGACGTATTGGCGCTGGTTTCGGCATCATCCGAGTTTGCTACAGACCGTGGAGCCGTCAAGAGCGACCATTGGTCAGCCAATTCTAGAAGCTGGCAGAACCGGCCGAGTGGTTCACTCGGTTAACTAGTGATCTTTTCCCCCACCCCGCCTGGCCGGCTTAACGCCCCTCTCTGTGTGGAGGTAGTATTTTGATGTAATTTAAGTTCCCCTCCCCTAGTCCAACCCCCCTGTGTGGGGAGTAGTGCATAGATTTCTATCTGTCCTAAGTGTCTGTCACCAGTTCCAGAAACAAAACATCAATCTACAGAGCTTGTCTTTTCCAATCCGCTCACTGGATTGAATTGAAAAAAAAATATGTTGTAGCCCTTGGCATCTTCTTTCAAACGGCACTGGTCTCACCTCGATCCACCTCTGTCACCAGTTCTAGAAACAAAACAGCAAACTACAGAGCTTAACTTTTCCAATCCACTCACTGCATTAAATTGAAAAAATATATGTTGTAGCCCTTGGCATCTTCTTTGAAACGGCACTGGTCTCGCCTCGATCCGCCTCTGGATCTGATCGCAGAAATTCCAACTGTCGAGGCACGCAGATCTGTTCTCTATGCAGGTCTAATTTTGCAGTCCGAGGAAAATTTGCTTATAAATACCAAAAGTCAACTTCAGTGACCGCCCCTCCCAGGAGTCGGCCAAGGACATCCCGCCGACGATCCAGCCAAGCGGCGCCTCCAGAAGAGCTCAGGAAGGCAATGTCCCTTTGGAAGTCGCTACTTGCTATCTACCGAGTCAGAACCGAGTCGGCGCAGGATCGAGTTGGCGCAGGACCAAGTTGGACCAGCAGGCCGAGTTCGACCTGTACGCACCTCCAGATTGCTGCCCGTCAACCCAGGATCGGTCCTCCCGGGCCCCACTGTAGCCCTTTACCTCCCTGCATGGAGTGGGTGAAGAAATTAACTTTTGTAACTGTTGTAAAATTATTTTAACCAGGAGTTATCGTAACTGGCCGGGGTCGTCTTCCCTACGCCCGGAGCGTGGAGGTATCATCTCTGCTCCACTCTTTAGCATTTACTTTACTCATATATTTTCTATACTCCACTACATGCGATAGGATAATAGCTCATTTTACATTCAATCACCGCTGCGAAGAGAGAGAGAGAGACCCATCCCGTGACTCAATCTGAGTATAAGCACGGAATAGCCGACTATCCGACTCATTGCCGATTTCTCAACCACACACGGTCCCACACATTTCCCTCGCTAGGGATGCCCGTGAGCTAGAGTCCCAGGTCGCGTGTCCGTCCCGCATCAAATTGGTATCAGAGCATAAGGTTGAGTCTAGGGTAGTCATTGCATGAAAAAGGGATTTAAAAAAGTGTCTTAAGTCTAGAGTGTCTAGGTGTTTGCATTAGTTTTTCTTAAGAGAAAAGGATAAAAAATGAAATGAAAAGTGTTCCACTCCTAGCGGGAATCAATTCCCATCTCTTTGCCACTATGGCTAACCCCTACGCCCCACTCCCAACTCAAGGACCACGATCACGTCCCGAAAACACAATACCCAAGAGAAAATTATAGAGAGGCGAAGGGTACTTAACTAGCAGATATGCCGATAGATTCCTTAACACTCTCAAATGCCAGTGCCAACACTAGAATGCCTCCAACAACAACGGCATGGCAAGACACAACATCAAGGCACACATAGCCAAGACGAAGTCACGTCGAGGAAAATAATCCTCTCGACCGGCCAGACTCTTACAATTAACAATCCTCGACCCGTGGGTTATCAGCCCACACGCTTCCGCTGAGCACTCAAATAATGCATACAGGCATCAGAAATACCTCAGAATCCGCATCTCAATACACACCTGGCGCCATCACAATTCATGAGACTACAATATAACACGCTATGAGTACTGATCCTGCGAGTAGCCGATCACAAGTCGCCAAAGTGTAAACCAAAGTGAGTACCAGCTTCAGCACAAAGGACAAAGAAGATGCTAATCTTAGCTTACCCTTACATCTTGAAATAATTACTGAACCTTCATAACACATCGACCGCTAGACACGGCATGACGAACACGGTGCACAACGACACATAACACAAAATCAGGTCCAAAGCCAAGCAACCGTAGAGTAAAGAGCAGATCAAGCTCAGAATTAACATAGTCCGCACTTACGCTGACGTAGGACAAAGGCTTCACCAAGATAGCACTTCCAAAGCTTACCTCAAAAAGACGCCGCCAAATAGGATGAGAAGAATGAAGCTCACTAACAGTAGCTCACCAGGAAGAAAAATCCTAGGTTCCCTTGAGCATCTTCTCAACCAAGGCATCTAATCGACCACTTCGACACAACCTCAACACCTCAGGAGCTGATCAAATCACAAGCTGGGAAGGCCAAAATGACATTAATCTCCACAGGAGAACATGCCCGACCGTCACCAACAATAAAAGGAATCAGCCACCTGGACAAGCCATTAAAAAAATCTCAAACATTGCACTGTAGATTCATGCCTACCGGTGAACTCTGCCAAGCACAGCATAACTGAGACAAACACCATGACAAAAAGAGCATCCCGTCGCATCCTGACGAGAGCAAAACCATCTGGTACAGTGCCAATGCAGCACCACAAGATCACACATGGAAACAAAGTGACAAATAATCGTAAAACCTACACTAGCTGCCAACTGTATTGGACCTTAAGGACTCTGTACACTTTAATATCTCGAATTCCTATATACTTTCACACAATATGCTCTGATACCAACTGTAACGACCCAGGCTCTAGATACCGGGTTGCTCTCACCTCACTCCGCGGTGGCCACTCAATTGATGGGAAATTTGGATCGGGCGCTCACTCACCATCCGACAGAGCTAAAAGGCAATACTAAATAAGCAATAGTAAACCAGCAAGGGATGTGGCCAAGAGCTCACTTGATCGGCGTGAATACACCCATCCCGGTCGGAGACAAGGCGAGCGGGGAAGCGTGGGTACGTGCCCGCACGCTGCGTCGGTGTAGCTCTAACCTAAAAATTAGAGAACTACAACACTACACCTCTCACAGGAGGGGAATCTCGAGGTAGGGATTAATTAAAATTACATCTAAAACTACCTCCACGCAGGGAGGGGCAGTCTGCCGGCCAAGCGGGGAAGGGGAAAGCCTAAGTGAGATCGAATGGGTGGACGTCGTTGGTTCTGTCCGCTCCCGAGAATAGGGGACAGATAGTTGGAGTTGACACTGCTTCAGCCACCCCCGAATTTTGCCGATGATGAGACCAGTTGGAGAATCTTCGTCATTGGATCAGGGTGACGTCAGAATTTTACTGAATTCCCTGGTCGCCGGTGCTGGTTAGGGACAAGCCGCACAAAGGGTCCCTGAGTGCTGGTTCTGACAGCAAAGGTACCTCAGCAGCAGAAAGAAGAGGCCACCATGAGTGCTCCTGACCAATAAATCAAGCATGTCTAGATTCATTGGAACCACTGACGAGTCTTCTTTGAAACGTGACCAGAAAGAACACAAGAGGAAGTCAGAGTAGAGATATAGAGCCCGTCGAGTGAAGGGTTGTCTGTTCAGGCCCTGACTGGACTGATCTCCGCACCTAGGGGAGAAAATTTGAAACTCCTAATGACGAAGTTCAAATCTTGTTCCACTTCCTGGGGATGACAGAGGACTGGTAGAAGAAGCTCTCAGCCAAGTTTGATGCCCAGACCTTGAAGGGAGTGGCCGTGGTCAAACTTTCTCCGGAGCTCTGGTTCTTTGCCTGAGTGATCCTGCGCAGTTGGGGGAGAATGGATTCTCTGTGCAGCAGAGATGTCAGATGCTGGCGAGACCACCTCATCTATGAAGCTACCTCGACAATCTTTCAAGATATGTATGGCACGCCGCCTGGAGATGCGTGATGACTCCGGGGCAGGCTCTGCAATTAGGCACCAGATTTGCTACCTACGAACTGAACAAGGTATAGTGGTGGAAGGGGATGATAGTTGGGAGATGAGGAGGGGGAAATGCAGTGGGAAGGGGCTGGGGCGTCCCTTGAGTGTTAGGGGGGTCAATGGGGGTCTAGCCATCTCTCTGAAGCAAAAGCCCGAAGGAAAGTTTAGTTACGCGAAGGAAAGATACCCTGCAGCGCAATGATGAAGTTGACTGCCAGGTATGGGTTGACCACCGACAGCGGCTGGCTCCCGCCAACGGTTTGGAGCATGTTGGGCGACATCGTTCCAGTTGCGGCGGTCTGTGTGTAGGTCGGTGATGTCGTTGCGCCTCTTCCGCCAGTATTCGTCACCGAAGGAATCGAGCCGACAGGGCTGGACTGGTCTGCGTTATTGGCGCTGGCATTCACCAAGTGCGTATGGTTCGGCATGTTCGAGATCAGGATTGTCGTGCTCACGGTACCACCTATCTCTCCAATGACATAAGTGGGTAAGCCTAAACCCGTCCCCCAGTGGGTTGGGAAACGTCCCTGCATGTTCGGCAACTGGAAGGTGGAGACGCCGTTGCCGCCGTAGATGGTGCCAATCAATGCGAATAGCGCTTGGTTGGATGCGATGGATAGCAGCTGGCCATTGCACAGCGCCCAGCCAGTAGGCGCAAAGTTAAAGCCTGTCATACGGATTTCGCCAACAAATGGGTCCATAACGAACTATCTTCTTTCTGCCTGAGGGCGGTTTGGCACCTGCGGTGCGACTTACTCTTCAATGAAAACGGACATTGTCCCTTCCAAACGATAAAAAAGCACCCAACTGCTAAACAGCCCTCCTTTAATCTGGAAGCTGCCTGCGAACGAAGCAATGAACTGATTGATGGTTCACGGTGAAGACGCTTCTTGACGCTTCGCTCACTTGTAATTCTGGCTATCCTTGCTTGATGAAACAATTGCGCGATTGTTTCTGTGGCCACTGAACTGTATGGAACGCTGAGCTATTTGCGGCCCCGCGTTGCTGCTACAACATCGATGCAGAACTTGTAACGCAGCGGACTATTGGTCATTTGCGGCGGTTGGCCCGTAAAACCGGCACTGGTCAGCGCATCGGCTGATGCTCCAATGAGTGTGTATTCGCCCGGCTCGACGAAGCGTCTGTTGAATTGGAAGCGGAACAGGTAATACCCATTGGCAGTTGCAGTGATCTCTGTGCCAATCTGGTTTGGAAGTTGTCCATGCTGGCGAGGGTTCGCTTCAAGGGTAAAGGAAGGCCCTAATCGACCTGCACGAAAGACGTTTTCGCTGCGTATAAACTGCAGGCTGAACGCACGGACACCTGTCACCTCTCCGGCAGAGTCAAAAGCAGGGTTCCAAGCGAAAGATAGAACATCTCCCGCCGACACGACTGCACAGGCGTCAGGAGTCAGGTCCACAACTTTGGGGCTGGTCACCTGAGACATCACCTGTCCGTGACTTGTCGCACACACAGCAAATGCCAGCCCTGCGACGATCAACCTAGCGTACCAGGCATTCTGCATACCATAAACTCCTCGTTTCGGCTGCTCAGGACTATTGGCAAACAAGGCTTACACCATATTTGAAAATAGCTCCGTTAGCCGCGTTCGATTCGCTGAACTGCACATAGAACCGGTCCCCTGCGGCCATGCTCACGGTGGTCGAACCCGTACTGCAACTGGCCGTCGTCCCCGTCGTCGTTGGGACTGCCAGATTGCACGACAGAACGCTTGTTCCACCAGAGATCGTATAGGACGTTCCGCTGGAGGAAGTAGCAGTCACCGTTGGATTCTTGAAAACAGTTGCCGTTAGTTGGTCGGCCGTGCCTGTATACGTGCTCACACCGGCCACGTTTAGTCCGGAAAGATTGCAGGCAAATGGGATTTCGTTCAAGTCCTGGATCGCCACGGCTCCAGTCGTCTCCACCGCAGAGTCGGCAAAACCGATTTCGTAGGGTGAAGTTCCGGGATTGACGTCTTCTTGGTAGAACGTCAGGCTTCCGTTGGAACCTACACCGCTCGGGAAGTTGATCGTCAGTGCGCCGGTTGACGTATTCACACTCGCCGAACCCGTCGAGTTACCGTTAGCTCCACGGGGCAGGATGCGGTGGTGGAGTTGTCGGAGCATGGCATCGTCCTGATCGTGGAGGAAACAGGCTGTTTGCAGGCCAAAGTCTACTTAAAGCGCGAGGTAACGATCAACGGTGGATGCGTTTCATCTTTGCCCTCTCCGTTGTCCTTCCGTTTCTTCTGGTTTTATCTTTGATTATTCGGTTTGATGAGATGTCTACTGAAATTTATGCTTTTTTTTTGGGGGGGGGGAGTTTACAGCTGTTTGTGACCTATGAATACAGTGCGGAGGGGCGCCCACGATTTGGACTGAGTTTGGGACTGTTCGTTGATTGCTTGAATACATTCTCCTCACCAGGGCATACCCCCGTGATCGAACTTCGGTACCCCGGGCCTGATATGCAGCTCATTCTCAAGTAAAATACTCTCTCTCTCTCTCTCTCTACTATTATTGGTGTGAGCACAGTTGTGGAATCAGTATCTCCTCCCTACCCACGCCTTGTAGAAATATGCAATTGCTTGTTATCAATGCCATATTGCTGACAGCTTACCCATTGTCTGCACTTGTTAGCTTTGCCATTGATTTTGATATGCCTCTTCATCTCAACGGTAAAAGCTCTTCGAGGTAATTGTAATTGAATTGGTGACAGCATAAAACGTCATTTATGTCTGTGATCATTTTGCTTATCAATCTTGTGATCATGGGATGATAGATTCTATAAGTCAAAGTGGTTGAACGTGTCTGACCAAGACATCTGTTGGTGAGGGTTTACAATAAGTCGGTTAAGATGGAGGAATGCCATATTCTAATCATGAAACAAGGAAGCTGCAGTTGTTGGTCCCACAGATTGCAGAAAGGGGATATCACAGTTGCAAGTCCAATTCTTTGTGTTCTTCTGAGGAATAAAAAAGTCCAATTCGTTGTGAGGGAGATGGAAGTAGATTGCAGGCATTGGGCAATCAAAGTGTGAGAAATTCCAAGATGGCTTATAATTGTTGCTCTGACCCATTTGTAACAAGAAGGAGTGAGTAATTTAGTTTTCAGGTTTAATTTGGGAGTGCTTAACATCCCATGAAGTGAAGAAATAAAATATCCCTGCGAATGGAGAAGGGTGCAAGTAGATGTTAAGGAGACTGAAGCAGCATCGATCATCTCTTGAGCACTGGTTGGCGCCAATAGAAAATTGCAGACTTTGGACAATCTAAAAGTGAGAATGCTGGGATTGCTTGTAACTGTCACTAGTAACTACCCAATTTTCAATTAAGAATGAAGTGCTTATCGGTTTTCAGGTACAATTTGAGACCAGATAACATCTCACAAAGAAAGAGAATATAGATGATAGAGAAGGTCATAAGAAGACACTGAGGAGACTGAAGCGGGAAAGAGGAAGCATGTACACATTAGCAGCAGTAAAATCTTCTCTTCAAATGCTGGCTGGCAATGAGGTGGTCTAATGCAAAAAATGGTTCTCTGTGTTGATATTTGGGAGAAAGAACTGCCCTCAAATGTTTCTTGTTGTTTGAACCTGGTGCTGATTTTGGATTGTATATTGTTCATCTCTGATTCTTGCCAAAGGGGCCATTAGCTACGATGTAGCCTGGAAATGTCTCAAAAAAGAGAAATATGGCTAAATCACGCTTCTGCATTTGAACTAATGAAAGGGCGTCAAGAATCAGAATCTTGTTTTCCACTTGCAGGTTCTGACCTCCCTCCACTTTGCTTTGTAGGTCAGTGGACTCACTCAACGTATGCATTTATGCTGAGATCCGGACAAGGATCCCAGATACAATTTCTTGGGATTACAATTTTGGACCCGCCAGGAATGCCCATGTTAGTTTCACTATTAAGGTAACTTTTCTCTATACTGCATTGACTCATACCAGGTCATTGTTCCTACAAGTGACTAATTTTTTTATCATTAATCTACTTATGGCATCTGCAGTGTTCTTTGTTTTTATAAATTACTCCTAATCTAATAAAAACCAACCCTAGACGGCAGTTTTGAAGGAGGCAATCGATGATCTTGAATGGCCTGGTTCCGCCATCCAGATACTCCTACAACCAGAACCTCCCTCTGTCATATTCAAGGGTGAAGGTCATGGAGACTTGCAGGTTCTATAGTACTTCCACTTGATGTACTGTTACTGTTGAATTTGTATGTTTCTATAGATCTTCAGACCTCACTAGTTGGTGCACAATTGTTTCACAGATTGAGTTTCCGCATGCCAACACTGATCTTTTGATTGCATTCCAGTGTGATCGGCAAGTTTCTTACAGGTAGCTTAACGTTTCATTTTTGCCGTCTCTATAAGATCATTGCCAGCCATGCATTCATAATCTCTCTGCTAACAATATTTACATTGGAGGTTAGAAGGCTCAATCTGATCTTTTAACTTGTGTCCCTATGGTCATTTGCCCGTGAATGAGAGCAATTTGTTCACACAGCTACCAAAGAGCATCAGATGGTAATTAGTGTTGTACTCTGGTAGATCAATTGTCTCTCATGTTGTCAATCATATCTTCTGCCCCTTATCCTGTGCAGGTACAAATACAAGTTCCTTCGGGCAACGACTTCCAACATCGCAGGCAGCGTTTTGAAAGATAATAGAGGGAGTAAATTGACATTTGGGAGAGGTGGGATGCTAAAAATCCAGCACTTGGTTTCTGTTGTTAAACCTGGTACCCAACATCCTTACACCGATGCTGTCGGGCTTCAACAACCTACTAGGATTGCTTACCTTGAATTCTATGTCAAGCCAGAGGAAGATGAAGGCCTTGTAGACGACTAGTTTAATGGATGTAATGACTGTAGATGTATCTTCTGTTTGACACATGCTAAGCTAGTTTTCCTTCATTTACCACAGCGCACACATGCCGGTCGTTGCATAATTTCATGTTCTAAACAAGTATATGGTCATTTCAAGCAACTTTTTGAGTTGTAAGACATTTCTCAGTTCTTTGTCATATTTACATCTTCTGATGTTCTACATCAGTGTCCACGCCCTCCAACATGAGCGAGCTTTGAAGCCATGTGTTGATCTTTTTGCATCCTACTCCTTCCTCCCGCATGAGCTATGTTCAAAAACTGGTTGAGCTAGTGAAGACCAGTGGAGTCAAAGCCTGAGCTGCCATCTAAATGGCATCCTTGGCTTTTGATAAATGATCATTTTACACAATGAGATGTGTAGCATTAATGTGCTTGGTTCAGGAATCTATTGGAGTGACCGAAGTGAATCTAATCATGTGCATTTGCCATTTTTGTTAGACTTACATTGGGGAACAGTTTGCCTGACTACTTATTGTAGACGTCCAATTCTAGATATATCGCAGACTCGATTTTAGTCATCATAAGAGAGACATTTTTTTCCTGGATGATTGAATCCTTGAGTGTTCATTTCCAATCTAATAACTCAATTGAGTCCATCGAAATAATAAGCTAAATCTATTTTTCGGGTGTTCGAATTGACGGTTGCCTCTCTGGCCGTTCAAGACATTTGGGTTGTGGCCGCTCAGATGTTTTGGGCGGCCAAAAACATGGCCGCCCATGTCTCCTGGGGGGCTAGATAAACAGTTCTCTTGCTGTAGCGAAAAGGGGTATTCTGCCCACACTGCTTGTCTTCTGTTTATTTGCAGACATGCCTGAGCTACCTTGCATCTATTGCTTTTTGTCCTAAACCTGGTTGCTCTTTTCTCCCACCACCTTTCTCCTTCCCTGCCTTTAAAGCAACAAAGTCGATCAGCTGCAGATCAGATCCTCTCCCCTGTGAAAGAAGAGAGGAGAATGGAAAGGCCCTAGCATCGACCCATCAAAGTCCCTTGCTAAGCTAGGGTCACCACTACGGTCTGGCTGCATTGGCTAGGCCATACTTACACTCCCTGCATGCTGCAGTGGGCTTCCAACTGGCTCTGGTGCTGCAGCCAGCTGGTGTCAACAGCCCTGGCTCTATGGGTGATGCTACCATTGTGGGCCTTGTGGCCTTTGGTCTCAACATCAGTGCAGCAGGCCACCATTGGACTGACTGTGGCAACAAGGGCTGCAACAGACAGGTCAGAGTAGCTGGGCAGGCCAGAGGGCAATCTCCTTGCAGAGATGAGGGATAGATCTGAGCCCCTCCTGCAGGCTCAACAAGAGAAAATCCCCAGAGACTGGCGGATGTCCAGCCTTTTTCTTTGGTTAATGGCTGCAGAGGAACACTCCCTCACAAGGGATGGAACTGCCTTGCTGATCTTTTAGCTGCATGGTCAGAGCTTGGTCCTAGTAGTAGGCATTGATCTGGAGGAAGACCTGAACAAATTTGACGGCTGATTTTCCTTAACTTCAAGTGCTTGGAATTCACTAATCACAGTCAGTATCCCTCGCTGGTGTCAGTGGTTTCTGTATTGGTAGCCATTGAGAGAAAACCACTATTTTGTCTGCCCTGGTCTCCCTCCCTGTGAGTTTTTCCTGTTTTTGGGGTGGGGTGGGGTGGGGGGAGAGGGTGGAGTGCTGATGCAACCTTTATCTCTTAGTGTTTTTGCTGACAGTGTTTTTGATGTGATCCACAATTTGCCGATCTATCAACTGACTGGATGCGTGATTGACAGCTGATACGAAGTCACACAAAATGCTCTGATCATACTTCTTTTTCACATTTACATACACTACAAGATATTTTCTCATGCACATTTTTGTTTTGGATCATCTAAATTAAAAAAAAATCCTTGGGATATGTTTGTTCTTTTCTCTCCATAGTTAATGCAAGGTTTTCTGTCTCGAATATCGGTTCCGTCTCAGAAAGGCAGAAGAGAAGAGATCTCGGAAAGATCTCGAAAAAATCTCGGGAGATTGGGTTTGGTAACTGGCGACTGCAGAAGACTGATAAGAAGATGTCGCCGAAGCCTGAGGGAGTATCTGCTAAAATTGTTGAGACGGCTGCGGTGGTGGGAGTGGAGGTCTGAACTGAGACTGAGATGGCTGAGATAGAGTTGTAGAAGCAAATTGCACTGGAATTGCTCGCATCAAACAGTCTCTCACTACGTGACCTGGCTGATCACATCGAAAACACACCACAGGCAACGAACATGGTCTGCCTGGGTGGCTACCACCACATCGCGCACAACCTTTTGATTGACTTCTTGTAGAACCCTGGCTCTGCGGGAAAGAAGGAGCTAACTACTGAGTAGTATCAGACGGAGTCTGCCGATCAAATCATCTCATGGACTTCTTCTTACTCTTGTATGCTCTAAACTGAGACCTGCCAGAAGAAACTGCACCACTGACTGCAGGTGTAGCAAAAGGAAATGCAGGAACAGAAGGTAGATAACTCGAAGGAAGTTGAGCTATCGGCTGCACCGATAATGCCGGAGAAGGAACAAGAGACCTTGTCAAATCTAGCTCTAATGTTGCTGCTGCCTGATAAGCTTCAGTCATAGTAGTCATCCTGGCAACAATTAGCGGCTGCCTCAATTCAGCACGGAGGCCTCGCAGAAATTATTCTGTCTTCAGAGCTCCATTAGCAAGAATATGGGGCGCATAACTGCCCAATAACAAGAAGCTGTTCTGATACTTGAGCATCGACATTCCTCCTTGGACAAGTTGTAGAAACTGATGCATTTTATTCATACGGAGATAAGTCGGGCTGAAGGTAGCCTCGAAAGCAGCAATGAATTCAGTCCAAGAAATATGACGGAGTGGGCGAGATTGAAAAGAAATCTCCCACTCGGTGTTCCACCATGTCAGAGCTGCTCCCTGGAGCTGAAAGGTATCGAGGATCACCTTTTCATTATCCGCGCATTCCATAGAACGAAACATGCGCTCGGTGGCATCTAGCCAAGTTCTAGTAGCATTCGGGTCGGTCTGGCCTTCAAACTTCGGCAAGTGAAAAAGCAAGAATTCCTTCAATGCTCGCCCGCGACTGCTAGGTGCATCCTCTTGGGCTGGCACAGCAGGAACTGGAGCAGGCATGCTACTCTCTTCCTGGGTAACCGGAACTCTCAGACGTCGAGGTGGCATCTCGAACAGCTAACAACCAAATAATAGGCAGAGAAAAGTATTAATCATATGGAAAACATCCTAAGCCAGCACGGATAGTGTAATTGGACTAATTCTGGACAATCGCTATGCATTTCCTAATTCTCGATGATGTTTGAACCCTCTGCAGGATATTCCTTCATTCAGACTGGTGATTTCATCATTGCGACCTCCGTAAGTCTACGCGAAGCCTTGGATTCCCTCAAGGCCACCGAGCAGGTTATACCTTAATAACCCATGACAATGTGTTTTGTTACGTCACTCTGAAGCAACGTGATGCCCTAGCCCTCTTAGAGCGCTATTATTGGCCTCTTTGAGTAGTCCGTTCACTGTGGTTAGTTGGTAACAATGACTTGGGCGCCAGAAGGAATTGGCGACCAGTCTAATGTTGTTATTTCCCCGATATAGTGACTTGATCATAGGTGCTATTTCATCCAGCCTGTATTATTCACAGGAATAGGCGGCCATGTGTTTGGGCACTATTTCTAAAATCACGGCGACTGAATGGGCGCCATTTACCCAGTTTTACGACATATCCTGATTTTCGTATTGATTAATGGGGAGTCCTACTTGTTTACAGTTCTATCCTTGAATTCCTTCATTCGTGAAGTCTTCCTTATCATTCTCCAATGGTTATTTCTTGGAACTCTATATTGGCTATAACTATAGTGGATGTCTAAAATATACATGACTCAATACTTGTGCATATAGGGCCCAATCTGGTCCTTGGAGGAGCACCTGAAAGTACTTATGCCCATGGGAGCTATATTGATCACGGTGTGACATTACACCAAAGTACATGACTTGCTAGATTGACATTCCACGACTCGTACTTGACCTGACATGACATGACTTGCGTGACCCGAAATGGGTATTTACTTACTTGATGACATGATAGCCAATTCACATGACATGACTTGATATGTTTACGTGTTTGACCATCTTGAAATATTCTACATGAAGTCTCGAAATCTTGCTAGTTCATTCTATTATCTCTTGCAATACTCTCTCTCTCTCTTGTCATTTTCATGCGTACATGCATAGTTATACTTACATCCATATAACATGTAATTACTTTAAGCAAGCTTGTACTTGAGATATAATTTCTATTGAGTGTTCGCTCACCTAGTATTTTTTCCTATTTTTCAGGTAATTCTGATGACGAGAACCAATCGGATGGGATTGGGAACGAGTAAAAGAGAGTAGAGCCATCCAGTCATAGAAGCATTTATCTATCCGTGTCTTTTCCTACTTTCTTGAGTCAATCGTTGTAATTTTCTTTTTATTGAGTCAAGATTGTCCTTAGTTCCTTTATGGAAATTATGTAATAGAATTACCTTGAAGGTTATCATGAATAAAGGATTTGGTTAGCGGACAGGTGCCCAGTGCAGGAATTAATCTGGAGGGGTTTATGCAGAGCTTCCAAGGGAGGATGTAGGCCATGCAGCAACAGATGCTGCGGTAGCCCGCGCCCGCACCGCGTCATGACTTGCCGGGGCTTGATCGGTTCCTAAGGTTTGCGCCTCCTATTTTTAAGGGGGAGAGCCGTCCAGAGATGGCTTAGTCATGGCTCAGCAAATTGGAGAAGAAATTTTACGTAATACGATGTCCCGAGGATGAGAAAGTGAATCTGGCGGCCTATGTATTACAAGATCAAGCTGACTTATGGTGGAAGGCCAAGATGAGGACTACCTTCGCAGACTACCACAACGGTGACATATTATGGAAAGAGTTCCTAGCTATCTTCCAAGAAAAGTATTTCCCCGAACATGTACGAGATGCTAAGGAGCAAGAGTTCTTGAACCTCAAACAAGGAAGCATGCCAGTAGCAGACTGTGAGGCCAGATTCTCCGCTCTAGGCCAGTATGCTCCACACATATTCGATGACGCATGTCAAAAGGTGAAGAAATTCGTCAACGGGTTGCATGGCAACGTCCGATGCTATGTGGCTACCCAAGACCTCGACTCTTACACTGTGGCATTGAGGATTGCTCATCTAGCCAAGCAAGAGAATGCAAGGTAATAATCGAAACCATAAACCGTAAGAGGCGTATAGAGTAAACTCTAAGAAATACTCATGTAGGTTCATCGAGGAGCAGAAGAAGATGGGAAATAAGCCTATGTAGGCTGGAGGGAGGTAGGACAAGGGAAAGGTGGCGCACCAAGAGCCAATGCCTAAGAACAGACCGGGGGCTCCATTCTGCGTCCATTGTGGGTGCAACCATCCGAGGCGGGAGTGTTGGAGGACAAAGGGCAAGTGCTACGAATGCAGCGAGGTTGGACATGTTGCAAGGAACTGCCCCAAGAAGGCTCAGCAAAAGCCATTTCCCTAGCAGGAGAAGATTTAGTGCAGAGGGTGAGTCTATGCACCGATGCAAGAAGAGGCAAATAATACCCCTACCGTGGCTGAAGGTACGCTCCTTGTGGATAATGTTTATGCAAAGGTCTTGTTTGACCCGAGGGCTACATACACATTCATATCCACTAGTTTTGCTAATCAACTAAAGAACAGACCCCATGCGACATTCTTCAGGGAAATGTTAGTTAGTACACTGGCTGGGAAACAAGTCCACACGAAGCTTGTGATCTCATTTACTTCCCAACCACCCCACTCCACCTTCCCTAGGTGCATTAAACTCCGCCAGGTATTCATCAAAGGTTGCCCCCGGTGAGCGGTCTTCAGTTGGGTAGAAGGTGGAGATGGTATCCACTTCATAGCGTCCACTGTAGTAGTATTATTTGAGAGTGCATCCCAAACCCGGATGTTGAGAGACGCGCCTTAACTCCTTGTCTGTGCTGGCAGGATGCTAGAGTCTTTGGAATGTTTCTTTCTCTTTGTGAGGCTGGCCGGAGGGGATATGTTACTTCCAGAACATCTTCGCCATCCGGCTTGTAATGAATGTCAACCCTTGAATGGGGACTGACAGGTTCTTAATATCTTCAAGGAGATGACAGTCGACATTTTCCTAGGTAGGGTGCTTCTCAGTAGTATAGAACAAGCTGCTGGGGCCTTCAAGTTGCACCACCTCCCATGCTTTGAAAGGCTCAACAGTGGTAGCATCGAGACAGAGTATTGGCTTAGTGAGACCCTATGGGATTTCAATAAGGCCATGGTGCTGCTCGACCTTGGCTTTATTAGCCTCAGGATAAGCGACGGGAAGTGCTACTCTGCCCACGTCTCCTGTACTTGCAATGTGCGAGACCGTCTTGGTGTTGACATATCCCGACGGTGGCGGTGAAAACCAATTGTCGCCAGAGGTGCTTTTTGACGCCTTGAAAGGGCCCTTGGCTTTGGAGGTCTGTGGTGACGGCTCTACATACAGAGAAGCATCGAGCAGATGACACTCGTACACTTCAAATGGGTGGAGATCAGCAAATATCCTCTCCTCCTTGCCTTCTTGATTGTATTTGATACATTGATGTAGTGTTGATGGTACCACCATATTTTCATGTAGCCAAGGATGGCCAAGTAGTGCCTTGTAGGAGGTACTGAAATTGATGACATGAAACTGCACCCTGGTAGTGAAATCTGCCATGGTGAGGGTAAATTTTGTCACACCCAGCAGCACTTCAAATTTCTGATTGAAGCCGGCGATATGCATATCTCCAACTTTGTCGAGGTGTACATTAAATTAGTACCTCTGATATATTCTATAAGGTAGGATATTGACAGCTACTCTGGGATCCACCAAGATTTTATTCAGCTCCCGTCCATTCAGCTACCCTTTCATATACAGCGGCCTGTTGTGGCTGATAGTGGGGAGTAACATATCCTCCTGAGTGAAGGTCACATTGGCCTCTTGCAGTGCTTCAGCCAGACATGTTTCATATTGAGTAGGCGTCCGCAAGGCAGTGATGATCGTCTGTCGGGTCTCTTCGCTCAAAGAAAGGATCTCCTAGATGGTGAACCTCTGGGCATTAGCCTTCTGTGCTTGACTATGATGTCCACTTTACCCTCAGGCGGTAGCTTGATGGCCGCAGCCAGTTTCGCTAGAGCGTCAGCCTGGGCATTGCTGCTTCTGGGAACGTGGTCTATTTCAAAGAAATAGAACTTCTGGGTTAGCTGGGTGATGGCGGCATGGTACAGACCCAACTCTGATTTCTGCACGTCATAGATGCCAAGCACCTATCGGACTATCAGCTGAGAATCTCCATAGGCTTTGAGACATTTGACGCCTATGTCAAGATCCATCTGGAGTTCGATGATCAGGGCTTCGTATTCAACTTTGTTGTTGGTCAGAGCCTTCGTGAGCGTGCAAGAGTTGTATAGAACTCCACCCTGAAGGGTCTGGAAGATAATTTCGGCCCCTGTCATAATGCCTGAACTGAGGCTGCTCTAGGTAGTGCCTCGAGAAGTGCCGTCAAAGTATAACTCCTAGCAGGGTAGGCTGGCTGTGAGGGCATCTTGGTGCTAGTAATGTAAGACATCTCTGCTCTATTTAGCTAGTTGCTAGTGTTGAAGAGTGAGAAACTCCTCATCTAGAAGCTCCGAGTTGAAGGGAGAATCATCTGGTACTGGATGGGCTACTAAGAATTCAGCCATGCCCTGGCCCTTGATTACTTTTCTTGGGACATAGGTGATGTCGTACTCCATGAGCAAGAGTGCCCATTTCCCTAGTCATCCTGAGAGAACGGGTTGCCTGAGGATTAACTTCAGGAGGTCGTGCTTGGATATAAGCTCAACTCGAAGAGACAGGAGGTAGTGCCACAGCTTTTTGATGACAAGCACCAATGCCAAGGATACTACATGGGGGAGTAGCAGTACTCAGCATCGATTAGTTTCTGGTTGAGGTAATAGAGTGACTGCTCTTTACCTTCCTCGTTGACTTGTGCCAATAGAGCTCCTAACGAAGCGTCCATGGCGGCAATGTAGAGAATGAGGGGTTTGCCCTTGACGGGCACTCCCAAGACTAGAGGAGTGAGAAGGTACTCCTTGATCTTCTCAAAAGTTATATGGCATTCTAGGTCCCAAATGAAGGGGGTGTCTTTCTTCATCAACTTGTTGAAAGGCGCGCATCGACCGGAGAGGTTGGAGATAAATCTCTGAATGTAGCTCATTCTACCCTAGAGTGACCTGAGATCAGTGATGTTGCTAGGTAGCGGAATGGTGAGGACACGCGCCGCACACTACGACGGAGTACTCGGATCTCGCCAGCATCCCTGTGGCTCGGCGACCACTTGAATAATGAAGAAGGGAAAGAGCAAGCCCTCTATTATCTCAGCCGAAGACTGGTGAGGACTGAGGAAAGATACACCTATTTTGAGAAGACTTGCCTGGCGCTGGTCTTCGCCATCAAAAAGCTTCGGCACTACATGTTGTCACATGAAATCAACTTGGTATCCAAGGAGGACCCACTGAAGTATATCATGTCTCAGCCGGCTCTTAAAGGTCGCTTGGGCAAATGGCCGGTGATCCTGATGGAGTTTGACATCACCTATGTGCCGCGCAAGACTGTTAAAGGCCAAGCTATCACAGATTTCTTCACCGAGCATCCGGTGTTGGACGACTATCCCCTGGAACTAGAGCTTCCTGAAGATGAAACACAGGAGGCCACCCATGTACAGCCCTCCTTGTGGCAGTTATACTTTGATGGTGCTTCTAGAATTGACACCTCGACCACTGGGATAGCCAGGGTTAGGGTTGGGGCAGGCATAGTCCTAAAATCCCCAAAAGGAGAGGTCATACACACTTCCTGCTCGATAAACAAGCCATGCACCAATAACGAGGTAGAGTATGAAGCCCTAATAATTGGGTTGCAGATCGCTCTATCCATGGGGATCCAGATGCTAGATGTAGCAACCCTGAATTAAAAGAATAAAATATTTTTTTTACTTACTGTAATTAGCGACTTTCTCAAAGGCGCTAATTAATAAACACGCGCCCCTTTAGAGGGCGCCAATTTAATAAGTAACGCCAATGGAAAAGGGCGTCATATTCATCTGAAAGAGATGGAAAGAGAGACGGAAATGAAGACGGTGGGAAAGACGGTAAAATAGCGCCCCCTGTAAAGGCGCTAATTAATTAAATAACGACCCCGTAGAAGACGTTAATTTAATTCGGATAAAACGGAAAGAATCTTATTTAGAATAAACAAATAGCGCCCCTGTAAACGTCGCCAATTTCTAAAAATAATGCTTCCACCCAGGCGTCAATTTGTTTAAAAACGCCCCAATTAAAGTCGTCAATTTAAATAACGCCCCTTAACAAGGCGCCATTCATCCAAGAACCGTAAACAGAAACATTGCAGAGTTTTAATCGAACAGTGAGGGTAATGGGGAAATGATCGATTGGGGAAAGGATCATTACGGGAAGTACTTTCCCTACTCTAATCCCAACCTATTAAGGACTCACAGAGCCTATAAATACCCCTCTTCTGACCCATGAGACTCTTTGATCATCCATTCTAGCCAAAGCTACGGTAAGGGAATTTCTTTCAGTCCTTTAAATCCTATCCCACAAACCAGCGCACACCCCATAGCCCTATCCCTAGCCACCCCCTCTCCAACCTCTCACGCCCCAGCCCCTACCACCCCTCCCCTTCCCCCAATGTTCCATGCCTCCACCAACTCTCAAGCTCACTCATAGCCACTCGGAGTCCACTACGTCATCCTCCTCGGCCTCACGTTGAAGCTTCATTAACTTGGCTGCTTGCAGATTTGGACAGAACCTGAGGTCCAGTTGAAGGCTCCATCACGCCCCCAGAAGACGTGAACCAGCATCAACTCTCTTAAGAGAAGTCATGCTTCTTCGAGTCTCCTTCGCTCAAGAAGAAGCCCTGCTCAGTTTCGACTTCGACACTGATCGCGGCGATCATTTTTGTGCAACTGTGCCAGATTCACACCCGAACCTGAGTACCATTTGGTAGCGGCTGCTCTGTCTTCTACAGTTCGAATCAGCCCAAACTATCTTCAGAAGAGTTCTTCTTCTCCAAGTCACCATCGATCCAGGGGTGGTCCCCCCCTATCCGACATTGTTACAGCCTGTGGCGCCCATTCTCCTGCAGCTATGCCAGACTGGTGTGACCCAGTTTGCCCTGTACATGCAGCAGATGTATCAGCCCCGACACACCTTCCTCTGTGGTTTTTGGGCCGACCCATCTTCATCAAAGTCAGACCTCTCGACATCCTGAAGCCACTCCAAGTGGTTTCGTCATGATCTGCATTCAGTGCCGCCCATACCAAGGTGTTCAATCTGACTGTGTCTAGTTGTTCACCCAGAAACCTGAGCCTTAGTCCAGAGGTGACTGCATCCAGCCCTGAGCTCTGACACCCACCAAACTTGACCAGCGCATAGGTCTTCCTATCCTCTTTCCAACCCCACAGGTCCCGCCTTGGTCGGAGTTCGGTGGAGATCATACCAGCTGTTGCACGCCGACTGCACAGACCAAACCTACAGGATAAATTCACGCAGGTCATCGTTGGTGACCGGCCCTGCCCATTCACGACCTTAGAATGACGCCAAACTTTGAGGAGCACTTCTACACTTCACCAGCATCATCTGGGTGCCAGCAGAGTCCCGTTCTGGTCCGCGTGTGCTGCGTACCATCCGAGTCAAGCGGGTTCTGCTCTGCCAGGTAGACATAGGGCAGCAGGCCCATTCCCATTCCCCTTCCCTGTGCCCCCCCCCTCCTGCGTGAGGGGAGTGGTGTATTTTGAGCCCCTCCCCCAGTTCCCCCTCCCTACGGGGAGGGTGTTTTGTGCATGTACTAGCAGGATCGACCACACACGTCCCCATGTGACGGGTAGCCCCAAAAGGGGGATCTACACAATATCAGTTCAGCACCAGACCCCTGAAGATGCAGCTGAGAATGATAAAACTTGGCTAACGACGGCGGAGCAGCCCCAAGAGTGGCAAACAATCACCTCGGCTCCCGTAGAAGTAATCTACGATGACTACGAAGAAGACCCCGGAGCGATCTTGTGCCTCATCGCACAGGGGGGCCCCTCAAGGTCATAGACAGCGAGCCAAGGGGTGTGTGAAGTAAGCAGTGCCTCATTACCCAGCGAGGCGGAACTGGAATATGCATACGGCGTCCTCAGAGCTGAAGATGGCAAAGATCAAGATTTCGTCGACTTATTGCCGACACCCCCAGGAATTGAAGATGACGGCCAGGCTACTGTCGACGAGCTCGTTCAGATTAACCTCAGCACGAAAAGTGACCCTAGGCTGACCTTCTTGAGTGCCCTCATACCTCTACAAGAGAGGGAGCAATATGTGAAGTTGTTGCAAGAGTTTGGAGACTGCTTTGCCTTGAACTACAAAGAAATGCCCGGCCTCAGCCCCGATGTGACAGAACACATACTGGCTATTGATCCCAAGGTGGAGCCAGTGAAGCAGTCCCCTCGACGCATGAGGCCAGAGCTGATAAAATAGATCTGCAAAGAAGTCGACAAGCTCATAGATGTCGATTTTGTAGCTGAGAATCAATACACCACCTGGTTGGCCAACATCATGCCTGTGAAGAAGAAGAATAGACAGATCAGGATCTGTTTAGACTTCCGCGACCTGAAGAAAGCCTACCCGAAAGATGACTTCCCGGTGCCCATCACCGAAGTGATGATTGATGTAACTACTGGCCATGAGGCCCTGTCCTTTATGGATGGATCGTCTGGCTATAACCAAATCTAGATAGCTGAGCACGACATAATTCACACAGCCTTTCGGTCGCCTAAAGGGATATTCCACTACAAAAGGATGCCCTTCGATCTCAAGAACGTCGGTGACACATACCAGCGGGCAATGACCAAGATATTTGACGAGCTAATGTATAGCAAAGTCGAATGCTACATTGATGATTTGGTCGTCAAGATGAAGAAAAGGGGCGATCATTTGAGCGACCTCAGAATCATCTTTGAGAGGCTCCGATAGTACAAGCTGAAAATAAAACCGATGAAGTGCGCCTTTGGCGTCTCCAGCAGGAAATTCCTCAGCTTCATCGTCTGACACAGAGGGATCGAGATCGACCCCTTCAAGATAAAAGCTATGTAGAAACTATGAAAAATAGATCCTAGAGCTAACAAATGAACAGTCATGAAGTCTCCAGCCAAGCTCAACTTTTTGTTGAACAGTCAGGAAGTCCCAATCAAAGTAACACTACTAGAGTACATTATTTTCCTATGAGTACATTATTGGACGATCAGAGCTTGAACCATCTTCTCTTGCTCAGCGTAAAGGCCAGCCAGCCAACTGGCGTAAAGGCCGCACCAACCAGCCAGACGGCCACGCTCGCAAAGTGGAAGAAGGGTACATCAGGCATCACGGCTGGGCCAATAGGGGCAGCTCTTCAAGCTGGTGGAGGCCTCTTTACAGACGGGTAGTTAGGCTGTTGTCAGTGTATCTGCCTTTGGACTGGTTCGTTTTGCTACCTTTGTCTTCAATACTGCTCCCGTCCTGCCAGCCAAGGCGGAGAGTGCCTCGTCACGCGCCAGCCATGTTTGCAGACTGGATAGCAGGGTCCGCTACCCCATCCACCACCCTCTTTAGGCAGGAGAGCACGCTCCTCAACTCGGGGAGTCTCCTCATCACATACCTACAATCACGAAAGGTAGTCACAATGATGTAACAAGAAAATAGTGAGAGAAGCAGTATTGAAGACAAAGGTAGCAAAATGAACTAGTCTAAAGGCAGATACGTCGACAACGGCCTAACTGCCCATCTGTGAAGAGGCCTCCACCAGGTTGAAGAGCAGCCCCTATTGGCCTAGTCGTGACTCTTGATGTACCCTTCCATTCGGCCTCCCCTCGCTTCTACCTCCGTCCTAAGGTAGTGTCAGCGGTCCAGAAGTAGAGAGAAAGCACATCGCCATGTGCTAACAGTTCTCATACTCTGGCCACCGATTGCTAACAGTTCTCCTACCCCGAGATTGCGGGAACACCCCTACAACTGCCTGTGTCTTCATCCTCTGAGTCTCCCTCCATGCCACCCCGCAGAAAAGGAGAGGGAAGAAGTCACGGGGGAAGATTTGAGCAGTAAAGATGCCCTTCGGGACCTTTTTATAGGCCGGAAGGAGAGTCTGGCTCCAATTGAATCTTGTTCTTCAAAGAAACACTAAAGGGAAGTACTCTGTTGTCCTCGATGGCCCTCCCATCGGGACGTGCGAGGTCACAAGTCATACCAAGCATGAAAAAATGAGAAGATGTCAGTGCCGGACCAACTATAATATACACCGGGTTCACGACCAACTAGTTGCCTAGTGCTGATAGATGCCGGATAGCAGTGAGAAATAGTTGCCTATGTCTGAAAAATAGCTTGCAGTGCTAAAATTACATCGCCAGGATGGCGCAGCCTTCAGGATCCCGACCATCTCCAATCGTGTTCCCCGCGTCACACCAGAATATGTTAAGTGGTGGAACACCCGTACCAGCTTTTACAGAGGTGGCAGGAGCGCCTTCTGGGATGTGGCCGAGCGTTCCTTTCTGAAGCAGCAACCAGGGCCGGTATTTGACATTGACGAGGCCCATCTGAAAAAGATTTATTCTCAGCATCCCAAGGAAGCGAAAACTTATCTAGCCAAGCGCCGGGCCTTGAAAGAAGAAGGTTCTGAGCTGCCCACTCTTGTCTTTGTAGCCATCAATGAAGAAGCCTTCATGAAGAACCTGAGGCAACTATGCCATGTGGGGAGCGCTCGCTTGGAGACACAGCAGTATCCATTCCCTCCTGAAGAGCCGTTCCCAACAGCAGTCCCTTGGAAGGGTCCGACAGACAGATTCCGCCCTTACAGGACGTTCGTGCGTAGGGCAGATCGCACGCAGACATATTATCAGCACACATTCTGGCTTTTTATTTTACTGAACATTCATGGCCTATCTGCAGAAAGCCCAGCAGTCGGGATATTGAGCAAATCTCTGTTTCTTTCCTTTTATTATGCGGACAGCTGGGGCATGGACCATCTGAGCTTATTTCACTGTCTGGACTTCCATGGCTACGCGGACTTAGCTGCTTTGGTAGAAAAATGTCAGACTGTTGGAGACGTCTGCTAGCTTGTCAAGGAAGCTGCTTCTCATTCAGAAGAGGCGGCTTATTTATATTGGCCATTATCTACTTTCTATGATGGCCCAGCTGGTATGACTTCTTCTCTTGACTGTAGAGCTTTCATTCTGCCATTTAATTCTACATTTATTAACTTTCATTATTCTGCTTGTGTCTTCAACAGACAGGCCAGACATAAAGAGGCAGGGGCTATATAGGAAGATAATTGCTCAGGCTAAGAAGCCTGATTATTTTGCCATTCCTGCAGCAGCACCAACAACCACTCCCTTGTCTCCAGGCAGGAAGAGGAAGACTTCTGCGGTCAAAGCTGTAGTTGTGAAGGCCACGAGGGCCACGAAAGCTCATGCTCAGCAGCCTGCACCGGCAGTGGTGGAAGCTGGGACTCCTCTTCCTGATATCCCCTCATTTGAGGAGTTCTCATCTCAGTAGGAGGCCGCTCAGGCATCTGCTGAAGGTAAAATCAATGGCTTGCAGATGTGCCTTCTATTATTATTTTACTCGCTCTTGAGGAGACCTCTGGCTCTGACTTATTCTTTTTCCTAACACAGCCCAAGAGCAAACAGTGGCGCCCTCCGAGGGAGAAACCAGACTGCCTTCTCCTACACCGACTGGCGAGGCGGAGGGTAAGTATGCTTTTTCATCATTCCCCTTGTCTTTTGGTCGTTGTTTTATCATTCTTCTTATGGACCTCTACTGTGATGACAGCCGGAGAGGGAACCGGGGCTATAACAGTAGCGGGGGACGTGCCTTGGCCGTGGGACGATCACAAGACCCACATGAAACGGAGTGTTGCTCCGACAAGGTGAGTGGTCACCTGGTCCACATCCCGGCATGCTTTGGCAGTGGCCGCCCAACCTGTGGATAGGGTGGAGATATCTTCTAGCAGCTCCACGACCGTCTCCGATGCAGAGGAGGAAGAAATATATTTCAGTGGCAGTGAAGAGGATATTTCTAAGTCGGAAGCATTGCCCGTGTCGACCAAAACTCTTCCACCGTTCCTGCCTCCGAAACTGCTGGTGGTATCTTCTGAGGAGGAGCTGCAGGGAGAGTTTGTCGGGCTTGACACAGAAACAGACATAACTCCTCCCTTCATTGCCTCGACTACAGAGTTCTCATCCCCCTTGCATTCTTTTGAGGGCGTGGACCTTTCACTGAGCGTAAGTCCATTTTATCTTACTATTTTACCCATTTTTCCTTTTATTGCTTAATGTAGCCTTGGTTTGTCCTCAGGAGCCTGCCATCACCGGTCCAGTAACGACTGTCGCTTCCGAGGCCATTTCATCTGAAGCCTTGGCTATCGTCGCTACATCGCTAGTAGCCTGTGTGGGAACTTCAGAGATAATTCATCCCGTGCCAATGAGGATATAGTTTTCTACAGACCTGGCATTGTTTGACTTGGGAACCTCAGGAGACAGCTCCGTTCCCATCAGGGTTTCAGATTTAAGGGCCGAAGTAGACCCAGCCAAGGGTTCTACATTTGTACCTGCTGCGGTGATGACCATTCCACCTAAGTCCGCGGTCCCTGCAATAGCATCTATGGAAACTGAACCTCTGTCTCCTCAAGCCATGGCCTCTGGGGCCTTATTATTGAAAGATGTAGCTGCCGCAGAAGAGGTGGCCGAGCAGGAGGCAACCATTGCAGAAATCGGTTTACTACTGATAATCAGCCCCAAAGCAGCTCCCATGCCAGAGACCCATGAAGAGACAGCCCCAGCGCTCACCAGCTCTCCTCCTATGACTGTTCAAGCAGTAGCCCCTGGGGAGGTAGCGGTGGAAGAGCCCTCAGCTCCACGAGAAGCTATAGAGAAAATTCAGTCAGACCTTCCAGCATATCTCCAGTCTTCTTCCTCCTGACTAGACGTCGCATTGTGGGCAGACATTGACAGCGAGGTGACCTTTGAGGTGGCCCCATCTATTTTCCTCAACTTTGCTTCCTCCGAGAGCTTCGTCTGGCAGAATCTGGACATGTTATGCCAGTTGGTTGAATCTCAGCCCGGACTAACTTATCCGCAATTGAAGGAGATAGCCAACCGTTTCACCACTGGTCTACAGGCAATGGGCTGTCCCTTGGAAACATGGGCCCAGTGCGTCCTATTGCTATTAAAATTTGTGCACCGTCGAGATTTCCTGGCGCATGTTTCAACTGACAGGCTGGTGGCTCTGAGGCTGCAGAAAGCATAGTGCAAGTCTGAGCTGGGGAAGATAAGTTCTGTCCTTCAGGAGCGACAAGGCCAGCTGGAGGCTTTGACTAAGCGGGAGCAATTTATACACGACCGGATAGGCGTGCTTGAAGCGAAGTTGAATGACCTCCGAGCTAAGTTGCCATGGGTACGGACCGCCCAGCCACAATTTGCCGAAGAGATAGCTCTGCTGGAGGGACAGGAGGCATCTCTTCAGGACGAATCCGTTCGGCTCCAAGAGGAGGAGGCTCGTCTGCACGAACTGAGGGCTGCTCCTCATGTAGGTCTCCTGGCTTTTGAGGATATATTTCGGCGTCCATAGACGTCGTCTTTGTACACGCCTCCCTTGAGGGTCACATTTGTATCGTCTTCTTTTCATAGTGAAAGTGGCACTTTATTACAATCTCATGTGTATTTTTGTTTTCATAAAGGGGTTGGTGGTGGTTTGGCACATCCTATCGCAGATAACTCGTGTTTAGCAGGAGAGCGTCCGCCCTTTTAGGGAAGGGGCGGGGAACTCGCTCCACCACGTAACGGTACCCGGAAGGGTGCTCAAACTGGGTTTTCGGCCATGTGTGCCGTGAGTGGGGTTGCAGAGTATTGTTCAGAACAAACGAATGGTTGCTTCTGGGTAGACTTCCAGGTTATTTAGTCAGTTATGTATTTTTTTGTTTTAATAGTCGAGATATTGTAGGTGCTAAAGTAAAAAGAGTTTGGGTCTGTTTGTAATTTTATTCCTCTATAAATAATATTGTGCTAACCCTAATTAGGGTTAAGCAATAGTTGATGAAAAATTGTGCAGCGTGACTGTGTGTTTTCTCCTTCTGGCGAGATGCCCTTCACCCTTTCTCTCTTCTTTCTGGCGTGAGGCCGAACCCCATCTCTCCCTATTTCTTCCCTTTCCTTTATTCTGTGTTACCCACGCAACTTTCCTCTTCTCTCTCTGTGTTCCTTATTTCTCCACCTTAATCCCATTCTCCACCACTGTAATCACTAGCCCCACTATCCCTTTAAGTTAATTTCCTCCCGTCATCAACTTTTTCACCTAAGGCACTGTTCTTCATCCTCCCCCCTACCGTTTCATGCGTCCACCTCGGCCGGACTGCTCACGCACCATGGAAGCCGCCGAGGTTCCCCACCGCTCTGGCTAGCCATCCTTTGCAGTGCACCGGCCAGCCCGTCGGCCTCACTGTCACCGTCGTCTACGGGCGGCCTCTGTACTACACCCGCCTATGTCGCTCTAGCGTTGGGACCTGTCGCTACCGTTGCTTGCTAGGCGAGCTCACCGGACGCCCTGCTACAGCCGCCATCCCCTGTCCGCCAATGTTGCAGATGACTGCGACACCCAATCAGTGTCGCCACCACCCCGGCCACGGTAGGCTTGTCCGCCCCAACGTCGGTGCCCACAGCCGTCGTCCTGATCCCGTCGTGGGGTTGCCATCGCTGCTACCCACTATTTCCTCCCAAACAGAGCCTCCGCACTGCGCTGCCATAGGTGCTACCGATCATCACCGCCGTGGTTGGAGAAGACTGTATGAAACAAGTAAGGGAGGAACCTGGCCAATCATTAGCGAGTTGGTTATCCTCGAGTTACCCAGTAAGCACTACTCACGATTCTTTCAGATTTGTTGTCCAACGCATGCATGATCTTCCCACGTACTTCTCAAAGGTGCTGTTCACGAGCACGAGAGGAATGATAGATGATAGGAGAGCCTTGCACCTGGTGATGGGTAGGAGAACTATGAGGTAGACATGAAGGATATCACAAGTGCCTTCAAGAATAGATAAGACAAAAGAAAAAATTACTGTAAGCCAGAACGACAGTAAAAATTGGTAGTAAGAAAGATCAGTATTCGATGAGGGAAAATAATGCAAGTTCCATCCTACAAAGATTTGTTGATGGGAATCAACATCGAAATGACAGAAAAGAAAGACATACAAGATAACAGAGCCAAAGAAAAAAAAACACCCTACGCAGAGGGGCTGAACAACAAAGAGGCTCAAGATAAAAGGGGGATACACCCCGAACACCAAATAACCGAGGCTCAACATGAAAGATAATAATACAAATCAACTGAGCCAAACACAATATAGAAAATCAAACACGATCACGTGGGGGACTGGCAGAAGTCGACTGACGAAGAGGGCCCCGTGAACGGACACCATGAGTCCTGGATGAGTGCCTGGGCCGCTCCAAAGGTTGCTGACCAACCCAATTAGCATGCACTCTGGAGAAGTCCAAGGAGTGACTAGGCTCATAACCAGGAACCGTGAGAACTTGATAGATGATAGGTGGCTTGAAAATTTCTTCAGATGACATGGCCGCTCCAGATCCAGAGCTCGCAGAAGATACCGAAGCACAGGCTGAAGGAAGAGGCAGTTGCGGGCGAGGAGCCGTAGGAGAGGGGGCTGCATCAGGAGCACGCTGTCTAACTGATCTCTTCAGGGCCTGAGCAAAAGAAAGCCGTGGAGCGCTAGGAGCAGACGAAGATGTAGCTGGCTGGGACCCAACACTAGCAGGATCACTAGAAGGAGGCTTGGAAGATGAAGCCTCCACCGGAGCAACACCAAGAGAAGATGCGCCAGGTGACTTATCCTCACGTCCAGCCTCAAAGCCAGTAGGAGGATGGGAAGGAGCATAAGGTACAAGATTGGTGGGGGGTCACCCATCCACTAGTCGTAGCTTCCATGGCATGCGTGTGTCGGCCCACTGGGAGTACTAGTGTGGCGCACCCGAGAGAGACGGTGAGTAGGCTGGTTACCGTAGGGCCCCGCGTACCGCCGAGTCTGGACTGGTGGGGGAATTACCAGCTAGAGGACAGACCTAGGATGTATGGTCTGAGTGTGCACACGAGGCTGAGGGTTCCCACGCTGACGAGCGCGACCTCAGCTAGTCTTTGTTTTGTGGTACTTTGGTTACTGTGCGTGTCTGAGTCTCGCGCCCGGGACGTTGTAGCTTGACACTTGTGACGTAGTGTAAGACGTCAGGGAACGCATCCGGTGGTTCTTCTAGTGGGAGGTGCTCCTGTCTACCGGTAGGTATGGGCTCGAGTTTTGACGGACCGAGGTTCAATAGTACGGTACTGTTAGAATAGATGGCTTTCCCGTTTATTAATTCCCGCTTGTTGATCCTACCGTACTCCTGCTAGGTAGGGCACTTTCCTGCTTTTTTACTTCCTTCTTTGTGGGTCGAGTTGAGGTAGAGCACCTCAGGTTGGGACTCTCCAAGAGAGTCCCGATCAGACTGCCTGCGTAGTGGGTTGGGCGCTCTAACGATAGACCACCCTTCTACTTTGGACGGCCAATGGTGTACCGCACAACTCTGGATTCGTGCAGCCTATATGCTAATGCCCATCACATCCTGTGGCCGGCTACGGATCGCCCAATTGATACATACGGCCTAGAGGCGGCCGTATAAATCCTGTGCGGCCTGAGGGTGACCGCCCATCCCATTGCTATTCTTATTTGATACTCTCCCTCCTTCCTCTTGTCAAGATAGCCTCTCTACTCCCCCGTCGTCTCTCCCACAGGAGAGGCAGTCGTCTCTCCCGCATAGTCGATGTGCCTCTCTCCTCTCACGTCGTCTCTCGCACAGGGTCGACGTGCCTCTCTCCTCTCGCATCGTCTCTCCCACAGAGTCGGCATGCCTCTCTCCTCTCACGTCGTCTCTCCCGCAAAGTTGGCATGCTTCTCTCCTCTCAGCCGTCTCTCCCACAGAGTCAGCGTGCCACTCTCCTCTCACGTCGTCTCTCCCGCAGGGTCAGCGTGCCTCTCTCCTCTCGCATTGTCTCTCCCGCAGGGTCGGCGTGCCTCTCTCCTCTCGCGTCGTCTCTCCCATAGAGTTGGCGTGCCTCTCTCCTCTTACATTGTCACTCCTGTGGGGTCAGCACGCCTCTCTCCTCTCGGGTCATCTCTCTCAGAGTTGGCATGCCTCTCCCCTCTCACATCGTCTCTCCGGTGAAGTAGGCATGCCTCACCTCTCTCGTATGTCCCACCTGTAAGTCGTCGTCTCTCTCCTCTCACCTGTCTCCCACAGTTCGAGAATTTGCATTTCATACATTCATGCATAACACAAGAAAATCAACAAAAAAAGAGAAAAGAAAAATGAACTTGGTCACTATCATATCATATCATGTACAAGTGTCAGGAGTACAAAACAAAATCAGGCCGCCCCCTCTAGCCTATCACTACCACCTCCTCCCTCCTGCCTCTTTGATGGCGGGCCCATCGCAGAGGTTACACCCTCCTCCCTCTCTCGTCGTTAGCGTCGGTCCTCCTCCTCATTCCTCTGTCGCTGAGAGGAAGTCGCTTGGTAACGCTCGATAGAGCCGTGAGTAGCCTGACTCCCATTGGGGGCCACACGGATACCACTCATCCCACTGTGAGATCGGCTCATCTCCTTATATGCTCGCAACTCACCGCGCAGCTCGAATGCCTCCCACCGGTACTGCTCCAGCATGTGGATGGCTGGGGCTTGGACCATCTCGGCTTGTTTCATTATCTAGACTTCCACAGCCCAATGATCTGGCTGCATTGGTAGAGAAATGTCAGACTGTCGGTGACATCTGCTGGCTTGTCAAGGAGGCTGCTTCCTGTTCAAAGGAGGTGGCCTATTTGTATTGGCCACTGTCCACTTTCTATGATGGCCCAGCCGGTATGACCTCTTCTTTGGACTTTAGAGCTTTTATTTTTCCGTTAAATTCTACATTTATTGATTGTCATTGCTCTTCTGGTGTCTTCAACAGATAGGCCGGACATAAAGCGACAAGGGCTATATAGGAGGATAATTGCCCAGGCTGAGTGTGGACGTCAAAAAATGATGACGATAATTTTACGACACTCGCGTCTCGACGCTCGAGAGGGAGTTGAAGATGAAAATACCGAATAAACCTCACACCTTGTCCAATCAGGCCGACAGCTCACCTGGTGGCCCGCCACCCGATAAGGAAGCCCCTCAAGCAGAATAAATGGCCGCACCTTCAAAAGGAATCTGTTCGGCACTAAAACGGCACGAAGAGGCCTTAAAATGGTGCGGTGAGGCCCTTAACCGGCGCGCCCTAAACCAATGTGCCCCCCCTTGGGTTGCATTGAAACGGCGCCATCCCCTTGCTTGGTTATCCAGCGCCACCCTACTCGGCGCGCTCACCTTTGGAGGATGCCCCCTTTTAACTTTGGTTGAAATGGCGCGTCCCTTGTTATGGTTTAAACGGCGTCGCGAACCAGCCATCCCATCATCATTCCGTCAGTCAGCAACCCATGCTCCTGCAAGTTATGGCAACCAAAACGTGGCAAACGAAGAAGGGCGACAGTAAACCGGCGCGACATGGGCAAGTGTTTGGCGTGCTCACCATCGAACAACAAGCAAACTGGTGCGACAAAAAGGATTTGACGGATTCACCTATAAATAACAACAAGCATTCCAAGCCTCTCGCTCTCCGGGACGGTTTGGCTTTCCCCCCGGTTGGCTCTGGTGTGCAGTGAAGGGAAGAAGAAAAAGAGAGAAGGAGCTTAGCCCTCCGGCGCCGGGAAGGTGAAGAAGAAGAAGAAGAAAAAAAGAGAGAAGCTCCATCCTCACGCCGGTAAGGTGAAGAAGAAGAAGAGAGAGAGGGTGAGAGAAGAGAGATGAGTCGGAGGGGGAAGAGCCTATGCTCTTTTCCCCTCCCCGGTCGATGTATTCTCTTCCCTGTCACGATTTATGCTTTTCTTCTATCAAGAGATGAATCCCATTTCATCTTCTTGAGCCTTCTCAGGCTCTTCCTTCTGTCCTAAGGAAAGCTGCTGCAACTCTTCCCATGGGACATGATCTTTTATCAGTAGTGGCTGCAATTTGGGCTATTCATATTCTTCAAGCCCACTTATGAAAGCTTGGAGTCATCGAATCACCGGGCTGACCTCTTTATCTACTGCCAGCGGAGTTTGTTTCCTCTGGTTATGAGTGGGTATTCTGATCATTGTCGACTGGTACAACCAAACTGGTGTTGGAGTTGACAGAGCTGGTCGTGGTGTCTCACCACAAGTGTGTACCCCCTTCACTAGGCAGGGAAGAGGCTTCTTCTTTCTTTTAGGAGGGACCTGGTGCCATCCCTGTTGTTCCTTCAGAGGCGTCAGGAAACACGCCTCATATGCGTGTTGGGTGCTAGACTCTGCCACCTCCTCTGGCAATGCCTGGTATAGTGACACCATGTTGGCAACTGCTCGGTTCATCTGCACCTCATGAGATTGCGGGGGATCAACTTTGTACTCCCCCATGTCTAGCTCACCTTTTCTTATCATGCTTTCAATGATGTCCTTGAAGACGTAGCAGTTTTTAATTAGATGTCCCAACATCCGGTGATAAGGACAGAACCTTGGGCTATCTTTCTTCCTTAAATCTTCGGGCATCTTTGGCTCGGGCAGAGCAATTTTGTCGTACTGGGTGACCCGGTCGAATAGCACTTTCGTCTTCTCCTTGGGGAAGGAGTAGGCTTTCTTCATCTTATCCCTGAGTAAGGGACCATCCTTCTTTTCCTCTGCCTTGTCGGATAGAGGTACAGTCACCTTTTCATCCTTGCCTCTTTGCTGCTCAAATGCTTTGAGATCGACAACATTTGCTTCTTTGGGCGCCGGGTGCTGCTCTGTTGTCTTTACTTTTTGTGGGGCAGCACTAGATGTAGCTGAAGGATGCTTTGTAAAAAAGGCTTCAATTTCGGCTACAACATTGTTGAGATGGTCAAAAGACCTTATCTCCATGCCAATCATCTTCTCTAATGCCTCTCTCCAGAGGTTTTGTTTGCAAATCTGAACAGCGTCCTCCTGATGCGGGGGCCGCTTGCATCTCATTCCAAGGTTTCTCCACCTCTTAATGTAGTCTAGGGCTATCTCATCTGGCCGCTACCTAGTTGCATATAGTTCAGCCACGGTGACTTCTCTTTTGGTTACGTGGAACCGTTCTCTGAACTTCTTCTGCATATCTGCCCAGTCACTAATCGACCCTGCTGGCAGGCTAGAGTACCATTCAAAGTACCACATGCACGTCTATGCGTAGGCATTTTTATCATTTTCCATGCAATGTGTATTTTTGGGATTTTTAGGCTAAAATACTTGTAAAATTCATTATGGCCATTATATTTCCATTTTGATGCATGCCGTAGTTGTAAAAAATTATTATTTAGCTTGTCCTATCCCTTTTCTTTTGTTTCGCATCGATCCGGCTCGACCAGAGGAGAGTTCAGTTTCGAACTCGTCCCTCTCGTTTCCCAGTTCGCATAACGCGCCCCCCAGAGGCCGTTATACTCATAACGGACCCTTGGGGGTGTGTTATGTTCAACATAACGGACCACCGTTGAACCATTATGTGACCGTCGTTTCTGTAGGTCTGTAGGTCATTTGGCATGACGGACCAGGTCCCGTCCGTCATGGCCAACATAACGCCCTTCTCCTAGTGCATTATGTGGTGTGTAAAATTGTGGATTTTTCTGGGTTTCATGCGTTCGGGTGACTTTAACAGACTGAGCCTGGTGCGTTATAATCTCGTAACGCACCAGTCTTGGCGCGTTATGTTTCATGTGATTTTGACGATTGTTCGGGTGAGTATAATGTGCATGGGGAGGTGCGTCATACTGAGCATAACGCCCCAGTGATGGCGTGTTATAGTCTGCATGTCTGGGTTCTGGCATTTGCACGGGTGAGCATAACGGCCTGGGGTAGGCGCGTTATGGTCACATAACGTCCCGACCTTGATCTGTTACACGCCGTTGTTCTGGAAATTTTAGAAAAGCATGTTTAATTCCCGTTTAATGCATTCCATACTACGTCTATATTATATTCATGTTATTTTATGATTAATGGCTTGCTCCTAGAATCCCAATGGAGTGATTGGACTTTCCATGTGATGGAACCACTAGACGTAGCCCTAGACTTCATGGATCGTCGACCCACCCGGGATAGGTGGAGGGGCAGTCCCATCAAATGATTTTAAGCTAGTACCGTGGGTCCCCGGCTGTACCGTAGCACTCTACGGGGGGGAAATCTAGCTGGAGGCCTGGCTCTAGGCATGGGTCAATGTGTGCACACGTGGTCAGAGGCGAGAGCTGACACTGACGAGTGTCACTCTGACTAGTTCTTGGTTGGTACGGTTCAGTTGTGCATCTCGCTTGTCATGGCCCAGACTCGCGAGTTGCCTGAGATGCAGTGTAAGTCGTCAGGGGACACATCTGGTCTCTCTCTTATGGTGAAATTTTTTCTGTTCTTTCTCCTGTCACTAGAATGGTTGAGTTTAGTCTGTTGGTAGACACGACAGCCGATGAAACCACGGCTCCACATCTACTCCTACCGGAAAGGAAACCGATACCCCGATCCCACAGTCGGGGGACTACCAAACTATGCACCACCCTCATCACGCTACTAGAAAAATGTCACGACACCTTTGTCGTGAAGGCCTGTGCTCAAACACGATAGCCCACACCGAAACCACACGTAAAATCTCGTCTCGCAGACAAGAAATGGGACCTCGAGTCATGACAAACTCATGTCACGTGACGAGAGTGCCTGCCCACCAGAAGCAAGGCCGGATGTGTCCACTGATGTCTTAGTCCACACCTCAGGTGTCTCCCCCTGGCCTAGTGGAAACTAAGACACAGTACTAGTAACCACAGAACAAGGACTAGCTGGGGTCACGCTCGTCAGCGCATGTCCTCTGCCCCTAGCTACGGGTGCACACACAGACCATCTACTCTAGGCCGGGTCCTCTAGCTGATTTTCCCCCCAGTCGGACTCAGGCTGCAAAGGCAAGGGGTCCTACGGTAACCAGCTTAAAAACTATCTCACTCGGGCCACGCTCTCCACCACTCCCAAGTGGGTCTGCACCCGTATGCACAGGAAAGGTACGACTAGTGGGGGCTCACAAAACTTGAACACTGAAAATCACATGCGCACCCATCTCGAGTAACGCAAAGTGACAGGTGGCTCGTGGCCACCAAACTCTGGACAACCCAGTAGACCTAATAACCCGATGGTCCTTGAGTCACAAGACTCGAGTCAAGACCGCTACACGTGATGGCACAACGCCATCATTCTAGCCTAATCCTTAGGTCTGAAACCATGGTGACACAATTCTCAAGGTAGCTCACAAGTCGTTGAGTGGATCTCTCGTCCATGGGACACACGAAAAAATTTCAGCCCCTGGCTGGTTGACTGGAGTCACAGTCCAAGGCCATACACTTGGCCCACGTGGAAATCACTTCTCGAAGAAACCCACGTCGTGCAGGGAAGACCCTCTGCACTCATACTGACTCACGGCGGCTCGATCTAGCATAACATGAAAGCCCGTAACACAAGAGGGTCGTCCAGACCCTCAAAACTCACAGACGCACTAATCGAGGTAATACGGTACCTCTAGACACCCAAAAATACGGTCACGGTCCCCACGGGATGTCTGGGACACTCATGGGGCCATAGGTCAGTCATTAGGTCTCAACTGGACTGACCGGGGCCCAAAACGAGCCTCTCCTCTGCATTTTGGTCGACCAACCCTTCTGGGTCGGTCGACCAGCCACTTCGGTCAATTTTTGGATCTGGATCTGACCAGAAATCTTAATATTTATTTCTTTTGACGGTGAGAAAAAAGATCCAAATTTGAAGTTTTGGATTCAAAATAATAGTTTGCAGTCCCCCATATTGTAATTTTGAGATCCAAAACTGTAGTGTGCAGCCCTGGATCCGAAACTGCAGCGCCAGAACTTAGAACTGCGGTTTCGGCTCCACTTTGCGCTCCCGGATGTGTTGCTTTGAGCAAGGGATCGGAAAGGCCTTTGCAACCGAAAATGAAAAAAAAAAGATCGCAAATTGGGCCTTCGACGCCGAGTATTCATTCCTCAAATAATTAGGTAAAGACGAACCGGGGGATGACATGTGATGTGGGCACAATGGCTGCCATGTTGCTTGACAATTGTAGAAACCGATAAAAAACCGATAATCATCCGACAACAGAATAGAGTTTCCACCTGCTAGCACTGGACTCCACACTGGCGCTGGCCAGGGATTCATGCAGAGCCCTAGTGGAGCAGGAGGATTGGCAAATGACGTGGAAGGAGTTGGGGACAGCTGCCTTTGCAAGCAACTCCCAGACACTCGAGACCCGTCAGGGAACGGGGAACCAATAATATATTGATAGCTGATTGGTATCAGAACCCTAGTTTCCTTGGCTGGGATTCCAGCAAAGTGTTTTAACATTTCATTGATAAAATGACCTTTTTTCCCATTCAAGCATGGGTTTAACAGACGATGCCCGTGGTGGTAAGTGATTGCTCGGGATCGTCTGAGGAAAAGGCAATCCCCATGTTTTGACACACCAATTTTCTGCCTGTTTTATTCATGCATTTCTAGAGATATTGAAACTCATGAATAAACAATGACTACAAAGTTAAAAAGTGCATAGCCACCTGCACAGTTCGATGCAAGTAGATGCCTTCGCAGCTTCATCATGGTCCAGAGGCTTCGGCTTTCATTCTAACCTTCCTTGAAAGGCCCAGAATCATGCAACAGTTGCATGACAAGCTTCCCCTGTTCCAGGCAAGCAGATAGTTCAATGAAAACAGTGAAGGGCAACATCAGGGGAGGGAATCACAATTTTCTAAAGCCTTTGCAGTAGAGTATGCACTTAAATGGCAGATAAAAGCCCATGAGAACAGAGCCTGGTGTGAGCATTCTCCAACTGGAGTTTTCCCGTAGTATAAGAAAGCTGCACTCTTCCACTACATGTACAATTCCACACATGTAGTGGAAGAGTGGGTAGGGGAAGAAGAGGAGAGAGGGTGAGGAAAGGGTGGAGGAGAGTTCTCTAAGTTGTTTAATACCTCGTGCAGACATTTCACTTAGGGACACTTTTTGATCGAGCACATTTAGTTGGAAGCATTTATACTTCGTGCATGAACAGTGTTCCTTCTTCGTGCAGATTTTTGATTTTGAGCATTACATACCTCATGCACACTCCACAGCTCGTGCATGTTCTGTGTATAATAGTTCATACATTTTGTGCACGCAAGCACTTGCATAGTCCGTGCAGATTTCTGCTCTTCAAGTTCGTGCAAGTTTCGCGAAGTTATACTCCGTACAGCTTTCGCAGAGTTTACTCCATGCACACACAAGTCCGAGCAAGACTTTGTGTCTGCGTTCTAGACACATTAAGCATTGTCCGAGCTAGTTATGCATCTGAGCACGTTTTCAACATGTAGTCCAAGTCTGAGTAGTTTTGTAGTCTGTGTCTCACTTAACGTCTTAAGTGAGTCCATGCATGTTCCTCAAAACCAACCTCGAGCATGTTTTTCATATCTCGAGCACTGTGTGTAGTCTGAGCATGTTTTCGTTTGAACATGTTCAACATTCTTCGTGCATGTTTTTGAAAGTCTTACCTCGTGCATGTTTTGAAGATCATACCTCGTGTAATTTTTGCACTAACGAGGAGATACCCCGTGCACCTTTTTATTAGCAACATACCTCGTGTAATTCTTCAAGTCTCACATCATACCTCGAGCAGAGTTAAGATACTTCGTGTTGCCTTTTGTGTTTTTCCTTCTATACCTCGTGTCACTTTTTTCGCCTTACTACTTCGTGTTGTTTTGTTCCATCTATACCTCATGTTGTTTCTTCCGCCTTACTACTTCGTGTTGTTATGTTCAGTCTATACCTCGTGTCATTTTTGTATCTTACTATCTTCGTACTATTTTTCCGTCTTACATATCTCATGTCATTGTTCTGTCTTTTACACTCTGCATTACTTTATAGAAACATACCTCGTGTCATCTGTGCACATCTACACCTCGTGCACATTTCTGGGGTTGGCAATAGTCATGCAAATGTGTACCTCATGCACCTTTTTCTCTAATATTCACCTCGCGCATGTCTGCCGTGATGAACCCCATGCACATTTCTTGGGTTGCATTCTTCGTGTAGGCTCTGTCTGCACGAATGCTTCACGCAGCCTTCTTCTTCCCCGTACAAGAATATTTTGTTGAGACCTGAACTTATGACTATTCCTCCTTCATTACAGTTGTGTCATCGAAGAAGATAAGGTTGGCATGTGATCCAATGATAAAGGACATACCAGACTTCATTGGCCGGAGGGTCATTGTTGATCGGCTCCACATTGGCAGGGATGGCGCGATCCTCGGCGGGGACCTCCTCCACTCGTGTCGATGTCTGAGGTCCGACAGAAGTGCCGACATGGCCGACAGGAGCAGGCTGCTGGGTCGGGTGACGAGGCCTCCTGAGGTGGGATATAGCCTGATTCAGATCATCGGTCTGAACCTCAGGCTGGTGCTCGGTGGTATAGCACGCGAACACCTTGATCGCATCATGGAGAAGCTGGACCGTCTGCTTCTTCTGGGAGCACCTCTTGGGGCAGACAGGTGTCCCCAGCCTATCAAAGACCGAGGTGCGTTGTAGAGGAGTCTCTGTCATGGCATCTGCCTGAGGAGAACTCAGGGCTGGAAGTTGGTGGGGCCCGGAACGAGCCCGTCTCTGCCTCAGCCAATCTGAACGAGAGGCACTGAATGGCTGGGCGCCGTTAGACGATGCGGCTGCAGAATCAGTCACGTCTTGCTTGGCGCGGCCTCCTAGTGCCTGAAATGGGTTACTAAGATGCACCCTTCGGATGGCTTGAGCTTCCTTCGAGGTAACCCAGACCCTTCTCAAGTCAGACTGTTGGCCTCCCTTGTCATTGTCTCTTCGACGGGACTTGGGAGCTTGGACACCAAACCGGCGCTGGTGTCTCTGGGCCGCTACCGGGGTGTCTACCCTTCTGAGCTCCGCTTTGTCTTCTCGCATTTGACGTAGAAGGCTGAAGCGGTTAGTAGTAGGGATGGCAGAGATGATCTGCTCTGGGGGTATAAAAGGTTTGCCCCCATCCAGGTGAATTCGTAAATCCCCGACAAGAAGGGTCTTGCCGGAGTTACTGGTGGCAGCGACAAGTCGCTTGCCTTTACGGCCATGATGATGCTTCTTCTGGGGAACCGAAGACGATTCTGCCCCAAGATGGTAGACTGAGAAAACTCGGCCTGCAAATGCTGGCGACACAAGGCCATCGATCGGGAATACCGGAGTCGGACCCCAAGACCCGAGGTCTGTAGTGAAGGCCGGGGGCTGGGTGACTCGAGTGTATGCCTTCGCCCGAGCCGATAATAATGTTGCAGATGCTCGCAATGATGTGCTTGCATCCGGAGTTGGCACTGCAGGGAGTACCGGGATGCCGGCGACCCGAGGCCTTGAGCCTGGACTGGGAACTAGCGGGACCGGAAGGTGAGATACAGGGCCTTTGGTCCACACCGGGGCCACCGTGTCCCATAGAGGTAGACCCATACTGGAAGCTGGCGTCGTCGAGTTGTGGGGGATGTGCCCCCGTGACGGAGCCAAGGGATCTGAAACCTGACGCAGATAGCCCGTGCCAGGTGCCGTCCACAGGGAACCCCGGGGTTGTATGCCCGGTCTGCATGTTGACCATCCTCGAACTGGGGGTTATCGATCCGGGTGAAGCGGTTGCACTTTAGAGGTTCGGGTCGAAAGGCCTGAACGAGATGCTAGGGAGCCCTGCCCCCGGGTCGGGAGACCTGTGCGAGGAGCTGGCTTGGCTGAGGCTCGAGGCTGACGACCCGTGTAGGGTGTCAAGGAGCTGGATGCCTTGGAGGGGAGACACACACTGGATGTCAACTTAACCGAGGCCCGGGGCTGGGAGCCTGAGCGGGGACCGGAACTCAGGGCGCAAAGCCCACGTCGGGAGTCGGTCGAGACTGGGCCCGGGGGTTAATGCTTGCCCAGGCAAGAGCTGGTGTGGGACCCCTATGGGGACCGATAACGGGAGAACCGAGTCTGACACTCGGTCTGGCTGCTGAGACTGGCGACTGATGTGGCGCGTTGATGGCGCCGGGAGAGACGGGAGCTGGGGGTGGCGGGGGAGCCGCCACGGGGACCACACCCAAGAAGTAGGGCGATCCGACGACCTGGGCGAAACTGTCAAAAGCAATCGGCACCGCCAAATAACCCACCCGTGCATGCGTGGCGATGACGATGGGACCGTAGGTGACTACCGCCATAGTTGTTGATGCACCAGACGAGCAGGGGCGATGGCCGTTGATGGTCGTCGAACGTGATCCGACAACTGGAAGCTGCTAGGAAGTGCATGCAGGTGCTCTCCTTCTACCTCTCCTGTAAAAATAGGAAAAAGGTACCGGGACTTCAGGGCTGGCACATGATTTCTCTTCAGTAGAAAGAAGGAAGGCGGGAGACATCCCACCGGGGGTGCCATCCCTTTGTTGGCACGCGGAGGGCGTCGTGTGTCGCGGGCGTGCGTGTTTGCGGTGACCAGATTGAGGGGTGAGATAAGGCGACGGGGGGAGATGTCGAAATCTAGTAGGCTTCGAGCACTTCCTCTCATGGGCGTATCATTCTCAAGGCGGCACCGTGCACTCGCCTTTTACGGAAAGTTGAGGGGAGACCGAGTGGCACGGGGGAGTTTTCCAAGTTTTTGGGGAAACAGGGCTGGGGTGCGGGCATGCCAGTCGATTTCTCGACAGTCACCCATGGAATCGAAAGCTGACTGGGGAAGCGCCGCCAGGGCGCGGCACGTAGACTCGAGAAGTGGGAAGCACGTGGAGGTTCCATAGGTGCAAGTGCACATGTGACTATGGGGAGTCATGTACATGACGTCTTTCCCCACCGACCGCAAGCAGTCGGTGTTTATTTACATCAGATTGAATCTGAACACCTCCGTTCCATGCTGAAGAGAGGTCTGTATATACCTGAAGTCCTAGGTGGAGAGCAGGGAGCACTTCGCAGTTGTGGGTTCACACTAGACAGGATGATGTTGGCTGGGGTCAGAGGGGCCGGGGATTCACGCTAGGTGACACACAAAAGGGGGACTGAGGGCCCGAACATGGATGCGAGCACATTCTTTCAAATGGCAGTATAATTTCTGAGAGCTATATGGCTTTACAGGCAGACCATAGTGGCCGAGGTACAATAGGTGCAAGCCGCGGGACAGTTCCGACACGGTGGTCGGTCCCTGGGTCACTGCGTGACAAAGCGGGTTTCCACGTGTTTTATAGGGGACTCCTCTCATGACGTGGGCCGTGTTTGCTCCACCGAATGAGGGGCTTGTAACTGGGCAACTGGAGAAAGCGTCGGACTGGTGTCTGGGCGAGGGTCGATCACGGCTCGGGTCGAGCTATCGGACATGGCCTCGCGACTTCGGGGAAGCGTGTCGTCATAGTGCGTGCATGGTAGCAGTTGACGGACATGCGAGAGGGAATCCTGGCATGGCGGGGAGTTCGCCCTTGTCATAACGTCTCACCCGTGGTGGGGATAGACTTGTGCGTCATGGCCAAACACCGCGTGAGGGAAGTACAAGCGACATACCCTCGGCGTCCTTAGCCGACGACCAAGTCACCCACACACAATTCTCCTTGCTCGTTGCCTTGCTGTTGCTGTAGAGCTTGAAGCTTGGAGATCACTAGAGGCTTGGATTGATGTATGCGTGTCTCCACCCCTTGAACTTCTAAGGGGGTTTTATAGGGAATTTGGAAGGTTAGGGAAGGGTTTAGGTGGACTAGGGTGAATGGTTCAACCTAGCTCGGGTAAACCCTTTGAATAGTACGTGGCTGAGCTTTTGACGCGAACCTCAACACGTCTTAGGTGAAGTAGGCCCGGTTACTCAGAAGCGGAGCATTTTTCATGGTGTTATATATGTGACACCGGAAAATCTGATATGCCATTATCCATGACAACATAGAACATGTTATTGACACCAATGCTCCAAAAATTAATGATACATCCACGGAAGTGGAAAAGAAAAAATGGGAGCAATAGTTAATAGATGACAAACGGGCTAAGAGCTTAATGCTCATGTTCATGGAGGACAATTTGATAAAATTTTTCGAAACTTACAAAATCTCAAATGAACTATGGAAAGCTATCAAAGAGAAGTATGGGACAAAAATCGAGGTGAATACTCAACTCTTATTGCATCGTTACAATACATGTAAGATGCAGGAAGGTGATAGCGTAGTCGAGCATGTAAATAAAATGATTGTCATGGCTAAGGAGTTATCGACCGCTAGAACTGAAATTCCAGAGAAGATGTAGGTGGCAACTATATTAAATAGTTTGCCAGCATCATTAGATATGGCTGCCACAACTCTAAGAATGAGTGGTTCTATTATAAGTGTCACGGACTTGCCATCTAGGTTAGCAATTGAGAAAGACATAATGGCCAGAAGAAAAGAGCTAGAAGTGAACCTACAGGAGGCCAATGCTGTACATCAGAAGTCCACCGGCCAGAATCGTCCACTCGGAACACAAAGGCCCAAGTTTAAGGGTAACAAGTTCTAAGGTAAAGGAAAGAAAGTTCCTCGTGATGCTTACTACACATGTAAGAAGTTTGGCCACTTTATAGTAGACTGTCTCCAAAAGTAAGGAAATGAGGGTGAAAACAAACACCCAAAAAATAGAAGAACAGGAAAGAGAGAATTCATCGACGTCACAGAATGTAATGCCGTGATGGCCGAGTCAAATGAATGGTGGGTCGATTCTGGAGTCACTCGTCACATTGCAAAGACAAAGAAGGGGCTGGTGATGCTAAACAAGATCAAGGCAGGAGAATAGAGAATATACATGGATAACAGCACCTATCTGGATCTAGAAGGTGTTGGTACATATAAGCTGGATCTTGGGAATAACATTATGGTCCTCAAGGATGTGTTTTATGCACCTAGAATCTAGTAGAATTTAATCTCTGTGCCGGCCTTGATGAAAAATGACCTGAAAGTGTGGTTCTACAATAACCGAGTGTCAATAGGGAAAGATAAGAAAGTACTTGCCATGAGGAGGTTTGTCCCCGAGCATGATTTATTCTGTATCCCTGTAATTGACACTGAGCGTGATCGAGCCACTGCACTACCGCTTGATCATGAGGACGTGGGGTGTATGCTAGCCTGAGGTAGTATTTCCTCACTGGGGTGACTAGCGCCCGGGGAAATCTTCCAAAGGTATCAGTGGCGACATAGATTGCAGCAGCCGAGCCAGGAAGTATATCCAAGATTGGAAGCAAATGGGCAAGGTAGTGAAGGAGTGGGCTGATAGCGATGAGGCTTACTTGAAGGCCTACGCCCAACGGTACGGTGATCAGGTCTTTCGTGGTACCCGACGACCGATATGAAAATCTAAACTCAAACTCGTTCTATATGCCTGAATGACTTACTTCTATATGTATTGACATTTAACTTCTAAATGCAGCTAGACCCACAAGGATGCATCACTGAGCTCGAGGGGCTACTGAATGCCACCGTGCAGTAGCGGGATGAGTACCGAACAGCTCTGGAGCTTCTGGTGAGCTTTCCTTAGACTATAAATGAAATGTTCATGCAAATTGACTGACTTTTGAAATGCAGTGGGCTAAGGGAGCCCAGAGGACTGGACCAGATGCACCGTCCTCCTCTACACAGCCTGCAGGGGGACGGGCTGAGTGAGATGCAGACTTTACCAGAGCTGTAGCTCGAGTCGAGGAGGCCGAGGCTACCCTCACAGAGAGGGTAAGAAACCAAACCTTTCTTAAAATGCTTTATGATTTATGCATGTGCCTAAACTGACCATGATGCAAATGCAATATGTAGGTGAGAGAGCTGACTGTAGCATTGGCTGTGGCGGAGCGAGCCCGAGCAGAGGCGGCGGAGGTGCCCCATCTCCGAGAAGAGGTCGAGCGACTCCGGGGGGAGGTGACCCGGTTGAGTGGAGAGTTAGAGGGGACATTTACCCAGACAACAGACCTTGAGAGATACCAGACCGAGGCTCGGGAGGAACGACTCCAGGTTCATGATTTGAAGATCGAGCTTCAGGCCATAGGGCGGACAGTCCAGATGATGGGCCGAGGACCTGAGTGGAGTGCATCCCGGAGTGGTGCAGTGGGAGGCACGCGGAGTGTAGCACCGAGTGGATCTGTAGAAGACTACCTGGCTAGTTCTTCTGGTCAGTGGAGGAACGAGGAGGCAGATCGGAGACGACCACGAGAGGAGGAGCATAGTGTCATGGAGCCACCACCAAAGCGGCAAGAGGGCACTAGGGATAGTGACGGCTCGGGAGACAGACCGGCCGAGTGATATGTTCTTCCTTTTGGTTCTTTCTTTTGTTCTTCCTTTTTTGACACACACTTGATTCAGCCAGCCAGGCAGGGAAGGGAATCGGACACGAATGCATAACCGGATCTTCAGTCTGCACTACCTGGCGCTCTGTCTACCCTGCTGGACAGCCGCGGCTTGTCAGTGACGGTACTTCCCGCTCCCACAGCCGATGGAGATGAGGTTGGTGTCGCTAGATCGCTACTCGACTTGTGGGACTCCAGGAAGAAGAATCACCGCGCTAACAGCTCGGACGAGCCAGGGACGTTGAATCCCGTGGGTCTGCGCAGAATGCACCTGCTGCTGACTAGAGGGCTCTTGTTCGAGGCAGTACTCTGGGCTGAGATGTCAGATCGAGGCGGGACAAATTTTGACTGAAAGAATGATGAGTCTAGTGTGCCTCCACCAAAAATCTCTTGTCGAACTCACCTGAGCAACTTGGTGGCGACTTCTAGATGACGATCGGGTTAGACTGAGTGGAGGAACAGGAAACTGGAATTGACTCACCCGAGCTGCATCTTGCTGGCCTGATGCCGGATTGGGTAGGGGCTGGAGTCAACGAGAAGAAGGATGCCTCAGGAATGATCAAGATTAGGAATGAACACAATCTAAGTTGAGGAGTGACTGTGCCATCCGTTCTCGCAAGGTTGCGCAGCCTGGGTTGCCGATAGGACATGGGAGCCTTGTTGGGGTTGGTCCTCTCAGCCTTGGAACCGGAATGAGACGAGACTAGCGCTGAGTCAAAGAGGGGGCTCCAGGGTTAGCCCACACCGAAGGTGATGAGTTGGAGTCACCGTGGGATGAAATGGTGGCTCTTACAATCCGACTGCTATGGAACTCCTGGGCTGGGGTGAGCAACCAATGCACCCCAGGGAAAGAGGCAGACAGGGGTGCTACGGTGTCTGAATGGAGTCCTTCTTCTTGGAGGTGAAAGAGGACTCTTAGGGGAACACCTCGACCAAAAATTACCACCAGGCTCCTGAGGAAGACGGCGAGAGGGCATCTGCAACTCGCATCTATCTACAACCGGTGCCGATTTATGCAGCTTCACTCCCGACCAGCTCCAACCTTGGATGGGGGTGCACGATCACTTGTTGGAATGCTGGCTTGGAGTAGAATCCTCTGATGAAGGCCTTGTCATCAGGTGGCCCTCAGGGGTGCCGTGGTCATCTCTCCAACTTGGTCGATGGCTCTACTGTTGTATTTGCTTGGGTGGCAGTGGAAGAAGAGGATGAATATGGGGGAGATGAGGGGGGGAATGGGGTGGAAAGGGGTTGGGAGGAGCCTTGACTGATAGGGTGTCAAGGAATGCATTAAATTCAATTGAAAACGTAGATTTTTCTTAACCAAAGATTAAACCACATTTACCATACATTGAAACAAAGTATTGGCTCATTATAAACCACATTCCATTAGGTGGTAATGTGAATGGTTAAGCAACTTGCAAGCCCAAATGAAAACTCATTTTGTCAAAGCATGAAAGACTTTGATAGCTTCAAAATCCTAAGAAATATATGCATGAAAGTATTTTGTAAAACACCTGATCCTCAATTAAGAGTTAGGATGAGCATGCTTGAAGTCACAAGAAAACCTAGTTTTTCTAAACAAGTCATGAGCAAAAAATAAGAATCTTACCATGAATTCAAAGTTTGTGAGCCTTAAAGAACCTGTAATATCTTGAACCTTAAAAATATGTTATTTCACATTAAAAATTCAAGTCTATGCATGAAGTCCAACTGAGGTCGACGCAAATAAGCCCAAGTCTGAGCATATGAAGGGCAGGGTTCGAGCATGTTTGAAAAACACCAAAGACGGGTCGGTGCACATTTCTATGGGTTGATGCACATCTTGAAGCAGGTCGGTGCACATTGTGAAACAGGTCGGTGCACATTTCTATGAGTCGATGCACATCTTGAAATAGCCTATAACAAGTCGGTGCACATTTTGAAACCTATGCATAATGTCCAACTGAGGTCGACGCACATTGTGAAAGCTATGCATAATGTCCAACTGAGGTCGACGCATATTGGGCCAAGGTCTGAGCAAGTGTGGGCAAGGTCTGTGCATGTGTATAGACAGGTCTGAGCATATGTGCGGACATGGTTTGAACATGGTACCCAAGGTTTGAGCATAAGGAGGCTAAGGTCTAAGCACATTTTGGAAAGTCGATGCACATTCTTAAGAACTCAAAAGATAGGTCGATGCCCATTTCAAAGGGTCGATGCATGTAAGGCTAAGTCTGAGCAAATCAAGCACAGTTCACCCCAAACACCAAATTCAGTTGAAATCAAATAGAACTCAATCTGTTCACTCCAAATACCATTCAATCAATTCATGAAGAGCCATTACTTTACAACCCAGTAAAGCAACCTTGAAAGGAAGGTGTGTAAACTATGGAACTCAATCTGTTCACTCCAAATACCATCCAATCAATTCATGAAGAGCCATTGCTTCACAACCCAGTAAAGCAACCTGCAAAGTAAGATAGCAACATATGAGCTTCTTTAGCATCAAGACGTTTTCCACAAGATACGCACACAAGATTTTCACTTCAATGCATATGCAAACCACACAATATTACGATAAACCATTATAACGTAGATAGGATACTAGTTGACAATGATAGTGCCCCTGATATACTCTCGTATGAGTGTTTTCTTAAGATGGGCAAAAACCCATCCAAGCTCCACCCGATTCGAACCCCCCTTTGTGGGTTCAACGGCCAGACAACATATCCCGAGGGAGCCCTAAGCCTGTCGGTCACTCTCGGTACCCCTCCCAAGACCGTCATGATTATGGTTAACTTCATAGTGATCAAGGGGATGCCAGCCTATAACACCATCTTTAGCCGAGGTATCCTCAATCGAACGAAGGCCGTGCCCTCCACCTATCACAAAAAATTGAAGTTTCCCACTAAATACGGCATCGGGGAAGTCCGGGATAATCAGGCAATAGCTAGAAGGTGCTATGTAATCTCGGTCGATGCCATAAAGCTAGAAGGGAAAAAGATAGAGGTCGGGGGAGCCGAGGATGAACCGACAGATTCAGGGCCTGGTGGTGAATTGCTGTCCATCTTCCTCAAAGGTGAACTGGCTCTCAAAGTCAAAATCAGAGTTGATTTATCACCAAATGTATGACAGCAATATAAAGAGTTTCTTTCAGAGTACATCCAAGTCTTTCCAAGGTCTGATGAGCAGCTTCTCGGGATCCCTGGGGAGATGGTGGTACACAAGCTCAACCTCGACCCGTCAATGAAGCCCGTCCAGCAATGCCGAAGAAAGCATGCCCCTGAGAAGCAGACGATCATCAAAGAGCATGTTATTAAGGGAAAGAAACTGGCCTATTTTGATCGATCCTTTGCCCGATGTGGCATGCTAATGTAGTCTTGGTACACAAAGCTTCTGGCAAATGGTGGATGTGCATGGACTTCACCGACCTCAACAAGGCCACTCCAAGGAACTGTTACGCACTGCTAAGCATTGACCAACTATTCGACTCGACCTCCAGTAACAAGATGCTTAATTTTTTGGATGCTTACTCCGGCTACCGTCAGATCCGGATGGATCCCATAGAAATCGAGAAGACAACCTTCATCACCAACTTCGGCGTATACTGCTACACCCGAATGCCTTTCGGGTTAAAGAATGCCAACGCAACATACCAGAGGCTGATCAACCACAATTTTGAAGGGCAAATAGGTCAGAGCTTGGAAGCCTACATCAATGACATGCTCATCAAGATGCCCAGGGCTGAAGACCACTTCGCCGACCTAGCCGAAACCGTCAACACCCTCCTGAGGTATAACATGAAGCTCAATCCAGTGAAATGTGCCTTTGGAGTTTCAGGAAGCCTCTGCGGCCTCCCAACCAGTTCTAGAGCCTACCTCGCCACACCTTCCCCCTGAGGAAGGCCTCCAGAACGAAGACTACAAGGCATCGTCGGCATCGACAGGCAACTCCGACCAAGCCTCCAGAATTCCAGTCGATAGCTGCCAGTCCAACACGGACGGCCCGAGACAACCCTTGTCCAGACCCAGCAGCGACGACCTTCTAGTTCCAGCAGCCTCAACCACTGGCTCCAAAGACCCATGGGTGTACGAAGCCGCAACTGATGATGAAGACTTCGTCGACTTTCAGCCTGCTCCTCCTGAGCTGGAGGACGGCGGCTAGGCAACCATCGATGAGCTCTTCGAGATAAATCTGGGCAATGATGAGGCCCCTCAGCCCACATTCTTCAATGCTCTCCTCACCGAAGCAGAGAGGCAAGACTACAAGCAATTCCTACTCGAATACAAAGACTACTTCACCCGGACATACCAGGAGATGCCAGGGTTAGATCCCTCAGTAGAAGAGCATGATCTGGCCGTATCTCCCATAGCCACGCCAATCAAACAGCCCCAGTGACGTATACACCACGAGCTGGTGCTCCAGGTCACGACCGAAGTAGATAAGATGATGGAGGTTGACTTCATCGAGCCGTGCATCTATCCGGTCTGGCTCGCTAACATTGTCCCAGTCAAAAATAAAAATGGTCAAGCCCGCATCTGCGTTAACTTCTGGGACCTCAACAAATCCTGTCCAAAGGAAGACTTCCCAGTCCCGATCACAGAGACGATGGTTGACATGACCACTGGACATGAAGCCCTATCCTTCATGGATGGGTCATCGAGCTACAACCAAATCCGGATGTCCCTCTAAGACAAGGGCTACACTGCCTTTAGATCCCCCAAAGGGATTTTCAACTACAAGCACATGCCCTTCGGCTTGAAGAATGCTGGTGCTACCTACCAAAGGTCTGTGACCAAAATCTTCGACGAGATGCTACACAACATCGTTGAATGCTATGTTGACAACCTCATCGTCAAAACCAGAAGGCGAGAAGACCACCTACGCAATCTGCGTCAAGTCTTCGACCATCTCCGATAATATGGGCTCAAGATGAACCCCATGAAATGCACCTTCGGCGTATCCAGCAGTAAATTCTTTGGTTTCGTTGTTCGATACCGAGAAATCGAGGTGGATCCCAGCAAGATCAAAGCGATCCGGGAGCTTCCGCCGCCCAGCAACCTCACTGAACTCAGGTCACTCCAGGGTAGACTGACCTACATTCAAAGATTTATCGAATTCAACCTCCTGGTTAGAATATTTATCACATATCTCAAAAAGGCCAAAAGTTTTGTTAAAGTTGGAAAACACCCAATTCACCCCCCTCTTGGGTGTCATTGATTGTGGGACCCAACAGTCACAATCGCCAGAGCCAGCAACAGGAGGAGTAGGAGGTGGAGGAGGAGATAGACAACTCTCAAGGTTATGGAAGGCATGGTCATGACAGTTGAGGTGGTGGTTGATGCTGAGAAGGGCACGATTGTTGAGCTGGAAGGCTTCCCGATTATCCTCGTGGCTAGCATAGAGAGTGGCCATATGGGTAGAAAGGTCATCCAGAGTAGCGGCGATAGAGTCCATCCGTCCAGTCATGGTACCCATGAAAGTGTCCAACTGCCCGAGGGAGGAATCAATCTGGGTTTCCATGCCTAGGATATGCCTATCTAGAGCCTCATAATCCCCCCAAGTGGGATAGCCAGCACCTTGTATAGAGGACTCTCCGTGGTAGAACTGTGGTGGTGGAGGGATATCGGTATCCATGGGAGGCGGTGATGGTGGAAGGGGATGATCCTCTGTAGGCTCTGGAGGGGGAACTTCCCCTTGGTCATTCTGATGCTGTTGTGGCTCTTCTTCATGGGCAAACTATTTTGCATAAGTGGGCACATCCCTGGTAAGCTCACCATCTTCATCCCAGTAATATCCAAAATCAATAAAAGTCTTGTGTTCATTATAGATGTCATCTTGACGGACTTGAATGGACATTTCATTTGTGAAATCTACCCCAGCATAGATGAATATGCCTGTCAATTAAGATGCATAAGGTAGAGATCTCCCTATTTGGTGTCGGCATAAGTCAATCAAATCTGTCATGAGCGGACCCATATTCACTGTATTCCCGTTCATAACATGGTAAAATAGAAATCTATGAACCTCGTTCACTTTATTTCTACTCCCACCCTTTGGGTAAATTAAGGTAGTGAACATATGGTGTAAAACCCACTGAAGTGGTGGAAAGTAATTTGAATTTAACTGGATATGGTCGCTTACCCCACGAATGTAATCACAACAGTCATAGCAATGAATGTGTCCTCCACTTCTCCATGTCCAAAATTCAGCGTAGCACCCCAAATGGACACTCCTAAGGCACGCCAAAATAGGTCGGGCCTTACAGCAATCTCAATATCTTGAACAGTTGTGGACAAATTCTCATTTCTCTCCACTAGATTCCCATAGAATTGTTGAATGAGGTTGGGATAATACCTAGTGTATCTGCTGACAAAAGCCATCCAGTTAGAGCCGCTTCTGAAATTTCAAAATATGTTGGCTTCTGAGTCTTTATAATCAACTCCCGAAAGTGCCTGGTCTCCTTTGAAGTGAGCTGGACTGTGCATGTGAAAAGGCGAGAATGACATGTACTACAACAAAAGGAGAAGCAGACTAGATGCTGAAAAATAAAGAATGAAAATACCTGCCGGCCTCGTGTACAAAGGGGAGAGTGGCCAATAAAATAGCAATGGCACCTTGTTTCTCGAAGCTGCCTTGCGAATTAACCAACATACGTCTCCTGTCACTTCGCTTTGTTCAGCCAACGACGCTATGTCCGAATGGCCACGAGAAGATAGATGGTAGTACAAGCCAACATGGTCCAGCCCCGATCCATCAGCATACTTGAAAGAGAGAAGAAGAGGTTGGCCCAATACGACTTCACTTGGGCCACCAACTGAAAGCCCGCCGGAGCAGAGCAATGCAAACAACCAAGGGGTGTGACTGTAAAGTGTGGCCTGCCAGTCTTCTCTTCTAATGAAAGTCTTGTAAGGACTAAGCCTTCACTCTCTGGACACCATTCGACTATAGAAGGGTCGGGCTCCTCTGCCGGCAAAGGAAGCTGCTGAAGGACTACCTGCTTACTACTTATGTGGCATAGCCCTTAAAGCGTCGTCATGAAACCATCTTTACTGATTTCTGGCAGCTTCGGCTTAGCCCTGGGCGAGTGACTCTTCGTAGCATTCCGGGCTTCCAGATAGGCCATCACATCAGTGTTAGTCAAAGACTTCAACTTCATTAAATACGAAGGGTCAATATCAAGAGCTAGCGCCGACTGGGAGTCCAAAAACATCCTTTCTGCAATGGCCCAACACTCCTAGCAAAAATTTCTGTAAAAGCCCATCCGTGCATTCCACCATCGAATGTACTCTGGAGTTACACGGGGGAAGCGAGCAGGAGTCGGGACCCTAAATGAGGCTGCCTCTCGGTGATTGAAATAGTCCCACCATACGCGGGCCTCGTCGGTAGCTACATGCCTGGCCCGAGCCCTGTTCGACAGTGCAAACTGGGTAGAAGACGGAGGGATGTGCTAGTCATACCTGGAATTTTGACTAAATTGCAATGAGTAGTGGGGCTCCAGCCATAAGATGCCACTTTTATGAAAGACTAGGACACTCGGTCTTATTGCCACCGCCCAAGCAACTAATTCTAGTTCCAGAAATGGCCTGATGCACTTGGCACTGGAAATGTGATGAACATATTCTTCTGTCTTACAAAGATGTCACTCTCGCATCTTCGCAGCAGGAATCCACACTCTGGTTTGAGTGTGGGGTGGACGTAGGTCTGGAGGACCGAACCACCTAAAAACCCCTTGTGTTCTTGTGGTTTGTTTGTGCTTCATTTCTGTCACGATTAGATGCTTGCTTAGGCCGTGCTTAGATCATTTCAATCTAATCTGATTCCATTCCGCTGCATTTAATTTCTAATTGGGAAATAGATCTTTGATTTTCAGTAGAGATAAATTTTTTAAAGGGGCAATTCATTCACCCCCCCCTCTGAATCCATAGCACCGTGTCCCAACACGTGGTATCAGAGCAATTCTGATTCCAACACTGTTATCTGCATATACACACAACATAATTAGCTAGTTGCATTTATAATCATAATCAAAAGGGGAAGTACAGTTGTCGGCTTACCCTCGTGACAAGCGCGGCCTTGGCCTCCTCGGCTCATGCGACCATCCGAGCAAACTCCGCATCTCACTCGACGTGATCCGCGGACAACTGGGAGGATGAAGATGGTGCGTCAGCTCCCTGACGCTGGGCCCCCTTGGCATGCTACATTTAGAAGTATAGGTTAGTTAGTTCATAAACATAACATAAACATTCTATGTCTGAGGTTGAGCCGAACTTACCAAGAGGTCTAGGGATCGCTGAAGCTCATCCCGCTGCTGGACGGTGGAGTGGAGTAGCCCTTGGAGCTCGGCAATCCATCCCTGGAGGTCGAGCTGCATGTAGAAGATTAAGTGTCAATGCATTATAATCATAAGCATATTAAGAAGCATAAGGTTAGAGTCGTATCGGTCGTCGTACGCCACGAAAGACCTGGTCTCCGTAGCGTCGCAAGCAAGCTATCAAGTAGGCCTCGTCGCTCGCGGCTCGGGTGCGTACCACTCGCCCAAGTCTTGTCCAGTCCTGGACCTGCTCTGCCGCTCGGGTGGTCCAATCGATCTCCGCCGCCAGCCCTCGTGTGTGGCGTCCCACGTGCTCCTCCGGCTTCTCGCAAGCCGCTAACTCAACCTCCTCCTGGTGGACACCGATGGTCCTCATGACCAGCTGGTAGTGGAGGGGCTCCACCACATTCATGCAGTGGAGCCAGATGTCCCAACCTAGCATACGCTAGGCTGCCACCACCCACGGCTGGCCCTCATGCCCCTCTCCCTGGTACGGCATCCACCGGACCTGTCAAATAGGCAATTGCATCAGCATACAAGCAGATAGTCACCTTTGCACAAGTTCAAGATTAGACCTTATCGTGGCATAGGGGAGGGTGTCGATGTCGTCCTGGATCGCCCGGACTTGATGACGTAGGGAGCCCACCTCCTGGGGTGCTGTCCACCATCTTGCGGTGGGCAGACAGTCAGGGTACGTCTCCTGTCCTCTCCCCAGTCTGAGGAGGTACACATAGGCTCACACCTGCATGCATCGCATCAAAAAGAGTCAGCATATAGCGTTTATAGAATTTATAACAATTGCATGAGCATTTTAGGGATTGAGTCATACTTGAAGTAGTGGGGAGAACCTGTCGAGAATGGTGCACCGACTCATCATGCTGAGTGTGTCGAAGAGAAAGGCATGGACCTCTGCGCCCCATGCATACTCTCCGACTCAGTCTACGTCCTCTAGTAGGGGCAGCAGTCGACAGCTAACCTCGTCCACCCAGGTGGCAAATAATAGCTTCCCGAAGAGAAGCATCAGGCATCTTTGAAGGACAACATCCACCTCCAGTCCCGGTGCGACCACTACCAACCTCCGTGCTCGATCCGTCAGCCTCCCGAGATGCTACTCTGGTAGCTCTCCAATAGCAATCTCGGCTCCTCACAAGCCAAGGCTCTTCTGTAGCCTCACCCTCGACAGGGTCATCGACAGACACTCCGGCCTCTACAGCTCCAAGCCCAGCAGCCTCTGGGCCAGCTCTCTATAGTCAGTGAAGGTCCTCCCGCTCACCGACATCCAGTGTAGTCACAGGCCGGTGACACGTGCCACATCCTCTAGTGTCGCGACCATGTGCCCCCACGGGAAGAGTAAGGCGCGGCCGACCGGGTCCCACCAATCGTGCAGGGCATATAACAGGGTGGTGTCAAGCCGCGTGACCTCCATGCCTTGGAATTCCTCGAATCCCATGGCAGCCAGCCACTCCTGCTGGAAGTCCGACAGTGCCAGGTACATTGCACGGACCTGGAGCCATGAGATCCGTGTCCTGCGCTTTCCCTGCATGCATTTAAACAATTTGCATCAGTCATTCATTTCATAATGATCATGCATTGCATTGCATTAAAAAAAATACAATTTGTCCTGATAAGCAGCCATCACTGGACCATTTTCCATCCCCCTAACGGCCTCCTGCCAGCTGTTTGACGTCCTCAACGGTCCCCATCAGATTGCATCTCATTTGAATAAGACCCTCCATTGGTCTACATTTAAACAGTCCTCCTCTGACCATTCTTCTTCTAATTGACGGTCTATTGGAGACCGTTTGTTTCTTTGAGTGGCCCACTTTAGACTATTTTTCATTTCCCATTTGCCCGTGCATTTGGTATGGTTTGTTGGAGACTGTTTGGTTGTTTGAGCGGTCTTGTATAGACCGTTTAATCTACAAGGTTCAGTTTATGCGCGGTCTCAGGAGGACCGTCTGACACCCTATATGGTCTGCCCTAGACCGCTTGTTATCCCCTAACTCCCCGACTGTTCATCTCCCATTAAGCGGCCACCCACGGACCGTCCATCCTGTTAAGGCAGTTTGGTTTAGGCCGTTTTGTTTCCAAGACAGTCCTATGTGGACCGCTTCTATCCTAGGCGGTCCCTGTTAGGACCGTTTTCTACTCGTCATGCCCAAACGGCGTTTCTTCACCTCTCCACCCTTGTCAATGACCCTAGGGGCCTTACAACCGATCCTAAGGGGTGGTGTGCCCCTTTTCCTTCATCTAGATCTACATGCATGCATTAAAATGAGAAATGGGTGCAGTTTTGGGGCCTAACTCAGAGGTCCTCACCGGCTTCTCCACCGCCATGGCCGCCACCTCTGGCGGTGCTTCGGCATCCTTTGGCGCTCCGGCGACGATCGTCGTTGCCCCGTCTTCAACAGCTGGCACGGCGGTGCAGCGTTTCCAGCCATCCGACGGGTGAGGCGCTTCAATACTTGCCTCTTAAAGCACATGAGAGAGCAGAGAATGGGTAGGGGAAAGTGTGGAAATGGGTAGAATGAGAGATGAAGGGAGGGGCGTGGTGCTCTGTTCGGTGAAGAGGGGGTGTGTTTCATCGATTACAGTGAGGAAGACAATGGGGTGGATTTCTTTTTTTTGGAAATCGACGGTCTAAAAGCAGTCTATCGTAGGACCGTTTAAATTTTAGGCAGTGTGCATGTTAACGATCACTCTACGACTGTTCATTCTTTAGGCAGTCTCTCATAAGGCCATTTTCAGATATGATTGAAATTCAAATACTATTAGCCTGAGTGGCCCTTTGTGGACTGTGTATTCACTTGTGGCAGTCTGGAGTAGGCCGTTTATCTGCTAAAATGTTGGATGAGTATTGCTTTATTCTTGCTGCATTATGTGCTTCATTACTCTCCCCCTCTCTCTCTCACTCAAACGCTCTCTCTCTCCTTCTCTCCCATTCTCTCTCAGTTTTGGGCGTAACGACACCAGACCGGATCGTTGGAGGTGCCGTTGGGACGGGCTCGACGAGTAGGTCGAGGCGGTACCCTCTATTCCGCGGTTCGGGGAGCGTGGAGAAGAGACGGGTTAAGAAGGACCACGATGCCCCGTCATCCGATCTACACCGTATTATGGGCTTCGTCGCGATCGAGGTAGGGGAATGTGTTCCTCGTCTTGCCAGGAGCGTTTTGACGCAACATACGTGGCCAATGGAGGACGTTTTCCTCATTTTTCGTGCAAAACTCTTTTTGGAGAATTTTAGGCCTAATTTGGGATTTTTCTTCTCCTCACTCGCTTTTGATCGAAATGGCCACTGATCGAGGCACGGGAGGTGCCGTTGGGAAGGTCGTGTCGCGAGGATCGCATGGACGTCCTTCTTACCTCGATCCGTGGAGCGTGGAGACGCGTGGAGCCGGGAGGTCACCGTTGCCCTTGTCGTCCGTTCGGCATCAGATCGGCTTCCTCATCGTGTCAGAGGTAGGGGGATAGATACACCTCCTCGCTAGGATCATTTTCATACCACTTGCATGTCCATCCATGGCCGTTTGGCCTAGTTAATGTCTATTTTTAGTTTTTCCCTAAAAGTGGTAAAATTGTGTTAATTAGTATTTTTAATTATTTATGGACATGTTAATCACATTTCCTAACTTCTGTGGGCTTGTATGGATGCATGGCATGGTTTGGTTTCCTGTTTTTACAGGTTTTGTAAATGAACCCGTCGATTTCAATCGACCGGGGAACGGATCGATTTCAATCCGAACCCATTCGTCACCCAGATTGCATGGCGGTCACCCACGTGACCATTTTAATGCACCTTGCCTGGCACGTTATGCCCACATAACGGACCACCCTAGGTCCGTTATGCTCATGAACATCATAGATAGGTGGTTAGTACAGTGCACCCCTCCCTCACCATTATGGTCATCGATTTTCTATGGATTTTCCAAGTTCGGGTGGTTTTAACGGACCCCCACTGGACCGCCATTTATCGTTTGACCGATGGTTTAACCATTGACCGTTGACCAGTAAGGCAGTTGGCATGGCGGTATAGGGTAGATCTATTATGGTCATATAACGTCCCTTACCGTGTGCGTTATATGGTGCATTAAAACTGTGGTTTTCTGTCAATTCTTGGTGTTCGGGTGACTTTAACGGACTTAGACCCATGCGTTATAGTCTCTGTTGATCTACCTCCAACCTTCATCCCGTCCTTTATCCTACAAACTGTTAAAGCAAGAAATACAAGCGCAAGGGGCAACACGCTGGCTGCTTCAGGCTCACGAGTCACTTTTATCAAGGGATGCGAGGTATGATTTAATTGCACAAGAATGTATTTCCATACTATTCATTTCTATGCATGAGCATATGAGTGAGGTTTTTCAACATGATGTCGAGTGTTAGTTTTAAAAAAGATTAAAAAAAAAGAGAAGAAGAGGTCATGTCTCAATCCAAATAGTTCATGGTCAAACTTTACTTCTGCAACATCTAAAGGCATAATGAGCTCTACGCCAGGAGTCCAACATTCCTTCCCCGGCCATTAAGGGCTACTCCTTTGCATGGGACCCACATACTACACGGCATCCTTAGCCGACTCCCTTGGGAAACACCATTCCTACTTTGTCCATGTCCAAGGAGCATGGAGGCATTTTCTCTTCCTCGCTCGGCTCAGGTGTAGGGGCAAGGGGCAGAATAGGTAAGACAGCCAACCTAAGCACTCCTTGAAAGGAAGAAGTCTTAAATAGGGACAGTCTATTAAGACCTTGGTCTCTAGTATCAAATTTCAAAAGTCAAGGTTATTCATAGTTTAAAGTCCAAAGGACAAACTACAGACTACAAAGTTCAAAAAAAAAGAGAAAAGACTTGGCATGGCAAGAGGGCAGTACAGTTTCCCCGCGGGACGTCATGAGCCCGGTTGAATGCATGCCAGAAGGAGAATTAAAGGTTCGATGATATCGACAAAAAGTCTCGACACAACAGACCTAATCCTTAGAGGAGTGTCGTGAGCGAAAGTTAAACTTTGATACCTCTAAGAACCTACACCGAGCTTGTCTCCACATTTTCTTCCATCTTACCCCCAAGGCCGAAGTATTTCTCGGGCATGGCCCTTGTAGGGGCACCGTTGACGAAGGGCAGTTGACTACGGGATGCTACCCTCTAATGCACCACCATGCTCTGGGGTACTCCTTAGTGAAAGGGGGAGGAATAAGGATCTTTGGCCAGCAGTTTAATTGACCCGGATCTTGCAGTTTGCAAAGTTGTGTCTAGAAATTATATGTCGCATTTTCATCTTTCTTTCTTAAAAAAAATCATTTGCATGAGTCTAGAAAGTTGCATGTTGCATGTTACATTTTTTTATTATTTGATAGGATGAAGAGCATACTGCATGGCATTTACAGTGCTCCAGTTCAAGGTGGACCTACGGATTTTCTCTCTAGTCCAGACTTCCTCATCGAACGTGGCCACCCTAACAACCACGTTCTGAACGCAGTGCCCATGGGGATCACATTATTAACACAGTGTCCAAGACTACTGTGTTTCAGCCCAGGTCATCCCCCTTTGCCTGTTTTAAAAAAAAAAAGCAAAACATCATTATGAGTAAAACAGGCAATGGGGATATCCATAAAACAGGACATGAGTTTTTAATCGAGATAAACAAGCATCATTATGCTATTCTAACTGGACCAATACATTTCCAGCGTACTAAATCTGTTTCAAATCATGTTATAATCCACACACGATTAAGTTAAAGATAATAATTCTATCCCATGAGCTTGTATTTTCTTCCTAGTTACCTTCATGATATTCATGATCTCCGCGACTATATTATCCTTCCAACATGATAAATGGAGTAGATGCTAAAACTACATGAGTTTAGTTGCATAATCTTGATCGACTCGAGTTTAACGATTACTGTGCTACCGTGTTTTCGACAAGTCGAGTAGCTTGCTAAATTTCCAAGGAAGGACGGTGTCTAAGGAAAGAGGTCCACAGGCGAATGCTTTAAGTAGATAAGTGGTTTAGTAATTAGGACCTCATGTATACGAGGGGAGCCTCCCACTGTCCCACCTCTGACCTGGCCGTAATTCCTCGATTTTTTAGCTAAAGCACCTGATTGTGAAAATTTTGATCTAAACTCATTTTACGAGATTTTTGCTAGGGCTGATTATGCCTTGTCCAACAACTCAATCCTTTAATGACTTAATGTCGTTAAACATGATGCCGTAAATCCTCTTCAACTTCTCTTACAACTACTAGAACTCTTTGCTAGATATGTACTTTATTACAAGAGCTTTCCCTTGAAATTCTTTGGCCATACATAATGTGGATGTCTAAATACACTTGGGATCTATGATCTATAACCTCAATGCCTGGCGTTAATGGGGCCCAGTTTGGTCCTAGGGGCAGCTCCCGAAAGTACTTGTGTTCATGAGAGTTGATTGACCAGATGTGGCATTGCACCGAAGTGCTTGAGTTGCTAGATTCATTTACGGCATTCCACAGTTCATGAATTGCTTGCTTGAATACATGAATTACTTGAGTTACTTGACTTGTATAAATTCCTTGATAATAATCTCTACATTAGTGTTCACTACTTGAATTTTACACTTGATATCTCGTTTACTTGTGAATTCCAACTACTTGCAATTCCTTACTCTAGTTCCTACTCATATTCCATGTTTTATTTACTTTCCTGGCATAGCATTGTAAACTATCCAAAAATGGGGTTCACGGGGAGGGGAAAATAGTTACATGCACTACCCTCACGCAGGAGGGGGGATCGCGGGGTGGGGAAACGAGCAGTCGACCGTACGTCGAGCTCGGGCATCCGATCGAGGTGCAGCCAACTCCTGGACAATGCCTGATGGATGTCGATGGATGCCTGAAGGTCTGGCGCCAAGCTGATGTTGCTGGATGGAGACGATGGCCGCAGCTGTGGGCCTGTGCAGTTCTGCCGCGCAGGACTGGTTGGCGCGGTCGTGGTGCGTCGGCCGGTACGGGCACTGTAGAACCCCGAACGTGACGGGGCTAAGTCGTGGACGTTGCTGACAGGGAGATCTACGAACCCTCAGAGGATGGCAGCCATCTGATCACCTGGCTGGACGTGGTTGCAAGAATGGCTGGCATCAGGTTCCTGGGCAAACAGCAGGATAGGACGCCGATGGTCATGGTGGAACTTCCGGTGCTGACGTCGGATAAAGATGAGACCACTTGCGTTGGTTTCGTATCGTCGAAATCCACAACTTTGCTGAAGACTATACTATCTGAAATAGAGAGAGGTGGGGTTTTCAGGGCCAACTTGGCAGCAATCTATCCTGGACGAATAGGGGACTCCGGGTCTAGCGCGACTGAGGGAGATTGGACACCCTAGACGGTGGCGTTGGCAAAACAAGGCAGGACCACCTCTGGTTCATCGGCGCTTTAGAGAAGAAGAACTCTCATGAAGAAAGATCTGACTGAATCACACAGGGGCGGGTAGTGGAGCTGCTACCAAAAGGTACTCAGGTTCAGACCCGAATCGGGTGCAGTTGCACAAGAATGGACGATGCGAATGGAGCCGAGGTTGGATTGTGGCGGGATGACTTCTGGAGCGAAGCTAGCTTGACAAAGAATGACTCCACAGAAGACAACTTTGGCTGGTTTGTGCAGTGGACACCGGGGTAGCCTCTGCAAGCTCGTTCTCTGCAGCAGACTGGTTGCAGAGAGTAGCAGGCAGGACTTCTCAAACCACGGGAGGGCGTAGCGGCGACGGGGTGACTCCGGGCTAGCTGTGGACGCACGGAGCAGGGGAGGGTGAGCTTGGGATGCAGAGGGAGAGAGGGCAGGGCGTGGGATGCTGGTGGGCTGGCTAGGGTTAGGGTTTGATGGGGGGTGCGCTGGTATGGGAGAAAGAGAAGGGAAGGGGTGGCCTTAGTGGAGGAGGGAATTTTTTTGTTTAGGTTGTTTTCTTTATTTTGGTATTTGGGTGGAGGGATTGTAGGAGATTAATATCCCTTGGACCTTATGAAATGTGTACAGACCTTGCCTCAAAGGCTGACCTTCCCAGGGGCTGTGCAAGTCCTTAGAGACACAAAGGTAACTCGTGGAAGCCCAAAACTTGATGAAACCAAAAACCAAAAATGAACATGGTGGCGGTCCCCACGTGCCCTTAATCCCTTTTAAAAGTATATAAAATATATTTAAAATCATTCTAATGCATCATTGACCCCCCTAAAGTTTGAGATTAGGTGCCTACCTTTGAGACGTTAACCGACGTTCTGAGGATATTATCCACACCCCAGATCCACCTTAACTTTACCCTCCGATCCGAGGATGAGATCCACACCCCAGAGCCACCAAGACTTCACTGCAGGTCCACCCTCCTATGCAAGGGCCAAGGTCCCTCACCTTTCTTCCTTTCAGTAGAGGGACGGTAGGTGGCAGAAAATGAAAGATGAGTGTTGCTAAAGGTTGACCACCTATGAAACCCACCTCTTTATATAGTTTTCAAGCCTCCCAGGGTCCTGTCCACGATCCACAAGGATCCAACCTGCTTCAAAAGGTTGCTGGTTTAAAGAGGGGTTAATGCTAAGCACCCCCTTGGTTGAACAGAGGTGACCTTCACCTACGCGGTCATAGATGCGATTGGGCACATTTTTCTATTGGGATGTCATCATATGAAATGAAGAGGACTTTGAGATCTAACTCTGAGTTATGGTTTCATCGAATTTCATCATTTTCAGCATGGGATATGATTTTCATAATTTTTATTATCCATTTCCCGTGTTCCAGTCGTGATCCTTCATCTACCTGATAATAAATGTGAGTGAACGTAATTTTTTGTTGGGAATTTGGTTGGGATGTCTTCATATGCAATGAAGAGGACTTCGAGATCTAACTCTAGGTTGTGGATTCATCAAATTTCATCAACTCCAGCATGAGATATGATTTTTGTAATATTAACATTCATTTCCTATGTTCCAGTTGTGACCCTTCATCTACCTGATCATAAATACGAGTGAACACATTTTTCTGTTAGGATTCAGGTTGGGGTGTCTTCAGATGAAATCAGTAGGACTTCTTTATAAGAATTTTGGTGGTAGTTTCATCAAATTTCATCAATCACAGCATAAGTTATGATTTTTCTATTAATTACATGCGAATTCATCCAGCAGTCATACCTCCTGATGATAGCTGGTAGAAAAGGGCTTATAACCATGGGTTCTGGTGCAAATTGAATTTCTACCTTAACATAAGAGTTTGGGCTAAGGGCCCAAGCTTTCTAATGTTACCCTCTGAGATCTCTTGGAGGAAGGGAGTTGTTCTCCAATTTCCCTCCATTATGCTTGGAGGAAGAGAGGAACGTTCCTCTGCTTCGTAAGTTGCAGGGATCAGCTTACGGGGTTCCCTTTGCATGTTGCAAAGGAAGGGAGGTTGGTCCTCCAGTTGGTGCTTCTCATCTTCAGAAGTTCGAGGAAGGTGTCCCTCAGGGCAAGCTATTCGACAGCGGTTGTTAGCAGACTGAGTCTGTGATTTTTCATCATTGCCTAGTGCAAGGAAGCCTTACTCTGTAGAGTAAGGGGTGGACGTAGATTATGGATTGCAATCTAACCATGTTAAAAATCATCTGTCTCTGATTGGTGGTTTGCCTATTCTGCTCTTCTATTGCAACCTGTGCACATTTATCGCTCGATCATTTGTGGGTTAGTTCATCTTCTCGTCTTTTCTCTGCTCGCTCAGTTGTTCTACAGTAGGATTAAGGGGATTCCTCTTTAGCACTCGGTGCTTTCGGTGGTTGGTTTTCTTGAGATTTTTTAATTGGGGTGATCTATTCAACCCCTCCCTTTCTAGCTCACCTTCCGCACTGTTTATCACTTGGTCGCCTAGAGGGCTGGGTAGCCATCGGGCTGGCCGCCCAGTCCAGGGCCTTGCAGAGGGCGGCCGGAATGCTGGTCGCCCAACTCCTCCAGGGCACAGACAGCCACAAAGGTAGTCGCCTCCTGTGTCTACCCATGGATGGGCCGAGCTCCACCATGAGCTTGGTTCCATGCCCCATTCACCCCCATGTGAAGGGGAAAACAAGGGGAATTCATCCCCAAACATTCCCACAACCCAAAAACTCAATTGAAACCACGATTGAGCCTCGAATCGGCCAAAAATCGCCGCTCACCCCAAACATGCAATTTTAACCCAGGCGTGAAATAAACGCCACTCGGCTCACCTCGGCCTACCAAAATCGCGGGAAAGGAAGTACACGGGCCAAGGATCCGTCCCCCTACCTCCACCGAAGATTTCGCGCGCCAAGGATGTCGATCCATCATGAAACGTCGTGAAACCCTCATCGGGCACCCGAACGCGCGTCCAAGCTCGTCGTGCTTCCACCACCTCGATCCTCGACCCGTCCCCACCATCCCTTACCCCACAAACCTCGTCGTCTCGCCCCCGTCCACCTCCATTGGCTGTCGGAGAAGAGAGGGAGAGAAAGGAAGAGTGTGAGAAGAGAGAGAGTGAGGAAGAGAGAATGAGAGAAAGAGAGAGGGGTGGGGGGTTTATATAAGAATGCGCTTATAGTGGTCCGTTATACATCATTTTATTAGTGTAATTAGCTGTTGAGCATAACACACATGCTCTAGTGCATTATGTTGATATAATGCCCCCATGCTGGTGTGTTATATCATCTTTATGTGGTTTTAAGTCTGGTTGGCATAACGCCCCTCCCTTGGTGCATTATGTGGGTATAGCGCCCCTATGCCGATGCATTATAGTCCTGTTTGCCGTGACGACCGTTGGTTGGTTTTGTGTTGTGTGTCCGTCTATCTAAGGTCCTTGTTTAGGGCAGTGTCTGTCTGTCGGTGGTTGTTTGGATTGGTCGATCTAGGTGACTGACTGTGGTCTTTTCCTAGACTACGATAGTACCCTAACGACTCAATCTAGAAGCTGCCATTGTCCATATCTCTTGTTGCGTAGCGGCTATCTCTTGACTATTGGGTTTCCCCTAGCAGTTGACTGACAAGTTGCTCTGCCCAGAGTGTTGTCATCATCCTCCGCTCCTATTCTTGTTGGTTCTGTTTGTTTATGTTGTTGTGGAGGGGGATGTGTGAGTGTGTCGGTGTCGTGTCTGGTTCTAGTCAACCCGAGGTTACCTAGTGGTTGACAGGAAGTCTTGTTGTGTCTCGATGACTTTGTCCAATTCGAGACTGTGTTCAGGATGCCTCGAGGTACCGTTCTACCTCGATTCACGTATCCAGGTGTGCTGAGGGTTCTCGGTGTCCCCTCAAGTCTTCGTGTGTCATTTTCTTAGAGCATCATTTTCCTTGGCTTAGGATTAGACTGATTGGTGGCTTGTTTCGCTATGTGCGACAATCCCGACTCAGAGTCGTAGGACTCAGGGACCGTTGTAGCTATAAGTCAAGCTGTCTTGTCCTGAGTCTGTTGGTAGTCTCTTGTGCTGTCTTTGGTGCTTCGAAGTACGTGTTAAGGGGCATTCTCGCCTGTAGGTACTTCGGCACTTGTGTTTTGAAGCGCGGTATTATGTTACACTACTTTAGTTCATCAATAGATTAGCCTCCTCGTCCCTCGTGATGGAGTCACTAGTCGTAGCCCAGGACCTTCAGTGTCTGCCCACCTGGGAAAGGTGGAGGGGTACTTCTTGCTACACGATTTTTAAGCTAGTTCCGTGGGCTCCCGCTGTTACCGTTGCATCCTATGGGGGGAGAATACTAGCTAGAGGCCTGGCTCTAGGCAGGAGTCAGTGTGTACACACGTGGTCAGAGGCTTGGACTGACACTGACGAGTGTTACTCTGACTAGTACTTGGTTCGGTTCCCTTACTTAATTAATAGATTATTTCGGACTCATTTTTTTAATGTGCAAGGAAGGAGGACTACAAACAGGGTAAAAGGGGGAGGAGTTGGAAGAGAACTCGGATGGAACGGATGACCTCCTATGAAAACAAAGTCTCCGCCCTCAATCCCTCTCTTTCTTTCTTCTTATGCCATGCAACGGTCGAGCTTGGTTATTCAAAGCATGAATCACACATTCAAAAGATTTGTTTGATGGGACAAGAAATGAGCATTCGTTGGAGATGGACCTGCAATCACGAGCAAGTGATCAGAAGGAGTCCTATGAGTTACCTTAGGGGATAACTCTCTGACTGTCAAATTAGACAACTGGCGGGATAAAAGTGAGCACTTGAGAAGAGAGAGAGACCAGAGAGAGGGAGTGAGAACTTGAGAGGGTTAGGTCGCATACCCTTCTGTCTATCGGGTCAAAGTCCTATTTATACCGTCACCGAGGGATTGGCCATTACTTTCCCTGGGTTGTCGTAGCCAAAGGAGACGTGAGCCTCTCTGCTTGTGTGTTTGACGAGGTAGAGAGGTGGGGGAGCTAGCTTGCCGTTCTTATGCCGAAGGGAGTAGTTCTGCCATTAATGCGGTAGGGGTCGTCTTAGGTGTGAGGATCACCTATCAGGGGAGCGATATGGGTGACGTCCTCCCTCTTTTCTTCACTGGACGGATGCACCTCTTACCATTAATGCACTGTCGTGGACGTGCGTCGTGACTGCTGACGAGAGAGGTGCACGGGAGTACAACGCCTGAGCTTGGGCTTGCGCCAAGGCATGATACACACTGGGCTGGAGTGATGGGCATGAACCGAGAGGGTTGGACTTTCGTGATGGGCTGCCCAAGCGAATCTTAGTGGGTCGGCATATATTACCCTCTTCACTCCCCGTTACTCTTTCCATGCAAATTAGATTTTATGTGCCTGGTAGCACTCAGAGGTGCTTCTACTTTCTGTTGAATATAAGATATCATGTAAAAAGTTGAAAGTTTTGTCATCTTTTTATTGGTCAGATAGATTATGGACTTCAATACAGAAGATTCATGAACACTCTCTGGATAGAGGTAAAGGGAAACTCGGGGAAGAGGCCAAAGGAGCATGCCCTTGTCCCTCACTTTTCCAGTGATCACAAGCACTCTTTTGCAGTTTATGACGTTTTAAGTTTGGCCATCCACAATGTGCATTTATTTTATCAAGTATCTAATTTAAAATAAGAAGTTGTGGGAATCTTTATGTTCTTTAACCCATCTTAAGATACATCTTATGGTCTAACCGTTCGTTCACCAGAGCGGTCCGTCTACAACCGCGTACATCCCGAAATCTCAATTTGTAAAATCAAAAGAAAGGCCAAACTCAAGCCCTATTTATTCTAACCAACTCATTTTATTCATATTTCAAAGTTTCAACATTCATTTCTCATATGTATACATCATGAAAAGGAAGAAAATCACTCTATCCTCCGCTGGGCATCCCCGCGGGGATGTATCTCTCTCAGCTCTCTCACATAAGCCTGGTATGTCTCTGGAGCCTCTGCTACCTCCGTTGGAAGGGTACGTACCCTACTCACCTCCCACATGATCAGGGCACTCCTAACTGCCTGCTTGTCCTCCTCTATCCCAATCCTCCTTGCTTGTAGTGGTGGAAGGTGGGGTAGTGCTAGGAATGTAGTCCGGGGTAGTCTAATCTGTAGGTAGCACCGGTGCGGGCTGTACATCGCCAACGTGATATCGCTCACAAGTCTCAGGTCCAAGCCTGGCCTCCTGGGTAGCTTGACAGAAGTGTCGCGGAGGAAGGCATGGCAAATCACGAGCCGATCTAGGGGCATGGTGTTGATGTACAAGCGCCACTCATCCCTGGTCTTCTTATCTGCGGTCCTGCACTCGACCTGCGGAGAGAACCTAAAGGCGCCACCTATGAAGGAGAGGGGATGGCTCCCAAAGATCTGACTGGCTGAAGGGCTATCCTCCCTATGAATAAATTTCATCCTGATACCCATCCAACACTCTAGAAGTATCATGGAGCCGAAGAGTGGATCCCCTAGAGCTGCAGAACTAAGACCCTCGTACAAGTAGGCAAGGACGGCCTGGGAGATAGAAAGACCCCGCCATAAACCACTGATGGTGCTGAGAATAGGAGTATCTAACACATGGTCGACAAAAGGAAATAGAATGGCCCCGCACAGGCAAATGGACGCGGCCTTAGCTATGGCCTCATGCCCCCCACATCTATTCTTACAATGTGCTATCACCCACTGGCTAAGGGGAAGAGGATGGATCTGGTGTGGGCCTACAACGGTGCGGATGTCCTTACTGTCAGGTATAAACTCTCCTAAGATAAGAGCTGGATCCACAGGGGCAATGGTGTGGCACACTAAGTCCTCCTTACCCACCTTGGATTTAGGAAAGGAAAGGTAGGTTTCCACCTCCTCTAGTAGGACGGTGGCCTCAAAGGACGTGAAAATAAAGGTGTGGGTCTGGGGATGCCATATCTCTACCAGGGCGAAAATGCTATGCCAGTCTAAGGAGAGTTTAGCTTATTGCTCTAATGACACGATCTATATAGACGCGTCACGCATCCGAGAAATCTTCCGCGCTCGGGGCGTGACAGTAGCGACCGACTGGTGACTATTTTCCTTGGTTTGATCAGAGCATCCTGGGGGGTGTTTTTGACCGTTGGGGATCATGTGCGGGGTTGCGGTTAGGGCACGACCATTTCCAGGCGTATTGCGATCAGCAGGTGACTACATGGTGGGGCAAGCGGTCTGACGATAGACCGCTAGGCAACCCCGTGGTTTGCCTATTTGCGGCCATGGCACGACTGCCTGGCTGAGCCTGGCGGTCTCCATGAGACCACTAGGCCAGTTTTGTGGTCCAGGGATGACCGCCTGTGGGGTGATGGTCTTGGGAGGACCGTCACTCTGTTTTCCTTCGAGCGGTGGTTTCCGTGAGTCTGAGTCTCACCTCCAGTAACCTGTCCACTAGTCGTAATTTTCCTGCGTACGCGGGTGCGGTCTCACTTGGGAGTGGTGGAGAGCGTGACATGGAGAGACAGTTGTTAGGCTAGTTACCGTAGGGCCCCTTCGCACAGCCTGAGTCTGGGCTTTGGGGAAGAACCAGGTAGAGGGCCTGACCTAGGGCCCATGGTCTGTGTGTGCACACGTGGTTGGGAGCATCAGACCCGCGCTGATGAGTGCGACCCCAACTAGTCCTTGTTCGTGGTACTTGTGTGTGTGTCTCAGTCTCCGCCTAGGGCGTGTAGGGAGACACTTGGGCTCGGTGTAAGACGTCATGGGACGCATCCGATCTTGCTTCTAGTGGGTAGTGCTCCTGTCTCCTGGTAGGTACGGACTTGTTTTCTCGTCAGACCGCGGTTGGTTTGTTCGGTACAGTTAGTTGTAGTGAGCTTTTCCATTTATTTATTGTTGCTTGTTGCTTCTGCCATACTCCTGCTAGGTAGCGTTACTTTCTGCATACTTGTGTGCTTTGCAGCCTTGTTTCTCTCGTTGCGAGGTGGGGGTCCATGGGATCCCTACTGAGCCTATGAAATGAGACTCACCCCTATGTTTTCAGGTGAGGCGGGTTCGTCAAGAGGCATGCATGAGGTTCCTCGTGGTTCGTATGGTCAGAGTTAGTCGCTAGTTGCCAGAGCCAGGGTATGTCCCGTTTACTTGTACTTTTCTTTTTGTTAACTGTACCTATTTTGGACATGAGACACACTGGACCTTGTAGCTTTTAGTGGGTAGTTATTTAGATTATTGTGCTATTTCTATGGTTATTTTAACTTCTTATGTACCCTCACACCATCATGGGATTCGGATGAAATTGGTCATGTTGGCCAGGATTGAACTGTACCAGTCATCTACTGAATGATCTTGACATGCTTTTAAGAATTGCTGCCCTAAATTGGTTTAGCCAATTTGGCAGCAATCTGGAACACCTCAGCCAATCATGATCCAATTTGAATACTAAAATCCTTGCCCTCATAGCATACTTTCTCCATTTTTTTAAAGATACTTGCCTTGAGACTTGAGAGCCCAGCCAACATTTTCTTGGTGGATTATGGCCCAAAAACCCTTGCATAACCAACCAATAGTGTAGATGCGAGATAAACCTTTGGTGCCCCCAAGAGGTATTGTCCCTAGAGCGAAGGTGGGATTTTGTCCTTGTAAAAGGGCCCTCATAGGTTAAGAGGTGAATACTTGCATTATAAGGACTTGGTTGCTTTCTCAACACCCACTGTGGGACTAATCCTGTGACCCTAGGTCCCACTACACTAGCCCCCCTTGAGAAGGCAAGCTAGTGCGTCTCCACCTCCTGAGCCCGGAGCTCGACGGCTTTGACCAGAGCCCCCAGCTTGGATGCTTAGGCTTCAGCTGTCTCGACCCGAGCACGAAAGAAGTCTCAAACCCGCTCCATCCCGGTGAGGACCCGCTCCATTTGCTCCAACTGGTCTTGGAGCTCGATGACTTTGGCCTCAGATGATGCCTACTGTGCCCTGAGCTCCTTGCACTGAGCCGCCAACCCTCTCAACTTGCCAAGCTCAGCCTCGTCATCCACCTGACACTGCTAGAGCTGCTTGCACTATGCCGTAGCCCTGCTCGTGCCTCCTGGCCGACTGCCAACTCTTGCGCAAGCCCACCAAAATGGCACCTCCATAAACCCAAGGCCCTGGCAATCATACAAACACCCTTCGTGGCCAGGTCCGTCAGCTCCTTCTCAGGCCTGAGGCCAAACATACCGGTGCGCTCATGCCACTCGATGCTCCCATCAATGAGGCCAAAGGCCGCCGACCAGTGTGCATATCCAAGTACGGTCTCCTCAGGCTGCAGGTAGTGAACGCTTAGGGGGGCTTCGGATGACTGAGGGTGGGTTGCTTCATCAGGGGCAGGGGCCTTGCCCTTATCAGAGGCTTCCCTCACGGGAGCAGGCGCAGGGAGGACGATCGCGGGCTCCTCGGTCGGTAACAGCAGCGAAGGAACTTCAGGCTGAGGAGGAGCCTTAGATGGTGACGGTGGTGAAGTTCGACGATGAGCGGGAACAGGATCTCTCTTTCTCTTCTTCGGGCGATGCTGGCTATCGCCAGCTCGTCCAGGCTCAAAGGGATGCGCCCGCCACTAGGCATGGTGGACTCTACTTAAGCGACATTGGCAGCGTCTTTGGAGATGCTCCTTCGAGCACTTGACCCGTCACTAACTGTGGGAGCTGTGGTCGAACCCTCTGCTGGGTGAGCCGTAGGAGGCGGATATGACAAGCACCCCAGGGCCAACACGATAGCCACCTGAGGGGCGGCTATGGTCACCTTGTTGGCCCCCGATTTGACATGGTCCACCGAGTGAGGAGCACACTGTGGCAGCTGGACTATCTCGTACCGCAGCTCCGACGACTCCTGTACTCTTGCAAGGAGATCCAGAAATGATCAGTTCGACTCACTATCAACAGACGTGACAGAGATCAAGGTTAGTACCCTGAGGCAATGGGGGACTCATCTCCAACTCCCAAAGTACCGTCGGAGTCAGCTCAAAGTTGACATCAAAGAGGGAAAAGTGAAGAAGAGCCATGATTGCCCTAGACTCTGTGGCTGTAGCCGAAGGCCGCTTGTCAGCCCAGATAGGACGATAACCCGCAGCAAACCACCAGTCACTGGAGTGACCGCTAGCTCCCGCCTTGGTGATATATACAAAATGCTTTGCCCAACGTTTGAGGTTAGATGTAGTGTTAGAGACACGGATAAGGTTTTGGTTAGGCTGAGATTGGAAGTACGTGAAGGAAGTGTCGGTAGGGCAATTCTGGAGACTAAAGAACTGTCAGAAGAGAAAGACATTCGGCTCCACCAAAGCTTTCCTACACATGAAGATAAAATCACAAAGAATGTGGAAGGAGTTGGGGGAAAGTTCCCCTGGGTACCGACCATAATGGTGGAGAACAGACTCAGTGAAGGGATGTACATGTAGGCGGAAACCCGCCTTGAAGGATGCTATGGGGACCCTAATGCCACTTGGGGGCAAACTAAACATGTCATCATCGACGGTCGGAAAGATAATGTCAAAGTCGGGGTGAATCTGAAAGGCTTTCCGTAGCCCGTGGGCCACCCTATAAACCACCAATGGCAGAGAGCGACGACAACTAAGGCCCATGCCCGAACTGCTCAGAGCATCGCCATGACCGGATTCCACCTCTTCAGCAGAAGATGTGGGGCTGACACGAAGGGTTCTCCTGCGGGACGACATGGCTCCAGAAGATAGGAGACACAGAAGATGGTAGAAGGCCCTTACTAGGCGAAGAGGGAACAAGCCTACAACGAGTGCGGCGGACAGCAGGAAGCAGATGGGGCTCTAAGGAAAACCCTGCGGTAGTTCTTATAGTCTCTCAAGATAGAACAACCACTTCGAAGCCCTAAAGCAGGTGAAAAGGTGCCTGTCACTATCACGATATGGCCACCAGGCTCAGATGCTCATTCGAAGTCCGCACTCCCAGACAATAAGACCCACGTCATGATTACAGAAGTGGCACCTACCACCACTAGGGGCACCTTGCGTTCCAAGCATGCGAGTGGGACCACCGGTCCTAACGATACGAGGAAATTACCCTCAAGATCATCCCTCCAATTGACCCTCTCATGCTCGACTCTCAGTTCCCTACAAAGTGCTCGACAACTAAGAGTAGGGGGGCTAGTGAGGAGGGTAAATCTGGCTCGGCCCATAATGGGCCCATCTACAACGAACCGAATTTGACCCGCGGTCTACAATGCACTCAAGGGCGCCCGACAGCCATGGCCCATAATGGCGCGGCCCACTACGACTCGGTATCAGATTCAATAGCGTAGGAAGGGCTTTAGCCCAGGTGCAATGACTGTCGGAAGACCCTCCGACGATCGACCGTTACCTCCCATTACGCTAGCTTTGACCCCATAATAGGCGAGCATGCCCTACTAGTGCCGTAAGACTCGCCTAGGGATCAGCTGACTCTGGCGTAATCACCCCTCAATGAAAAACTCCTGCCACAATCGCAGGGAACATTACTCCACGACTTACACCATTCCCTGCTAAGGGATTGACCTTCGACACCAGGACAACCGTCTATAAAAGGGACCTTGATAGAGAAGGAGAGGAACACAGTAGATTTTCTGTCAAGAGCTACACACAGAGAATAGAGCTATATGTCTTGCTACTGCGAAGAGTGGTCATGACTGTCTACTCCCTGAGAGAGAACCCCTCCTACACGACCTTACCACCCAGCGAGCAATCTCTGGGTGACCACTGGGGGCGGCGAGCACTCGTTTCGTGGATCTACACTTCTCTCAGATCTCCTACTGCAACCTCCATTCTTCTCTCTTCCTTACTCTTCTCTGTTCTTGGTAGAGGGCCAGCAAGGTTAAGGTTGCCCTCCCGAGGGTACGGTGCCCACACTCAAGGGGCTGGTCGAGTGCCAACTGGGGCACAAGGTCGCTCACTCTCTCACAACCCCACGGTGACCATGCGAAGCTAGGTGCTCCGGGATCAGGTGCTCCCTCTCCACCAGCGGAGTAATTTAATGGATATGGAATGAACAAGAACTGAAATGAGAGCAAGGGTTTTGAGCTTACCCAGTCGGTTTGAAGAAACCTACCCCCGTTCGGAGACGTGGACGAGCAGGGAAGTGTGGGTTCCCTGCACATTACGTCAGTGAAGCTTCTCCCTGTTTAATAGTTTACATGCACTACGCCTCTCGCAGGAGGGTTGGACAAGGGGTGGAAAAATGTAGATTACATCAAAACTACCTCCACACAGGGAGGGATGCTAAGTCGGCCAGGCGGGGCGGGGAAGAGGACTACTAAGAGTGCTGAATGGCTATTCGGCCGGTTCAATCTGCTTCTGGAACTACCAGATAGATGGTCACTATTGATACCGCCACGGGCTGTACTAGACTTAGAAGCCATCGAAATCAATGCCAATCCTTCGCTGACTGACCCAAGAAAGCTCCTGAATTTTTGTGGGATCTTCTGGCATCGTCGCTGGTCAGGGCTGGCTCTGGAACCAGGTCACTCTGTTCGGACTTGGACTGCTCTCAGGACACAATAGTAGGTAGAGGACGCCGTCACGAACACTCCCGTAGTCAAAATGATGCGGGACCAAGACAGATGTGTCTGTGGATGAATCCTCTTCGATCTCCAACCAGGAAGGCCACCAGGGGAGGTCAGAGTAGGGAGATAGAGGACGTAGAGTGGAGGGGTGTCTGTGCTGATTCTGAATGGACTGACTTGTGCACTTGGGGGAGAATAATTGGAACGGAAAGCTCCGAGCTCCAAACGATGATCCGCTAGCTGTGTTGGACAGAGGACTGGTAGTAGTTCATTCCAGCCAAATGGCGCACCAAGGGGAGCTGGGGTGAGGACGTAGGAGCTTCGCACCGGTGATCTAGTCTTCCCTTGGATGCCAGATGCGCACTCTGACGAGAATGGACCTCCTGGACAGCCTCGAACTCAGATTAAGGTGGGATCACCTCGCCGACGAAGTTGACCTGAAGAGCTTTCCAAAAATATAAGGTGGGCCACCTGAAATTTTGGGCTGTAGTGGAGGCCGGTGCTACAGTAGGTGGGGACTCAACAGAACTTCAGCAGTGCACAAATAGTAGACAAGGGGTGAAGGAACGACATCCTTTTATAGTTGAAGATCCCCTTAGGAGACCGGAAAGCTGTATGGTCTTTGCCCTTGACGGCCATGCAGATTTGATTATAGCCCGACGACCCGTCCATGAAAGACAAGGCTTCGTGACCAGTGGTCATATGAACTATTATCTCAGTGATTGGGATAGGGAAGTCGTCCTTTGCACATGCTTTGTTCAGATCTTTGAAGTCGATGTAGACTCGGACTTGGCCGTTTTTCTTCTTGATAGGGACTATATTAGCGAGCCACACAGGGTGCATGCAAGGCTCTATGAAGTCCACGTTAAGCATCTTGTCCACCTCAGCGTTGACCTTCAGCTCCAGCTCGTGGCGTATACGTCGTTGAGCTTGTTTGACTACTGGAAGTATTGCCAACTCGTGTTCAGCCACTGAAGGGTCGAGCCCTGGCATTTCTTTATAAGTCCAAGCGAAACAATCTCTGAACTCTTCTAGGAGCTGTCGATGCGACTGCCTTTCTTTCTCGCTGAGGAGAGCAGTTATGAAGGTGGGACGGTAGTCTTCTTTGCTTCCGAGGTTGATCTCAATCAACTCGTCCACAGTTGCTTGACCACTTTCTTCAAGCTCCGGTGGAGCTGGTTGGAGGTCGACGAAGTCTCCCTCATCATCGGTATTTGCTTCATAGACTTCAAATTCTTCGAAGCACTCTTGCTTGTGGCTTGAAGTCGAAGGACTTGCTTCATCTTGTTGATGATTGGCAGGCTGGGCTGCTCTTCCTTTTGAGGGGTGGTCGTTGTTGACCTCCGATGAAGGTGATGGTGTCATTGATGACTCATCGGACTCTCTTACAGAGTCGCCGATCTCAGGCTGAACTCCTGTTTGCCCGTTAGGGAGTGGCAGCAACCCTATGGCATTGACTGCATAATAGACCTTGAAGTCCGTCTCCTGGTCATAGCCGAGTCCCCGCGTGTCTTTGCGGGAGAAGGGAGGTTACCCATGGACTTGCGGAGGATTCCACAACTGATGGAAATATGCTGCTTGCGCGGGGTCCAAAGTCTGCGGGATGTGCTGTTTTTTACACATTTCCTTGATGTATTTCGGCATGTCGTCCATCTCCTGGACTGGCTCTGGCACCACATCGATGAGAGTATCCTAGCTGAAATCATCTTCAGGAGGGCACGGTGGGACCAAGTCACCTTTGTAAAAGATGATCGGCTTGTCCCCCTTTCTCTTGTTGCGTCTCCTTCTCCATTGATAGGAGACTGTGAAGGTTTTCCACTGTTCCACCTCATACTCCCTGACCACGTGTGCACACACTGGCTATCGTCTAAGCCAGGCCTCTAGCTAGTATTCCCCCTCCGAAGGACGCTACAGTTGACGAGGGGCCCACGGAACTAGCCTAAGAACCGTAAATCGGGAAAGTGCCCCGCTACAAGAGCCATCACGCCGAACCGTGCCATAAGGCTATGACTAGTGGAGGCTCATAAGACACAGAGACTCAAAACACGAGTGTGGAAGTACAGACAGGCAAGAGAGCACTGTCACACTTACTCCGAAGCACCAATGGCAGCACAGCCACTGCCAACCACTTAGGACAAGGCAACTAGACCTACTCACGTAATGATCCTTGAGTTAGATGACTCGGAAGTAAGATCGTCACAGACAGCAGAATAAGCCGCCAAGCGATCTACTCCTAGGCCAGAGGAAATGACACTCCGCAGGAAACGACTCACAGAGACCCGAGGGATCTCAACACATCTGGATACGTAAATCGAGGTAGAACGATATCTCGAGACATCTAGAAATACGGTCTTGAATTGGACAAAGCCATCGAGATACACACAAGGTCACATGTCAACCCCTGGTCTCACTGGTTTGACCGAAACCCGACACGACACAAACACACAGAGACATGCACAGGATGCACAAGCACTCCTGGCCATCCCATCATGGTCACTGCCCTCATAGGATGTCAATAGACACCCACGGGTCATGGGAAAACCACGAGATCGAGCCGAGACAAGCAGAAACCGAAGCGGTGGACAACGACTACACTCTAGGCAGAGCGAACTATCATTCAACCACTAGGCGAACTTGGCAGTCAAGGAAACCCACTGCAAGACCAGAGACAAAGACACTGGCAGGTCTACATCAAGCCATTAGGGTACTATCGCAGTCAAGGAAAAGACAACACCCAGTCACCTGAACTGACCGATCCAGAAACCACCGACACACAGACACCACCCTAAAACACAAACCCAAGATAGACAGACACACAGTACAGACATAGAACCGAACAACGGCCATCACGGCCACAACAAGACTGTAACGCACCTCTATGGGGGCGTTACCTGCTCTGACGTGCCAGGATAGGGGCGTCAGGGCAACCAGACCACAACTTGGATGAAAGGGCATGTAACGGACCTATATAGGTGCATTACACCAGCCTAACGCACCAAGACATGTGCGCTAGGGCCAACAGACCCAAAACCACTACACGGATCATGTAACGCACTAGGCTAGGGGCGTTACACAACGTGACGCACAAGGGGAGGTCTGTCAGGGCTTTTTTTAAAAATCATACCCCCCTCCCGTAAATCTCTCTCTATTAATCCCTCTCTCTCTCTTTTAATCTCTCTCTCCCGCACTTCTGTTACTCTCTCTCTCTCCCAGTTTCTCTCTCTCTCTCTCTATACCTCTCTGTTTCTCTCTCTCAGCGCCCACGGAGGAGGCCGCCCGCCGTGCATCTACCCTGTACACACGCGCCCACACCTGGGCCGCTCGCGCGCCACCCCGCCTGCCTCCCGTCGGTGATCTCCACCGAGGTGACCACCGTCGCTAGCCCACGGCCGTCTCCCTCTTCCCCACTGGCCACACGCCCCAGCCACCTTCGCCATCGCCGGCCTCCAACTCCGCAAGCCGCCGTGCCAGCCCGCCTTCTTGCTCGCCTTTGGCCTCCAACGCCCGCGTCACAGGCTCCACCTGCACGCCACCGGACGCCCCTTCCAGCCTCTCCCTTCGTCCACCATTGCCGCTGCACACCCCGCCACCCCAACCACGGCCATCTTCCTCTAACCTGCGGCCCTCTCCCATCTCCTCTCCACTCTCTCCGTAGCACCCTTCCCCAGCCACGCACAGGCCTATGTGAACCCCCCCTCTTCATCATCTCCGGCAACCCACGTCCACCACAGCCGCCGGTGACCACCTTCATCCCCACCTCACCGTCGAGTCCCTCCTCACCGTCGACCTGCCGCGACCCACCGCCTGTGCCTCCCTCACGTCGCCACCCTGCGAACCGTCTGCAACAGCAATCACCTGCACGCGCCACCTCTGTAACCACCGCTAGCCACTCCCCGCCTGCGAACCTCTCTCCCCCGCTCCCAACTGCTGCGGCGCGTTCCGTCCAGCTTGCCTTCGTGGAAGCTTGTCGTGGGTGGACACACAGCCGCTAAGGAAGAAGGCCACGTGAAGAAGCCGCAGTGGGCCTGCCATGCAGCCTAAGAAGGCTGACCTCCAACGCCCGTAGAAGCCGCGTGCAAATGCCTTGGCCTGCCATGCAGCCTGAGAAGGCTGACCTCCAACGCCCGTAGAAGCCGTGTGCAAATGCCTTGGCCTGCCTTTCTCTCTACGTTGGCCAACCACTTTGGTCGCTTTTGTTGTTGATCTACTGAAGTCACGAGGTTCCCTTCAATTTGATATTGTGGCTGCATGTGAATTTGTCCTTGTTCGATAGTGACTCCCAGAAATTCAACTTTGGTAATAGCTATTTGAAATTTTTCTGGCGTAGAGGAGAGACCAATACCATGTTGCTGTACCAACTCTGCAAATTATTGTAGATCTCATGATCCTTCTTAGTTTCTACCGAAGAGATATATATCTTTAATTGCAGAAGGATCCTTTATATATATTCCTTCAGTTTGTGATCACGTGCTCATGCCCTAGGAGTGTAGAGAGAACACTCCTCCAAGATGGTTCCAGATGACTCCCGGCCATGTGTCACAATCATGGCTTATCCTCTGTTTGGATCACGTGCATTCCTTATACTCAGAGAACAAACGACCTGCCAAAAGAATAATCAACCAGTTAAAGAATTGCATAGACTCAGTATAATGTCAGAACAAGATTGTACAGTCTCAATATATAGTTATGTTAAAATGTGCACAGGCTCTGCACGGACTTGATTTAGCAAAAGTGCAAGGACTTCAAGATGTGCTCAGACTTGAATTGAGCACGGACTTGTTAGTTAAGTGAAGAGTCTGCACGAGATTTGACGTGCACGGATTCTATGAATGAATGCAAAGAGTTTGTCTCAATGAGAAACTTGCACGGGGTTTGATGTCCACGGGGTTTGTGTATACGTGTAAGGACTTTGAAGACAGTGAGAAAGATGCACGGGATTTTATGTCCACAGACATGAGATGCTTGGGGTTTAATGTGTACGGACATGAGATGTGCACAAACTTCTATATGCTCGGACCTTGCTACAGTATGCACAAACTTCAGATACAAAAGATGCAAGGACTTAGTTCTAAAGAGATATGCATGGACTTCGTTGATGAAGAAATGCACGGACTAGAGTGTGCACAGACTTCTACATGCTCGAACTTGATATGAACAAAAGTGCACGGACTTCTACATGTTCGGACTTGGTATGAACAAAAGTGCATGGACTTCTACTTGGAGTGAAACAAAGAATGTGCACGGACTTATGTATGCACGGACTTTGGTTCGTTTCAAAGAAGAAAAGTGCATGGACTTTGATATGCACAGACTTCACATGCGCAACTGGTTTATAGACATGCAAACATGCACAGACTTAATGATGCGTGGACTTGTTTGTGACATCGTGCACAGACTTTTTGGTTTTAACACAAAGCTAAAATGTGCACGGACCTGTGTCTACTGGAAGACTAAACCATGCACAGACTTTGTACGTGCACGGACTTAATGTTCAATGCAACAAGGAATGTGCACGGACTTGTAAATGAACAGTGCATCAAGCAGGATATATCTAAGTCCAAAACTTGCACGGACTTAACACATGCGCAGACATTCAATTATGGACTTAGCATACAAACATGCATGGACTTTAACACGCACAAGGGCAAAGGGATACCCACCTACTTGCAGCAGCCTGGTGGGACTTTTACTGCCGCCGGGAGCCAGAGTGATTCCTGACGTTGGGGTAGGGACGTCAGGGGCGATTTGATGTGCACTACGCCAGATGGTGGTTCGAGCACAGTCACCTCTATCGACAGAAGGCCTCCACGATCAGGAAGGCGGAGAAGAGTCACTTGCTGAGGGAGGATCTGACTCCTATTGTGCTGGATGAGGGGTACCTGATGACCCGTGTTGCTCGGATCCACCGAGAGATCGAGCAACTTGTAGAGCAGTGGCCCCGGAGTGGCCGGGGTTTGTCTTCTGGGAGCCGAAGCAACAGAGGGGCACTGAAGCCCCTGAGACAGGCATCGGCGGAAGTGACTGGAGCGAAGGTGTCTCGACCGAGGGCACCTAGGGCCTGGTGGGCTCAGTTCTTGGCCGATTGTGGCCTTCGGAGTAGAGGGTCACTGGACCAGGAGCTCCCGCACGGGAGCTTTGTCGATACAACGATCGATGACAGGAGATGGCACATCGCTCATGCGATCGGGTCGGCTGGACCTGTGGAGTTCGTGTCCCAGGTTGAGTGTACACACACTCTATGGGATATTCAGGAGGCCATCGCAATGGCGACCCGGGTGCTGGCATTGAAACCGGAGCAGCTGGTGCCCTTGCCGTCGACCCCCTTCGGGGCTCCAGGTAAGGCTCTTTCTTTTAGCGCTTCCTGTCTTTACTTTGTTATTTTTCGGGTGTGCAACCGTGGCATTATATAATGCTATATTTGTGGACAGGTTCTACGACAGAGGGGGATCAGCCCTCCATGGAAGCATCCTCAGGGGGTGAGGATGGAAGCTTGTAGCCTAGGGGGAAACGCCCTCATGTAGAGGTTGCAGCGGCTGAGGCTGGTGGGTCGTCTGAGGGACCTGAGACCGGGGAGCAAGTTGAGGTAGAGATGGCCTTGAGTAAGTGTCACTCCGACCCCCTTGTCCTTGTTTGGTTTAGCTAGGATGGTTGGCTAATTCTATTTTGCTGGATTTGTTTGTATTTCACAGCTCCGCTGGCGACTGGTGTGGATGCGACCTTCTCGCCCCCTCGGGAGGTGGACTCTCCACATGAGGAGGGGGCCGGAGGGGAGGTTGGCATGGAGGAGCTTATGCGCCTGATGAGTGAACCCCCTCTTAACATGGAGGACTTCCCCAACTTTGAGTAGTGGGAAGCTACAGGAGGAGCCCATGCAGGTAAGAGCCTCTAACCTTGGGTGTTTCCCGTGGCTTTGGTTTGCGGAGTGGCGAACGCACGTACCTAGCCGTCCGAAGGATCGGCTCCGGTCGGAGACGATGGCGAGCCGGGGAGCATGCGTACCCGGTGGACACGCTGCGTCGGAGAGGCTTGATATCGTACCTGCTACTACATGCACTACGCTCCACGCAGGGAGGGGGTTGACGGGGTGGGGTGACAGTTATACACGACTACTTCCCTCACGCAGGAGGGGGAGATCGCGGGGAAGGGGAAATGGGCTAACAACCAAGCACCGGACTGTAGCGGCCACTCAAGATGCAGCCTCCTCGAGGATGAAGACCGTAGGATGTTGACAGACACCTGAAAATCTGGTGTCGAGCTGACGGTGCTGAGTGGGAGCGGTGGTCGCAGCAGTAGGCCGGCGCGGTTCTGGTCGGCTGGATTGGTCGGTGCAGAAGTGGTGCAATGGCCGGTACAGATGCTGCCGAACTCCAAATGCGGCAGGACCAGGCTGGGGACGTCACTAACTGGGAGGTCTGCGAGGCCTCCGAAGGGGGCGGCCAACAGATCAGCTGGCCAGGTGTTGTCGCAGGGGCGGCTGGCGTCGGGCTTCTGGGTGAGCGACAGGACAGGACGCCAAAGATCGGGGCGGAACTCATGGTGCCGACGTTGGAACGTGACGAAACTACGTGCGTTGGTTCTGTTACATCGGGAGCTGAAACTTCGATGAATAGGTCACTAACTGAAACTAACAAGAAGTAGGGTTTTCGGGGCCGGCTTGTCAGCAGTTCATCCTAGGCGAACAAGGGCTCCCGGGTCTGGCGCGCTTGTGGGAGTTAGGATGCCACGGACAGAGGCAATGTCGGATGCAGGCGGGATCACTTCTGGTGTGTCGGAGCTTCGGAGGATCAGAACTCTCGTGTAGAGAGATTGGGCTGAATCACGCTGGGGCGGGCTGTGGAGCTGCTACCATCTGGGACTTAGGTTTGGACCTGAGCTTGGCACAGCTTCGTGAGAACGGGTGGTGTGGGCAGTGCCAAGGTCGGAACGCCACAAAGTCACTTCTGGAATGGAGCTAACTTGACGATGGACGACTTCCCAGAAGGAAGCTTCAGCTGTTTTGCACTGTGGAGGCTGGTGTAGTTGCTGCAAACTTGACGTCTGCTGCAGGTGGGTTGCAGAGGACAGTAGCACGGCCCTCTTGTTCCACGGGGCGGAGTAGCGATGACGGGGTGACTCCGGGACGCCGTGGACGCTGGGAGCTGTGGAGGGTGGATCTGAGATGCAGGAGGAAAGGGGGGGGGCTGGGGCGTGCCCAACAATATCATCAGGTGCCTCCACCAGCCAATTATGACCCTCAACAGTCGAGAAGACCCGTGGGCCCCAAGAGAGCCCAATACCCCCCATTACCCGAGAGTCTCCTTGATATATTCAATGCCCTCGTGGCCGCCAACCTGCTCATATTGCAAAAGAAAAGGACGGCCTGGCCTCCTAATGTGGATACCTCGCGGTACTGTGTCTTCCACCGGCAGCCCGGTCATAACATAGATCATTGCTTTCATTTCAAGGATTACACATATGATTTAAATGATCAAGGCGGTATCGACTGGGATGAAATGAGGAAATTTGTTGCTACATTGAAAGCACGAAGACCTCCCCAGCAGCAACAGGCTCAGCAGCCACCTCAGCAGCAAGTTCAACAACCTCCTCCAGTTCAGCAAGCTCCCGCACCACAACCGAACATGGGGATTGTCAACAATCTGCTACCCGAGCACTCAGTAGCTAATCAACAAGTAAATCCTGTTACCTCCTTCCAGGAAGTGGAGAGAGGGCAAGGATGTCATGAAGAAAGTGCCTCTGTCGGGGCCATTAACCAAACCTCAAATCAACCTTCACGTCTATTAAGAATAGTCTCCCAACCTACACCTTTACCTAAGCCTTCAAATCCCCTCTTACGCACCACTACTCAAGTCCCTTCCATCACTAACCCCATGCCGTAAAGGCCTCTCCTCATTCGTACCCTCGCAAACTCCTCCTTACCACAGACCTTTCCTACTTCTACAAATCCCTTACTAGTTAGGCCTCTCCTTATTCGCCCCTCACCAGCACCCGTTCCTCCTCACACTACCACTATCCCTTTGCCTCGGCCATCACCACCACCCACCATCTCTCCCGCAAATATGCCACATCCACCTAGGCCCCTCCTCATTCGGCCTACAACTACTCCACCTGCCCAGGCTCTGCCTATCCTTTCCAGTTCCTCTCCCATTGGACCCGCATTACCCACCACCTTAGTTTCCACCGACTCCCAACTAGCAAGGCCCCTCACAAGAGTTCCCATTTTCGTCGCTCCTTCCCTAACACCCGTTAACCCAGATATCCCTTCCACATCTATCGATCCTTCGCTTACCCAAAATTTGACAGAGGCGCGATCTTCCCAAACTATGGTGCTCCATAGTGGACGGATATTCCACCGTGTGTTTCCACAATGGGAGCAAGAGTCCGCACAGGGGTAGGAAGAGCAAGAACAGGAATCCACACGGGGCACCCAATATGACTTGCTAAAGCATCTGGACAAGACCCCAATAATAAGAGATTGCATGTGATGAGCATCTCAAATTGCAGAACATGAAATAAATAACAGGAAATAAGGCAGAGCTAAATAATTAAGCTTATACATGGTGCCCCTCTGATTCTTTTGGGCTTTAAGATGATCTGTTCGGGCTTCAATCGGAGAACTCGGGCCACTTTATTAACAGTGTCCGAGATGGCATTGGGGGTGATAGCCACCTTCAGATCTGAAATATACTCCACCGGACCAGCACAACCCACTACATTAATTACATGGGCCCTCCACTCTGTGAAGGCACTGCCTGTAAACGCTCCCTCAGGGACTGGCTGTGATAATTGAGACTTATTCTTCAGACCACAGGAGGTCCTCAAATCCTCCCACCAAGAGTAAGTCACCGAAGGTCCAGGGGTGGCCCTCGGGCGGGAAGACCCAGAAGTAGAAGCTACTGGTGTACTCCTCAAGGGCTTCAGAGCCCCAGCATACTGACTCTTGTCAACGAGAATGGGGAGCCCCTCCTCCCTCCAACGGACCTCTATCTCCCGGATGGCTCGAGTAGCTTCGGAAAAGTGAGACCTAATGAAGCCGGGGTCAAGAAATAGGGGAGGTGGGTCCTCCCTCCTCAGGCGTCTCTCCTCAGCAGCCCGGATGGCATCGACACGTTGTTTGAACACATTGCCGACCTTAAACCACCAATGCACAGTGTATGTTGAAGTGACCCTTGCGCGTTTGTACTGAAATCGGATAATCCTCCTTCACGTCACGAAAGCGGAAGGCCTGCCAAGTAGCTGTAACCAGATGTACATCTCTCTGTCTATACTGTCGAAGGGCCAGAAGGAAGTCCACATTTGGGGGGATAGCCTGATCATATCCGAAATTCCTGGCAAATCGATGTGGATAGTACGGCTCGAGAACTGCTGTGTTGGAACGGCGGTAAACTAGAACTCCAGGCCGTACACAAACCACCCACTCGGCTAGTGCGTGGGAGGAGGGCAAGGCCCATGAAGACAACCTGCAAGCAACTGTATCACCCTGCCGCTCCAAATAGGGACAATATAGGTGGGAGTTGTGGTCAAAGTCCAGATTCTCACCCCTCCTAGTGTGGAGGAAAGACAAGGCACGGCGGGCACTGGCCAACTATAAAACAGCATCCTGGTCCGGGTGACCAGCAAAAGCAAAGATGAGCGGAGCAACTGTATTATCAATCGACGTCCTCTGCGAAAGCTTTGGCAACAGTAAACCAGCCCACACGCTCAAGTAATGAGTGGGCATCAAAATGCCCTTATCTTTGGGTGACGAATGTGAAGTCAAAGCCCCAAAAGAGTGGTAGATATTCGCTAATGCGGCCGGGACAATAGCAACTTTGCGCCCACACGCCATCAGACAAGTCGGGTAGATCACCTTCGCCGAAGAACTCCCTCCTCTCCATGAGGGATCACAAAGCTGGCCAACCAATAGGCCAAGTAAGCTACCAAGTACGTCAGTGGCGGCAGCTCTCTCGAGTTCCACCCCTATGTTGGGGCGGGCAAGTGGCGTGGGTGTGAAGCAAACCTCAATATGACCTCCCTGCACTGCTCCCAAGTCATGTCAGAAGAAGCAAACTCCTCATAAAAATAGTAAGGACCGCTGTAAAGTGCATCACCTAGGTATTCAATGTCACTCTCGGTGTGCGGGCAACCTTCTCTTTTCCTACAAAGGCTAGGTCCCTCCATGTCTTCATCAGATATCTGAAGTAGTAGTTAAGAAGATACCGACTGATTCCATCTGAAGCACTAAGATGCAGGTCATCTAAGGACAGTTCCTCATAGGGTTGTCCACAAATGGTAGGCCAGAAATCCTGTGAAAAGTCCACAGGTCTAGTGAAGTCTCTCCCTCAGCGGTGACGAATGTGTTCTAGCGCCGGTTGAACCTTTCAGCCAAGGCCTGAAGCAACCTTGTGTGGCAGGGGTAGGAGTATGATGCCGCTGTCACTGTATGGCGGATCCCGGTCCTATCAAGCACTGCTCTGTAGGCAATCAAAATGCCCCACAGCCATTCCGTCGCGCCTTGACGATAATAATGAGAAGGAATGACAACCCATTTCCCATATTAGCTGGGAGTCTTCTGTGCTAATATCCTTTCCAATAGACAGTCATGATCGTAGTCATCATGTGCAAAAGTGGCACCAGAAGGAGCCAGAAACATCCCATCTACGGTAACATCCACGACCTTGTGATGCCCGGATAAATGCCAAACTGCTGGTGAGGACGGTCCCACTCGGACTGTAAAGCTGACAAAGTCCGTGAAGAAGCCCAGACTATTCTGATCAGGATATTGTCTCTGCCGTATGAAGCCCTCGGGGAAACTCGGATAGGAAAATGTACAAGTGTCGTGCATGCTGTCTCTCCCGAGTAATATGGCTCGCTCGAGACGACGCCTCTCGCATGGCAAGCGGGAATCATCAGCCTCTATACCAGAAGGCACAAAGCTCTGGACAAAAGATAGGAGATGTCGGTCCAGTGGAAAGTGAGATGGATATCCTCCTGAACGGTCGTACACATAGACCCCTTGTCTCCTCGTAATGCGAGAGACATCAACAGTGCCCTCAGTTGCAACAGTATCCTCAGTCGGGCCCTCAGCGACCCAAGCAAACCCGCAGTCCACCGCGTCAAAGCTCTCAGGAGTGATGCTGCGAAGAGGGAAAGGTGGCATAGGCCTATCTGTCCTCCGCACATAATGATCATCAGAGTCTCCAACCCTAGGCCTCCGGGATGCCTCTCTACCTCTGCCTTGGCGAGCTATGTCTGTAGAAGCTGCAATGACCAGAAGCAACGAGGAACAATGAGTAAAAAGGATGAATTAAAAATCAAACCAACATGAGGACAGCAATAAGAATGTTCGGGCAGTCCTACGAAGCCCCATTATGTCAGTGGACACGGGAATTAACAAAAAATCATGGAAGACACGGGCCATCCGCCCCCGCCTCCGGCTTTGACAGATGTACCGTGGGGGACATTTGTTGCACCCACTATTTGTCTCGGATAAATTGAGGCATTACCCTCGAGTTGGTCAAGGTTCACTATTCGGCGTATCACCACTCCGTGGGATATTTCCACACATCGAGATTTTCTGGTCTATATACTTCTACAACTATAGACTCCTCGCAGCAAGCAAGGTGGTCAGGAACCGGATTAAACCATCACGATTGTCAGGATCGTGTGGTTCCGGGTTGGCTTCCCTTGGATGTTCGACATGAGCAAAGAAAATCTCGTAGTAAGAAGAGGGAGATGCAAAGGATGGTGTACACACCGCCGAGGAAGTCCCACGCACGTGTACCATGCTGCACGGATAAAAAAAGTACAAACCCCCTCTTCGCGGCCCATAGGACGGGGGAAGACGACAAAGGAACAAGGAGGCGCATCCTCTCTTCTCTCCACGAGGCACGCTGTGAGAAAAAGGCTGAAAAAATCCCAAAACCAGGGGTTTATATGAAGGAGCGAGCACGGGAGACCTGACCGGGGTCGAGCAGACCCGTCAGGGGTCGCTCGGCCCCAGGGATGCACGCGTGCGACCCAGCAGACCTGCTCACAAGATTTGTGTTATTCAAACTGATCATGGAGGAGAATTTGAAAACTCCTCATTTTCTGATTTTTGTAGTAAAGGCTTCCGCAGCTTAAATCCTCCACAGTTTTCTGTTTCTTCTAATTTGGACGAAGCGAAAAACTGGATAGACAAGATGGAGAGGATTTTCAACGTTATGCAATGTGCTGATCAAGAGAAGGTCCATCTCACCAACTTCCAACGGAATAAAGATGCACATACTTGGTGGAAGACCACATCAGCACAACCTCAAAATGCTCAGCGTACATGGAATGAGTTTCTTACTCTCTTTTGAGCATAGTATTTCTCCGAGCATGATGTCCGTGGAAGGCTACCGAATTCGCTTCCTTGCGCCAAGGCATGATGTCAGTGGTGGAATATGAACTTCAATTCTCCCGTCTGGCCCCTTATGTGGAGCATCTAGTGAGCACCGATATTCCAAAGGCGAACCATTTTCTAGATGGGTTAAGACCCGTCATCATTCAACAACTTGGCTTACAAAATATTTGGACCTATGCGGACATGGTCCAATGAGTGCAATTATATGAAAGGACCTTGGAGAAGGTCGAGAAGCTTAAGGGCAAGGGGGAGGAGTCTAGCCAGAAGACGGATCGGCGAGGAAAGAGGGAAGAGAGGTTCAGTATCACGGGGTCCTACCAGTCCCGTGATAGTAAGAGAGGTCCCGGAATGGGAATGAGAGTGGCAATCACAAAAATAAGAAGGCTAAGGAGGAAGGTAGGCAAGTCAAGGTGGCTTGCTCATTTTGTGAGAAGTTCGGCCATTCGGACGAGGAATGCTGGAAGCATCTCGGTGCTTGCTTAAGATGTGGCAGTCGGGATCATCGCATGTCGAACTGTCCCCTCATGAAAGAAAAACCCTCAAAGAGTGACGACAGACGAAGGTGGTAGGCTCGTCTAAATGCCATTATGGAGGAGGAAGCTACCAAAGTAGGTGAATTAATTGAAGGTACCATCCAAAATTATTCGCATCCTGCATTTGTTTTGTTTGGTACTAGTGCTCATCATTCCTTTATTTCTAGCACTTTTGTTAAGACCTTGCCAATTTCACCTGTTTCGTTACCTTCAAATTTATCTATAGTCACACCCTTAGGTTTGGGAACAGAACTTAAAACTTATTTCCCCGATAGTGAGGTTATCGTAGAAGGCCACAATCTCTCTGCAAACCTCGTATGCCTTGACATAGAAGGCTACGATGCCATATTTGGAGTAGATTGGCTTTATGACCATTATGCTAACTCTCAGGACTTAGGGAGAAGAATCATGTCATAGGATAAGTCCAAGGTTTAGGACCCCTACCTATGAACTAAGGAAGAGATTTTCCACACCCATGTGAGAAATGGGTAGAGCCTGGGATAAGATAAGTAATTATTCTAAGATTAAGTTCCCTAATTCCATGAGAAATGACAAGTTGTTGTATTTCTCTCAGGTACCTTATTACAATTTCAATGGCACATTGCGTAGACTGGGATGGCATGCAGCAGACAGTGGCTGGCCTTACCCTGGCACTCCAAACAATGGCTCAGGCAGGCATAGGAGCCAGAGCTGGCAGTTTACATCAGAATTTTCAGAGTCTCAACCCTCCGCGTTTTTATGGGTCTTCTAATCCAGACGAAGCAGAAAACTGGATTGATGAGATGAACCAGATTTTTGATGTCATTCAATGCACCGATCGAGATAGGATTCGTTTGGCTACTTTCCAATTAAATAAAGATGCTCGTACATGATGGAAGTTGGTCCCGGCACCTCCAGTCGATGCACTACATACATGGGAAGGTTTCCTTACATTATTCCGTGCCAAGTATTTCTCGGAGCACATCAAGGAGAGGAAAGACATGGAGTTCACGTCCCTTCGTCAAGGGATGATGACAGTAGCAGAATACGAATTACAATTCTCTACGCTAGCACCGTATGCACCACATCTTATTAGTACCGATTTATTGAAGGTAAATTAGTTCTAGGACGGGTTATGGCCCAATAACATTCAACAACTGGGGACCTAGAGCATCCGTATGTATGAGGAGATGGTCCAGTGGGCCTATCTATGTGAAAGGACCCTAGAGAAGGTCGAGAGAATGAAAGGAAAAGGAGAAGAATCTAGCCGGCGGTCTAATCGGTGATTCAGGAAGGAGAAGTTTAGTATCACGGAACCTCACAAAAGTCGTGATAACAAGAAATGGTCTAGAAGCGGGAACGATGGAAGTTCCCAGAAGTACAAGAAAGTTAAAGAGGAGGAGAAATAGGTCATGGCGGCCTACACATTTTACGAAAAATTTGGTCATTCCAAGGAAGAACGCTGGAAGCGCCTTGGCGCTTATTTACGCTGTGGTAGTAGGGAGCATCGCATGCCAGATTGCCCCCTTAGGAAAGAACAGGCAGCAGGAGGAGGATGCAAGAGGCAAGCTCGCCTCAATGCAGTTTTAGAAGAAGAAGAAGTGCCCAGGGACGGTAGACTCATCGAAGGTATAATTCAAATTTGCTCTCGTCCTACATTTATGCTCTTTGATACTGGAGTAGATGTGGTGGGTCAAGGGGTTCACTAGGGAAGGGGTCGAAGGGATCAAAGAAAGTATGACCCCTTGAATTGGGTTCTCACATGTCACGGTCGCAAGTCTGAAACTCTTGAAGGTGTATATGGTCACCTTCATCCGTTATGGTAAGAGGGACGGTGATCTCATGGAGTAGATATGGGTCCTCTCTCGGGACGGCAATACCGTAAGAGGGGCCAAAATCAAGCTCATCGGGAACGGGGAAGAGCAACAGGACCTCGGTGGTGATATGACCCAAGGTGTACACCGAGGTAATGGACCCCAAAGCTGGGAGCATGAAGCTATGATTATAGGGTTGGTCAGACCCTAAGGTCAATATATATGTCAGCTCCCATAGACATTCTAAACTCCTTAGTAGATCTTTCACACTTTCTATGAAGCAAAAGGACTGGAAAGTGGTGTGAAAGGCGTTAATGGGTACTACTGGGAGTGCTGGGTCCATGAAGGGGTAGCAAGGCGGTCTAGGGACTAAGCCTATCTTGAACCAACTGAGTAGTGGCTCGGTGATGCATAGCTTTCCCGTTAGTAGTACGGGTGGCTCCAAATGAGGTGGCTCAGGATAAAGATAGGAAGGTAAGGTAGGTGGCAAAGGAGCTCTAGGGGAAAGGTTCCCCAGTTGGGGTGAGTGAGGCCATGGGGCAGGAGCGTTCTGTCTCGTGGGCTCATGTGGCCGTCCGACCGGCTTGGCACTTTGCTGAGAGGTAGATGCTCACCGAAGGACATCATCAAACCTTGACTCGAAGGGCACAACCTCTAGAGTGGCCTAATAAGAGTGCTCTAGAGTGGTTACATTGTGACAAAGTAATTCAAACTGGTAGTGAAGCCGCAGACCTCTCCGGAATTGAAATGCAATCGTGGTGCTCTTCTCTCCAACTCCACTTCCTAACCGGTACTCTCCGAAGTACCTAATGTACTCAGACACAGACTTGTTGCCTTGGACGCGCCTGATCGAGGCTTCAGCTAGAGTGGAGACTCGTCTAACCAGATCGTGGAGAGATCGGTTGGTAGCATCCATCCTATCATCTATGGCATTAAGCCTAGCCTCAGCACGACAAAAATATTCCCGTCTGTCCTAGTCAGACTTGTCCATCCTATCCATGAGGGTGCGCATAGATTTAACCAAGGAAGAATGCGTTGGGACTTGGGTGCATGGGTTGGCCATAGTTGTCAAAGAGATGGGAATTTGTTCCCCTAAGAGTGAGCATGCAATGGATCAAGTGCAAGAGACCCTTATCAATATTACGATGACGTCATGGTTTAAACCGGTTCCATTGAACGTTCCAATCGATTCGAATCGAATCAACTGCTCATTGATCGATTCAGACACTGATTCGATTCTGATAATATTAATTTTTTGTGAAGAATTGAGATATATTTATTTTTAATACACAAATATTTTCCCAACACATAGGATCCCATTACAGCTGACTATTATCAATTATGATGCAACAACTCTCCACCTTACAGTCTGCCTGCCTACTTCCGTGATTACTGCCCAGTGGTACTAATGCCAGTAAATTTGGTTGACTCGTTACATGGTTTGTTGAGTAGGTATGGCTCTGATCGACTCTAGCAACTCTGAATCGTTTCTGAGCAAACTCAACATATAATCTGCTAGCTCTGCTTTGAAAAGGGGTTACACTCTGATTAACCACAGTTTAACCCTGGGCATGCATTCGATTGTGTTTTGATTGCAGGTCAAGACTAACCCTTGGATGAGGTGGGCTAACCAAGAGATAATCCCGGGTTTCGAATCCCACCTCGCATGGTGGGTTCCGTCTGTCCCGGCTTGGCCTTTACCTTCCTGCCTCTGTCGCCCTTGTCGCCTGTCACTTGTCACTTCGGGGAAGGGAAACGGAGGGAGCGGCAGAAGAGCTTGGGGTCGAAGAAGGACCGGAGCAGGGACCACCGCTCCAGGTGCAGCGCGCAGCGGTCGCTTGGCTCCGCGACGCCGGCAAGACAGGAGAAGGAGGACGCGAGAGCGGACACCGGATGGACGTCCCGGATGAACGGGTCGATTGGGGGGTCGATGAGGTCGGGGGAGGGGAGCCCATGGGAGCAGGCTGTCAGGACAGGCGGAGGTGGAACCATTTGCGGCCCTGCCATGGTGGTTGGACATGGAGCATTGGTGGGGTGGGGCACCATCCTGTGAGGGACTGCGGCGATGGTGGTGGGGCTTGTCGTGCCCGGCGGAGGAGGGGTTCAGGGCGTAGTCTTGGCTACTGCCGCCCTTGCAGCCATCGGCGAGCTTGAGACTGCGGATGCTGTTCAGAATGTGGTTCTGCATCCCGGCCGCTGCCGCCGCCACTGCGTCGCCTTCCCCGACTCCCCCCCCCGACGCGATCCGTCAGCTGTCGCTGTTAGGGTTCCGCACTAGAACCATCTCCGACACGATTGAGAAGAACAACAAGAACATATAATTTGTGTGTGTGAGAGAGAGAGAGAGTGAGGGGAGCGAGAGAGAGAGAAGAATAGCATTTAATAAAAAAATCATAAACAAGGGCCCTGCTATTACAATTACTACACTCCATGCAGGGAGGGGATCACGGGGATGGGCAAACCATTACATGCACTACCCTCCCGCAGGAGGGGGGGAACAAAGGGAGGGGAAACCAAACTGCCGATCTATGCTTGCTTGTTCCGTAGCATATGCCTAGCTCCGACGTCCAATCGAGGTGCTGTCAATGCCTGGACGAATCCTGGGGGATGCCGAAGGAGGCCTGAAAGTCCAACATCGAGCCAATGTCACTGGAAGGTGGAGGAGGTCGCAGCTGATGGCCTATGCAGTTCTGCCTTGCAGGACTGGATGGCGTAGTCATGATGCATCGACAGGTACGCTCAGTGTAGAACTCCAAAGTGATAGGACCAACTCTTGGGAGTAGCAGACAGAGAGTACTACGAACCCTAAAAAGTTGGCGGCCATCAGATCACCTCGCCGATCATGGTCGCCAAAACGGTTGGCATTAGGTTCCTGGGCAAACAGCAGGATAGGTCAATGATGGCCATGGTGGAATCTTCTATGCCAATGTCAGAACGAGACAAAAAAACTTGCGTTGGCTTTGTATCATCGAAATTCACAACTTTTTAGAAGACTGCTCGGCCCGAAACTGAGTGGAGGATGGATTATCAGGGCCGACTAGGTGGCAGTCTGTCTTGGGTGAACAGAGAGTTCTGGATCTGGCGTGATCAAGGAAAAATGGACTCCCCGGGTGGAGATGTTGTCAAAAGAAGGTGGGACCACCTCTGGTTGGTCATTGCCTCGAAGAGGAAGAACTCTCGTGAAGGGAGTCCTGGCCGATTCGCACAAGGGAAGTCGGTGTCAACGTTGCCAAGTGGCACACAGGAACAGGTGCGGTTCAGGTGCAGTTGCACAGAAATGCCTGTCGCAGTTGATGCTGTTGACGAAAGGAGGCGGGACCACTTCTGGAGTCTCACAAGCTCGAAGGAGGATGACTTTACAGAAGACACCTGAAGCCGAATCTCACCGTGGACGCTGCTAGAAGGTCTGCTAAATGAACCTCTGATGCTGACTGGTACCAGATTGTAGCAGAAAGAAGCTTCTCACTCCACTAGGAAAGGAGCGACAACAGGGCAACTCCAGGGATTGCTGTGGGTGCACTGAGCAGAGGAGAGGAGAATGTGGGTTGCAGAGGGAGAGGGAGATAGGGCGTGGGGTGCTAGTGAGGGCGGCTAGGGTTAGGTATGGGGGGGTGCACTTGGTTGGGGAAGGGAAGGGTTGAGGGCGCTCCAAGGTTTTTATGGGGGAAGGGAGATTTTTATTTCATACATATATAAATAGTCACATGTTAATGGAAAAGAGGGTGAACCGGCAGGAGCTGGTTGATTCGACGCAGAGAGAAGATGGGGAAGCACAAGGTGAACTGGCGGGGACCGGTTGATTCGACGCAAAGGGGGAAGAGAGAGAAAGAGGCCAAGTGAATTGACAGGAAGGATGATTCGATGCAGGGGATCTTCGTGCCAATGCATCTAGTTTCCTTTCCCCCATCGGATCAACTATTGGTTGTTGAAATTTTATGTTTTGATGATGTCGATACAATATGGTTTACTTGTTAATAACATCAATTTTATGTTGTAGGTGATTTGGGTCACAGAAAACTCACTTTGAATCAAGGAGGATTGGTCAGAAGTGTAAACAAAGCATAGAGTGTCGAAGCAGGACATCCACTGCCCCGATGCAGTCACGGCCACAGAGATGGTTTCTAGAAGAGCTACATCGATAGATCAGAGAAGTGCACCGACGCACCAAGTCAAGGCTCTGGTTCTAAAAGCAACTATGTCGAAGCATTATGAAGCTATATCGATGCACCAAGTCAGAAGTAAGTGCTTAAAGTAAGCTGGTCGAAGGATCTAGTCTCATACTGCCTTGATGCATCTGAGGAGTGCATCAACGCACCAAGCTTGGAACCGAAAATTGGAAGACTTCTAGGTCAAAGCATCAGAAGGACAAATATGTGATGTCACCAGGACAGGTCGAAGCCGCAAGCCATTGATTCGACGTATCAGTCATCAGTAGATGAGCCACTATCTTCTGCCTCGACCTGATGAACATTATGCCTCAATACTTATCATTCACTCTTTAGCACACTTAGGAAGCATTATTCTTTGATATGTCAAGTGTGATTAGAGGACTCTTAAGGATAAATTCTAATCACTTGAGTGTCAATGGAGGATACTTAAGGAGATACGCACTACAAATCTAAAGATCATCTTGAGCTCCTAGTGAACCTAGGTGAATCACGTAATGGTATCCCCGTGGAAAGTTTGGCAGGAAAATTTTCGTTACATGTGGATGATTTTTAGAGAGTTCAGATAATCATTAGAATATTTCGTCTCCACGTGGACCAATAGTTGATTGGCTGATCGGGATCTCAAATGAAAAAAGAGTGGAAGACGATGCTCTACTCTCCGCTAAAATAATAGCCACTCCATTCAAGAGAGGTTGCTGAAGCTGTTGTTGTCATAGAGAGTGAAATTCTAGAGAAAGTTCTTCCAGAAGTAGAAGAAAGAGAAACTCAGTGTGAGAGGTCTGGTACATCTGAATCAGGTTTGACGTTTTGATTGCGAACTTTGTGGATTGAGATCTGAATGGCTTGATCTTTTACCACAATACCCTTAGGGTTTCTATAGATCTATTGGGTGTTGATTTGAAGGGTTTTAGCGTGGGCCAAGTGGTCTTGTCCTGCTGGTTTCTCTTGGGTATATGTAACTCACGATTTGCTCCGACGGGAATTATCCTTGCACTAATATTGTTCTATCTCTTGTAGGGAGAGGAGCTGAGGGCGTCGCCACCAGCTGGAGGAGGAAGAGAAAGAAGAGGAGACCGCCAACAACAAGCCTTATTTGTCGATCCGATCCAACTTCGAGCACAGCTGCTGAAGATACTTTCACCTTGGGCGTCTCCTGCGATCGTAGCAAGCTTCCACTCCGCAGATAGATCTTCCGGCACACCCCACTACTCCTTTGAGAGGGTTTCACTGTAGATTTGAGGGGGATTTCTTCTTCACTCATTTCTATTCTCCTATTTGAGCGTAGATTACGATTTGGGTGTTCGTTGTATATCCTCTTATTTCATCAAACTTGGAATATTGTAGTGTGTGGGCGGAGCTGCGACTCCGCGTGTGTGGTTTTATTATGGGGAAAGTTTCCCCGTGTTTGGTTGTGTGTAGTCGGAGCTAGGACTCCATGTGGTTGTCAAGTCTAGGGCATGTTCCCCGACATTGTGTGTGTGTGTGCTGCGGTGGTAGTGTTTTGGGGCTTGTCCCCGTGTGGATATTACTGCGGAAGCAGCGTGTGTGTGGTTGGGGTTCATCCCCGTTCGGCTACGGTTCATAGCGTGTAGTGAAGCCTCACTGGGTTCGGTGAGGGGTGGATGTAGGGAGTCCGTCGTGGTCCCGAACCACCTAAAAATCTCATGTTCCGTGTGTATGCCTGTGCAATTGTCCATTTCTTCTATCTCCCTTCACAGGTCTATTATATAGATTTTTAATTCACTGCATCATCGCACCCTGCTTCATCCGCTATCTGTGTTGGGCTTGATTTTTTTGATTAGTTATATTATCTATCCGTGTGAGATCGAGAAGATCGAGAGAACTCCTTTAATCTCACTTGTGGTTAAGTAAATTAACGCTATTTACTTTGATTCCGCTGCGATTAGTTTGGAAAGTTAAGATTGTTTTTAAAATCTACCATCTCGGTAAGGGGACAATTCAACCCCCCTTCTTGTCCACCATCTACTCTGGGCCAACAATATATACAATGACCACAAGATATTGATCTATGATCAATTAAAAGGAGTATATCACCTAGTTGAACATGAGCCCATAGCTACGGAATGCTCCCGGCCCTCCACCCATGGCTTTAGATTCATACAGACTCCTCTTCAACATGGAACAAAGGTGTTCGGATTCAATCCGATGTAAATAAACACCGACTGCTTACGGTCGGTGGGGAAAGATGTCCAGTACATGACTCCCCACAATCACCTGCACACTTGCACCGATGGAACATCCTCTCTCTCTACGTGTCGCCAGTTTCCAGAGCTCACGTACCACGTCCTGGCGACGCTTCCTAGTCAAACCTTAGTTCCAAAGGTGATTGTCGAGAAATTGACTGGCACGCCCACATCCTAGCCTTGTTTCCCCAAATTCTTGAAACCTCCCATGCCATTCGAGTCCCCCTCGGCTCTCTGTAAAAGGAGAGTGCCTGGTACCGCCGTGAGAAGGATACGGCTATGGGAGGGGATCCCCGAGATACGTCAAACTCTTGTGTCTCCCCCTATTGCCTTATCCCGTCCCTCAGTCCAGTCACAGAATACCCCACATCCGGGTCACTGATGGTCCACATTCCCTGCAGATTTGCCCCTGAAAGGTGACAAAAAAGATGGAACGCCCGGTGGGATGTCTCTCGCCTTCCTTCTTTTTGCCCAAGAGAAGCCTATGCCAGCCCTGAAGTTCCGATGCCCTTTTTCCTGTCCTTGCATGAGAGGTAGAGGAGGGCACTCGCTGGCACTTTCCAGCAGCTTCTAGTTTGTGTTCTGACTACCAAACCACACTCGGCGACCGTCAACGACTATCGCCTCTACAGCATCCAACACTCCAGCAACCATGGCAGCCGTCACCTACGGTCCCATCGTCATCGCCACCCATGTGCAGGTGGGCTACATGGCGGTGCCGATTGCCTTCGGCAGCTTTGCCCCAGTCATTAGATCACCCTACTTCCTTGGTGTGGTCCCAGTGGTTGCTCCGCTGCTACCCCCAACACCTGTGCCTGCCAGCGCGGTGGACGCACGATAGCCGCTTCCATCATCAGTGACTCACTCGAGCGTCAGGCCTGTGCCTTCCATTACCGGCAGCTGTAGGGGTCCCAGATCAATTCCTGCCCGGGCAAGCGACATCCCTCAGGCCCAGTCTTGGCGGACTTCCAGCATGGGCCCCGCGCCTCAAGCTTCGGCCACTATTACAGCATCTTACTCAAGCCTTCAACCCCGAGCCCCAGTCAAGCCGGCATCTGATACTAGTTTCTACCCCCGGGTGCCTAGCCTCTCAGCATCCTACTCGGGCATCCAGTCTTGAGTCCCAGCAGAGCCAGCTCCCCACACGGGTTTTCTCACTCGAGGGCAGCACTCCCCAGTACTTTGTTCGGCTCTCTCCGCCCGAACCCCTGACAAGTGAACATCTGGCCCAGGTCCCAACCATGGGTTCGAGGCTCCCCAGCACTCAGACCGGGCACACAACCCCAGGATTTTTCAAGGTTAGTCCCTAGTGTGGACTCTCCGCATCGGGCCCCGGACCTCTCAGCTCCACTATGGGGTTCCGTCCCCTACCACTCAGTAATGTCAACTACCAGCACTGGTCTTCCTGTATGGGATGCAGTAACTCCAATGTTGGCCATGGGTCCTCTATCCCACTCTCCAGTCTCGCCAGCACTCGATATAGGCTCACAGCCTCAGGTTGCCGGCACTCCAACACCTCCTATAATGTCAGTTTCCAGTGCAAGAGTGTCGCATCGAGCATCAGCAACACTTCTATCGGCACGGGCGAGTGCCTACACTTGAGTCGCTTGGCCACCAGCGCCCAACACGGACATCATACCCTGGGGGCCGATCCCAGTATTCTCAGCTGACGGTCCTATGCTGCCAGCAGCTGTAGACCAGGTCTTCTCGATTTGTCACCTTGGAGCAGGGTCTTCCTTGGCTCTCCAGAAGAAGCATCGTCATGGCCGTAAAGACAGGCGACTCGCCACTACAACCAGTAACTTCGGTAAGACCATCCTTGTCGGTGACTTGCAGATTCACCTCAATGGGGGCAAATGAATCGTACCCTAGGAGTGGATCATCCCCACGGTCCCCACCTCTAACCGCTTCAGCCTCCTACAAAAAATGTGAGAGGATAAAGTGGAACTCAAATCAGCAGGTGCCACGACAGTAGTCCGGAGGCACCCACACCAGCCCAATACGCGAGCTCCCAAGTCTTGTCGGAGAAACAACAACAAGGGAGACCAGCAACCCAACTTGAGAAGAATCTGGGTCACCCCAGAAGAAGCTCAAGCTGTTCGAAGGGTGCATCTCAGAAACCCCTTCGAGCGCTCAGACATAGCATCACACAAGATGCTGCAGACTCCACCACAGTGCTGTCTGACGATGCCCAGCCATCCAATGTCTCTCGCCTAGGTAGGCAGAGGCAAAGACGGGCTCGTTCTGGGTCTTACCAGCACCCAGCCCCGAGCTCCCCTCAAGTCGACATCACGGTGGAGGCTCCTCTGCAATGCACCTTGGTCTTTGACAGACTGGGGGCACCCGTCCATCTGGAGAAGCATTCCCAGAGGAAGCGAATAGTCTAGTTCATTAATGAAGTAGTCAGGGTGTTCGCATGTTACGCCACCAGACACCAGCTCGAGACTCTGTCTGATGATCTAAACCAGCCTATAGCCTAGCTCAGGAGGCCTCGTCATCAGACTTAGCCTCTGACCCTGGTAGACCACGTTGACACTTTCGCTGGACCTAAAACATCAGAACGAGTGGAAGAAGTTTCAGCAAAGGACCATGCCGCTCCTATCAATGTGAAACCAGTCAGCAATGATCCTCCAGCAAATGAGGTTCAAGAGGTGACTCTCGAGACTCTCATGAAGGAGAACCAGCACTTGAAGGCCCTCCTGCAGGACCTTCTTCAGGAACGAGACCTTCATCCTCAGCCACCTGCTAGGCCTCAGGCTGAAGCGCCAACTCTACCAGCTGGGCAAAATGGTGCCAATGCCTCTGCACCAGTTGCTCGAACCCCTACAGCAACCGAGTTCGGCACGCCCCTGTCGAAGCTCAACCACAGCCATCCAACATGCTAGATGATCAAGTGGATCATCGAGACAAAGCTCACCTAGTATGAGGAAGGGATAGATCTCTACAGCATCCCCTACCTACTGCATCACTAGTTGAAGAAGCTTCCTTCGGAGTACGCCAAGCCACCAAAGCTACAGAAGTTCAACGAGCAGGGGTCTCCACATGAGCATTTGGCCTATTATATTACGGCCATGGGCGAGCTAGCATTGGATAAGTCGTACTCCCTCTACTACTTTGCCACCTCACTCACGGGAACGACCTTCTAGTGGTATTCCCGCCTGAAGCCCAACTCAGTCATCGACTGGGCAGATCTTCAGAAGAAGTTTCTCGATCATTTCCAAATGGTCGAGCGAAAGATCTCCCTAGCTGAGCTCTGCTCTCTTCGACAAAAGAAGGGCGAGAGCGCCCTCGACTTTATCAAGAAATGGTGAGACATCAGCATGAGGTGTGTCAACCCACCAGTCCAAGAGGATGCCATTACCATATGTCGCCGAGGCTTGGCGACTGAGGTCTCAAAGCCTATTCTCAGGCGGATCTAGTTCTGTCCAGACAGATCTGAGGCTGAGAACAGCCCGGTTCTAAATTCCACTAGTGAAATTACGGCCCTGATAAAATTCCTGGAGTCACATAGGGTCGAAGTATTTCGAGTTAGCTTTCCAACCGCACCAGCCTTACATTGATCTGACGCCAGGGCTGATCGCAGAAAAATTTCTTGTCAGAATGCGCAGGGCTGAAACAGCAGCTCAGATCTAAGGGCAGCAAGCTTCAACGTGACGGTCGGAGCCGCCCGGCTTCCTCCCAGAGTTCCAGCCTGGCCGCTGTCCCGGGGATCACCTCTCGAGGAGTCCACTTTGCAGCGGGACCCACCCCACCAGATCTAGAGGACCGAGCAGCATGTGGACCCCACCAACTCGTGGAACGTGTCGTCCAGGTAGCACCGAATCGAGACTTTTCAGCACTGGTGGAGTGACTCCAAGATGCTACCCGTCAACCCACTGTTCAATACTCCCGGGTCCTACATGTAACCTATTACCTCCCTGCGTGGAGTGGGTTTCAAGTTTGTAACTCAGTAAATTTGTTTAACCGGGAGTGCGACTTTGGCCGGGGTTGTCTTCCCCACGCCGGGTGAGTGGAGGTAACGATCTCAACTTCTTGGCATTTACTTTCCTAGTATATGATCGTATGCTGCTGCTTGAGAGTGTTAGAAATCTAGCCCGTGAGTTCATGTCACCATTGTGAGAAAGAGAGTGAACCCGTCCCGTGACTCGATCTGAGCACGGAAGTGAGCTGACCACCCTTGACTCTACCGATTACTCAACCACGCGGATCCACGCTTTCCCTCGCTTTGGGGCGACGAGTGAGCTCACATTTCTGTTAACGATGTATAGCCCACATGAACTCTTAGTGTCGGGCCAAGGTTTCTTCCTTATTCGTGTGTCGCTGGTCGCGTCAACACTTAGAGTCTGAAGTTCACATCCATTGGCGTCAGGTCACTCAGTCTGTCCCGCATCAGTTTGGTATCAGAGCAGGTGAGTCTAGGGTAGCCATTTTCAAAAAAAAAAGTATTTTAAATTACACTGCATCCCCAATACTCCGGTATATCAAAAGATGTTACTGGAAGGTTAGGTTACACCTATCCGGAAAGTAGCCCTCGTGTTGAGTCGGACCTTCGGGTTAAAGCCTCAGTCACGTACTAGAGATTGGGTTATGTCTAGAGTCTTGAGTCTAGAGTGTCTTGTCTTAGTTTTCATTTGCATGCCCACCCTTAGAGGTACCCCATACTGGGGTGGCACTCTCTCGCTTTCCGCGGTGGGCACACTAGAAGTTGTGTGCAAGTTTGGCTCTCGGCTCACCGTCCGATGGGCATTCAAGACAATACGAAATCAACAAAGCATGTAACCAGCCAAGGGGTAGCAGTCGCTTACCTGACCGGTGTGAAAGCACTGATCCCGATCAGAGACGAGGACGAGCGGGGAGGCGTGGGTACGCACCCCCACGCTGCGGCGATGGCGCTTGACCTGAAAATGAAGATAGCTACAGCACTACACCTCACGCAGGAGGGGGGATCTTGGGGTGGGGGTTAAGTGGTTACAACCAAAATACTACCTCCACGCAGGGAGGGGCCTTCAGCCGGAGCAAGAAACTAGATGTGTCAGACTCCACGTCGGTGCTGCCAACCTTTGGAATCACAGGATAGTCGGTCGAAGAGTACGCCGCCACGGATGCTCCCGAACTCCAAATGGACCAAGACCAAAGCCAAAACACTCCGATCTGGCCCAAGAAGACGCTCAAATTTTCTAGATTAACCTTGAGATGGTCACTGGCTGGTGCAGATCTTGGAACAGGGCTGGATAGTACAGGTGCTTACTATTTTCAGAGTGTTACTGCTAGAAGATGGAGGCGCCACGGGCAGTCCTGAACTCAGATGGAGGCGGGGCTGATACCGTGATGACCACAGATAAGTCTTCTTTTAGATGGGACTGACGGAAACCTCATAGGACGTCAGGGTTGATCGTACTGGCTAGAAGAGTGGAGGTGGGTCCGCTCAAGAATAGAGGAACCAACCTGGCGCGACTTCGGTAGAAAATTCGGAACTTCTGATGCGGGGGTCCGAACTTCGTTCCACTTCTTGATGTTGATAGAGGACTGGTAGAAGTTGCTCTCAGCCAAATTGCACGTCCAGATCTGCCAGGGAGTGGTCGTGGAGGAAGCTTTTCTAGGAATCTGGTTCTCTCCCTGGGAGTTCTTGCGCAGTTGTGGGAGAATCGCTCTCGCAGACCGCTCAGAGCTCGTACGAAGATGAAACCACCTCACTTGGAAAGCCCTCTAGACGACCTTTCTAGTGGTATATGGTTTGCCACCATAAGAGTTGGGGAAGTGCCAGAGAAGCTATAGTTTCCAGGACCCTTGCTATCTACCTGTGACCTACCACCAGAGCTGCAACCTTGTGGTGACCAATGGAGTAAGAAGGGGAGGTTGCACAGCAAGGGGTTGATGGCTAATGGTTATGGGAGTGGGAGGACGTGGCTGGGGTCTCTTGGAGGGCTGAGGGGATAGACTGACGCGTAAAGATGTACCTTTTGTCTGGTCAGACCAGTGTGAGCAGAGCTTTGTTGAATTGAAAAGGCTTCCCACTTCTTCTCCAGTGCTGGTGTTACCTTATGGCTCGGGTGGATTCGTGGTTTGCATGGATACTTCTCAAGTAGGTCTGGGTACAGTGCTGATGCAACAAGGTAAAGTTATCACTTATGCATCCCGGCAGTTGAAACAGCACAAAGAGAACTATCCAACACATGATCTGGAGCTTGCAGTGATGATCTTCGCACTAAAAATCTGGAGACAATATCTGTATGGTGAGAAATTTGAGATTTTTACCGATCATCAAAGCTTGCAATATGTGTTTTCACAAAAAGATCTGAATCTCAGGCAGCGCAGATGATGGAATATATGAAGGATTATGACTTTACTCTCTCCTATCAGCTAGGTAAAATGAATGTTGTGGCTGACGCTCTGAGTAGGAAAGTGCAAGTTAGTCATTTGCTGATTCGTGAATGGAAATTGTGGGAACAGTTTTCTCGTGAAACTTTCAGTGTGGACATTCCTTCTAATCCAATGACAGATGTGTGTGCCAGTCTTGTGATGACTTCAGCTCTTTATCAACAGATTAAGGAAGCTCAGCAGGTATATGATGAGTTGGTAGTCAGCTTTCGTGGCAGGCTTTATGTTCTAGCTGCTGATGAATTGAGGTATGCAATTCTAAGTGAAGCCTGGTGGTTAGGTATGAATAGAGATGTTGCTGTATTTGTCTCTAAGGTCTTGATATGCCAACAAGTAAAAGCTAAGCATCAAAAACCTAGTGGAATGCTTCACCCGTTGGAGATTCTGATGTGGAAATGGGATCATGTCATGACAGATTTTGTTGTGGGTTTACCTTGGACTTCTCAGGGCTTCGATGGTATCTGGCTGTTGGTTGATCGCTTGACAAAGATAGCTAGATTATTGCTGATTAAAGTTGCCTGGAGTGTGTAGAAATTGGCCGAGCTTTATGTTGAAAAGATTGTGCCATTGCATGGAATTCCTGTTTCACTTGTGTTAGATCGTGACCCACGTTTCACCTCTGGCTTCTGGCACAATTTTCAGAAAGCATTGGGCATAGAGTTAACTTTCAGTTCAGCGTATCATCCACAGTCTGATGGTCAGTCAGAGAGGACGATTCAGACTTTACAAGATATATTGAGATCGCGTTGCCTTGACTGGCAGGGTTCGTGGAGTCAGCATTTGCCACTTGTTGAATTTGCTTATAATAACAGTTATCACTCCAGCATTGCAATGACCCGGGGACCGTCATAAATGATAGAATTGTCCCGCGGCTTGCAATCACTTGTAATCGGGCTCTCATGCCCCCACATAAACACCTTTCACAACATCTAAGTCATGTAATCTAGTCATGGAGTGGATCCCCCTCCTCACTGGAACCACTCTCTCTGCCCCCAGTTGTCCCTATTGTATTGCTGTTGCCCTGTCGCTGTTGCACGGATTAAGCCCTCTCGACGTCGCGGCTCCTAGGGTCCCTGACTCTCTCTTTGGCAGTAGAAACAAAGGTGTTCAGGCTCCGCCTGATGTAAAATAAACACCGACTGCTTGCGGTCGGTGGGAAAAGACGTCCAGTACATGACTCCCCACAGTTGCCTGTGCACTAGTACCTGTGAAACCTCCTTCCCTCCACGTGACACACACGTGCTCACGTGCCGTGCCTTGGCGGAACATCCCCAGTTAAACATTTGGTTCCACAGGTGATCGTCGAGAAATCGACTAGCACGCCCGCATTCCATCCAGCCATCCTAGTTCTAGTCTTCTAGAATGATTAACCATACGCCACTCCTGCAGTGCATTCCTATCGTTCTTTCCACCTTCAGTTCAATACCCTTGTAATTCCCGCGTGTCAAGTCGACCTATCTAGGCCTTCCGTAAAAGGCGAGTGTACACCCCCGTCGCGAGGAAAAGAACCATAAAGGGAAATTCCCCACGGTCGCAAACAGTCATGTTTTCTTTTCCTTCCTTAGTTTAGTTCTCCGGACATATCGCATCCTTGTCAATCATTCCAGGTGGCTAGTTCGGCATTTTCGGGAGAATTCCTATCACTTGTTGGTTGTGACGGGTGTCTTTTGCCTTGATGCCCGCTTTTCAGTTCTCTCTACTTCATCTCTCCTTCATCTCCATTTCACATCGTTGTCACTTTCACTCCATCTCCTTTCCATTTAACCTCCGTGCCATTTTCGCTCGCTCCCTTGCAAAGTGGACATCAAGGAGGGGCATCTGTTGACACATGTTTTAGCCCGCAAGTTACATCATTTCTCTTATTCATCATTTTTGATGTCCCGATTTACCCATTATTTTGGAGTCTTCCTTGGGAAGATTTCGAGCCCATTTTCATTGTTCCATTCTCTTTGAGCGTTGGAGATCATGATTCCATTGAGTCTTGGAGCTTATTTTATCAACTTCTGACTTCCAAGTTGACTTACGGCCTATTTAGGTCAACTTTCATCAAGCATTCGGCTCTCTTTCACTGCATAGTTCTGAACGCAACCCTTTTTCATCTCCGAGCCAAATGGAAGCTGTCATGGCTCGCGTGGTGCTCCGTGTACGGTGCCGGTGGCTCGCTGACCCGGACCGCTCATATGCTCGGGTGTCCGCACCACTTTGCAACCTTCCGCACTTCCAGATAAGCCACTACCTCTGTGTTGGTCCAAGACTTCAGCTTCTTCAGATAAGAAGGTTCGATGTTGAGGATTGGCTCTAACTGGGAATCCAAGAATCGGCGTTCTGCGACAGACCAACATTCTCGGTGGAAATTTCTATAAAACCCCATCCGCGCATTCCACCACTTGATATACTCCAGAGTGACTCGGGGGAAGCGAGCAGGGGGTGGAACCCTGAATGATACATCCTCCCGACGGTGGAAGTAGTCCCACCATGCACGAGCCTCGTCGTTGGCCACCTGGCCGGCTCTGTGCCTATTCAGCAACCCAAATTGTATGGAAGAAGGGATGTGCTGATCATAGCCAAAATTTCGACTGAACCTGAATGGATAGTACGGCTCCAGCCACAGGATGCCGCTCTTCCGAAAGATAATGACGCTTGGTCTAATAGCCAGCGCCCAGTCAACCAGCTTTGACTCCAGGATCGGCCTCGTGCACTTGGCACTAGAGATCGGATGAATATATTCCTATGTCCCCGACAGACTACACTGCCTCATCTTGTGCACAAGGGGGCTGGAATGAGCTGCCAGGCTCAAAAAATGTAGAACTCCGGGCGAGTCTGTGGGAACCTTGGTCAGTTTGCCCCTAATAGCGAAGAGCTATTCTGCCACTAAAGACAATTTGGCACTTGCAAATTCTATCATCCTCGGGACAAGGTGAGATGACTATAACGCCTGAGGAGTAGCTTCCGAGAATAGGGTGCAGACCCAAGCATTGAAGAATTGTAATGGGCCGACGGTCCACAAATTCCTGGGAAGATGGGTCCTGTGCAAGTCTCCCAGCATTTTGTAGATCATGCATAAAGCCACTAGGCAAAGGGATAGCTTCGTACCCCAAGCCATCAGACAAGCGAGGTAAATGGCCTCTGCCCTGATCACGCTCTCGTCGCCTTGCGGGAGAGCGAAAGAACAAATCCAATAGGTCAAGTATGCAGCACAATGCGTGACTGCATCAACACCAGTGGGGTTCGGGCCTCCTTGTTGACCCCCTTTCAAAGTGGACAGGAAGGTGGCCTGTCGCCGGACCCTCTTCTTCCGCCTCAAGGCATTTGGTACTACAGTGGGAAAGTCCTCGTACTTCTTCTCCCCACCGAAGAAATGCTGGAGCCCAACCTAGGGTCGTCCACCCCCTCTCCCACATTCCTACTCTCACATTCAACCACTCTGCCCTGCACCAGATCACAGATAGCAATAGAATCCCATTTTGCAGAGCCTACCTTGGCATCAATCGGTGACTTCTGGAGGAATGCCATACATCGACGGAAAGCTCTCCCAATTAGCTTCGACGCCAAGGTGATCCCGCCTTCATCAGAGTTCGTGGCTGTTCGGGAGGTCCATTCTCGTCGGAGTGCGCATCTGACATCCGTGGGAAGACTAGAGCCCTGCTGTAGAAGCTGCTACGCCCACACCCCAACTCCCCTTGGTGCGCCATTTGGCTGGGGTGTTCCTATACTAGTCTTCTATCCAACGCCACTGGCGGAGTCTCATTTGGAGTCCGGAGGTGTCTGTTCCAATTTTTCTTCCTCGGGTGCGCAGGTCAGTTCACTCAGAACTAGCACCGGTACCCCGCCACTGTTCACCCTATACCTCCCCACTCTGACCTCCTCTGGTGCCCTTCCTGGTTGGAGAACGAAGAAGACTCATAAATAGACGCGCTCGCTTTGGTCCCGCATTGACGACGAGAGTGATCGTGACGACGCTGCCTTCCTGAGAGTCATCCTCCACAGACTGTGCAGAAGTAGTCTGGCCTACAGCTAGAAATGGCTTATAGAAGCTGCTACGACCTCAACTCTACTCCTCTTGGTGCGCCGCTTGGCTGGGGCATTCTCCTACTGGTCCTCCTTCCAACCCAATCGACGGAGCCTCATTCAGAGTCCGGAGCCATCCGTTCCAAATTTTCTCTCCCAGGTGCGCAGGTCAGTCCACACAGAATCAACACTGATACCTTGCCACTGTTCACCCTCTATCTCTCTGCTCCGACCTCTCCTAGAGGCCTTCCTGGCTGGAGATTGAAGAAAACTCGTAGACGGACACGTCAGCTTTGGTCCCGCACCATTCCGACTCCAGGAGTGCTCGTGACGGTGTCGTCTTCCTGCTATTGCACCCTGAGAACAGTCCCAATCAGAGTAGAGCCACCCTACCCTAGAGTCAGCCACGACCAGCGATAACTCTAGGCCATTCCCCAAAAATTCTAGAGACTTCCTGAGCCAGACAGTGACGTATTGGCACTGGTTTCGACGTCATCCGAGTTCGCTACAGACCGTGGCGCCATCAACAGAGACTATCGATCAGTCCATTCCAGAAGCTGGTAGAACCGGCCGAATGGTTTTCTCGGTAAACTAGTGATCTTCTCCCCACCCTGCCTGGCCGGCTTACCGCCAATTGATTTTTTAATTGGTCAATAGATCAACCTATTCACCCCCTCCCCCTCTAGCTTGATCTCCGGTCTCCCAACACGGGTTTGGTATCAACAGCTCGCTGAGTCGAGCCAGACTCTGGCTCTCATGTCCGCACCAATTCTCTCCGGGTAGGAGAAACTCGACCCCGTCGAGTAAGGGTCCGAGTCACTCTGGTATCGATCCAGTAGATCTAGATCTATCCTCTGTAACTCAACCCGGGTGATCCAAGTGTCATCGAATGCGGGCCGTCCCCTCCAATGCACCAAGTAGCGTTGGTACACTCCACCCCGGGTAGTCGTTACCTGCTCATCCAGTATATGCTCTATCTACTCACGCTGCTGAGGTAACAAGGCTGGAAGTGGATGCTTTGGGGTGGTGTCACTCACAAGGGGTGGAGACGGCTCAAATGGCTCACTAGGTATCACCGCTTGGTCCCTATAAGCGACTAGGTCTGAGATGTTGAAAGTGGAGCTAATCCCATAGCTCTCTGGAAAATCTACAACATATGCATTAGAACCAACTCATTTCACTACTAGGAAAAGATTGGCACTGTGATCTTATAACTTCTTCACTGTTCTCGAGGGAAATCATTCAGGTCTGACCCTGATCATGACATACTCGCCCTCTTGGAACTCAAGATGGTGTCTGTGGGCATCAGCCAACTCTTTGTACCGTGCGTTGCTGGTATCAATAGGACGACGTACATGCTCATGTAACTACCTAATGTGATCAGCGAAGGACTCCGCTGACTCGGACACACAGGTATCTGCGGACAACCAATGAGGGATGGTCATAATAAAGTTTACCAAAATCATCATAAAATAATCGATAAATTGTAATACAAAAGAAAAGGAGGAGTGATGATTTTGAAATTTTTTCTATTAGGTGGGAGATGGGACCAAGTCTATGGGCTTCATAGGTCTACGGCCAGTAACAATCTCAAAAGGGCTCATGCTTGTAGACCTATTGACCGAGTCATTGTAAGCAAACTCTGCTAGTGGTAGGACCAAGTCCCAATCCCGGACACGACCACAGACTAGACACCTAAGAAGATCCCCCAAACTCCTATTAACAACCTCAGTCTGACCATCGGTCTGGGAGTGATATGCAGTGGAGAATTTTAGTTGGGTGCCCATCATGTGCCATAGGGTTTTTCAGAAATAGCTAGTGAATCGTACATCCCTATTTGACACAATAGTATGAGGGAGGCCAAACCTGGAGACACAATGGGAAAAGAATAGACGGGCAACTCCCGGCCCAAGGAGGGATCCCACCTCGTCTGGTCGCCCCTCTCTCCCCATCCATCAACCTAGCTCATTCTCCTCCATCCCTCCCCCTCCACCTAGTGTAGAGAACCAACAACACCCCCCTGCACCCCTTCCCTCTTCCTACACCTCCACCACACCCTAGCTACCTTCCACACCTCCGTCACAACCCCTCCCACCACTCCTCCATTCCCCTTCACCATTCTACAACTCCTCACCCTCTTGCTATGCCCACTTGGAGCTGCACCAGTGGACCTACCCGTGACTGAGGAATCTTGCAGAGAGCCAGCAACTTGTAGAGCCAGCCATGACTTCATCCCCTGGAAGCACAAAGGGCACCATCGGAAGCTTCTCCCAGTCCTCTTCACAATGGTGGTGGTCTCGTCCCTGTCTGAGTTCGTGGCTGCCCAGAGGAGCCGTCATCACCGGACCGCGCACCTTCTTCGTGACAGTCATCCAGAGACAAGTTGTAGAGGCTCCCACGGCCATCCTCCTGAAGTTCTTGAAGCGGTGCTTGGCTGAGAGCTTCTACTACACGTCTCCTTCCTGTACCATGAAGTGGCTCCCCGTTTGGACCCCAGACGAGTGAGTTCCAAATTTTCTCCCTCTGGTGTGCTGATCAGTTCCCTCTAGAACTGGTCTGACACCCTGTCACTATTTGGGCCCTCGCTATCTACTCGAACCTCCTCCAGCATTCCCGTGGGTCTCTGTTCAAAGAGGGTTCAACCACAAATCCAACAACTCTAGCCACGCCTGAATCAGAGCTTGGGAGCAGCCGTGGTGGCCTCGCCTTCCTGCTACAGTGGTACAGAAGCTACCAGATCCAGAAGCCAGTGACCCTGTTCACGACTCTGCCCCGACCACCAGAAATTCCCCAAAACATCAGACGTCCTCCTGAGCCAACCCAGGAGGTTTCGCTACTGGTTTCGTCACCAACGGAGTTTGGGGGAGTGTGTAGCGGCGTCAACACTGACTTTCTATCCTCTGTTCTAGAGAGTGGACTAAATCGACGACTTCCTCAATATTAGTTCCTAGCTCAACTTTCCCCTCCCCGCCTGGCTGGCTTACAACGCCTCCCTATGGGAGGTAGTGTTTGGATGTAAATTTGGCTTCCCCTCCCCTCGTTAAATCCCCTTGCATGGGGAGTAGTGGTGTAATTTCTTAAACAGGTTGAAGCTTCACCGGTGCAACATGTGGGGAACCCACCCTTCCCCGCTCGCCCACGTCTCCGAATGGAACTGGTTTCTTTAAACCGGTCGACGTGTTTGCACGTTTGAAGGAAATTAATAATGGTCGGAGATTTATGTCTCGAAAGTCGCTGCAAAAGTGTTGGCAAACGCGGCCTAAGTATCTAGTTTCCAGCCTCCAATTTCTAGTTGCCAGTAACAGGCCAGTGCACCTTTACTCAGGCAGGCCTCCAATAACCGGCTCCCAATCTCCAGCAACAAACCACTACATCTCATAGGCAGATCGACAACAACAACTACATGAACATATCAAGATACGTTACAAACTAGTATGCCTCGAAGCTACAATACTTTCGGCGGCACCTTAGTGATCAGTCGATCGTGGCTCCCAGCCAACACATCTTAGTGAGCAATCGAGTGGGATTCCTAGTCGATATACCTCGGCGGTCAACTAGCACACTAACAGTCGACAGCATCAACATTTGGCCATACACCACAAGGGCCGGCTGAATATGATTGCAAGCCAACACGCCTCTCTGGGGGCAAGTCCAGCAACTTCAGATCAATACGTCTCGCCGAGGCAGGTCTCTAGCAACCTCAGGTCAAGACGCCTCGTCAAGGCAGAGCTCCAGCAACCTCAGGCCGACATGCTTCCCCGAGGTAGGTCTCCAGCAATGTCAAACCAGGACACCTCGATGAGGCAGGCCCCCAGTAGCACCCGGTCAACACACCTCACCGAGGCCGACCGCCAGTAACACCAGGTCAACAGGCCTTGCCGAGGCTGATCCCCAGCAACTCCAGGCCAACATGTCTCGCCGAGTCTTGCCTCCAGCAGCATCAGGCCAACACACCTTACTGTGGCAGGTCTTTATCGACGACGGATTATTGAACCTCGTCGAGGTATGACCACAACACAACTCCAGCTACAATGCCTCAGAGGTGTGACCAACCCGTCCCATAGGACGGTCGATGCCAAGCCTGGCCAATGCACCCCTACAGGTGGTCAATGAACAATGCCAGCATCCTACGGAAAAAAAATCAACCACCACAAAAAATCAACCACCACAGATTCACAGAAGTGGTAGGCCGATAGCGACCAACCACAAGCTTCACTACAAAGCCTCAATCAGAGTGGCAGCCATCTCGTCGCCAACCAGCGGTCCCAGAAGCCAAGGGATAGGTGGCCCTCCGATTCCTAAGACTGGGAAGTCTCGAACCCCCTACGCAGTATCGTCAACTACAGTCACGCTCACAGGGGAACAGATCAAGGAGTGAAAAATACTCATAGCACTCCTTGACATAGACAAGGTGGAAAACTTGAGAAAATATAAATCTCAGTCTAGAAGACCATCTGCAAGACCTCCGAGTTGTATTTCAGAGGCTCAGGCAGTATGAACTGAAGATGAACCCTATGAAATGCACGTTCGGAGTGTCGAGAGGGAAATTCTTGGGCTTCATCGTCAGATATCGGGGAATTGAAATAGACCCCGTAAAGATCAAGGCAATTCAGGAGTTACCCCCACCAAGGAACCTCTCTGAGCTGAGATCTCTACAAGGCCGCCTGACGTACATCCAGCAATTTATATCCAACTTGTCGGGGCGATGCCACCCCTTTCATAAACTAATGATGAAAGATACTCCATTTTATGGGGATGAAGAATGTCAGACAGTCTTTGACAAACTGAAGGACTATCTGAAGACTTCTCCAGTGCTCGGCGCACCGGTGAAAGGATGACCGTTGGTCCTATACATAGCAGTCGCACACTACTCCCTGGGGGCAATGCTATCCCAAAATAATGAAGAAGGGAAGGAACAAGCCCTCTATTACCTCAGTCAAAGATTAGTCAGAACTAAGGAGAAGTGCACCTACATCGAGAAGATATGCCTGGAGCTGGTCTTCACAGTCAGAAAGCTCCGACACTACATGTTGTCGCATGAAATCAAGCTAATTTTCAAGGTGAATCTGCTAAAATATATCATGTCCCAACCAGCACTTGAAGGCTGCTTGGGCAAATGGGTAGTGATTCTTATGGAGTTTGATATCTCCTACGTGTCGCAAAGGACCGTTAAAGGCCAGGCCATCACAGACTTGTTCGCTGAGCATCGAGTACCAGAAGACCATCCGCTAGAGACAGAGCTCCCTGAAGATGAGACCCTGGAACTCAACCAAGTGTAGTCCTCATTGTGGCAATTATACTTTGATGGCGCCTCCAGAATTGGCACCCCGCCAACTGGATCACCCAGGGTCAGAGCGGGGGTAGGCATAGTCCTGAAATCTCCAGAAGGAGAAGTCATTTATACATCCTGTTCAATAAACAAGCCCTGTACAAGCAATGAAGTAGAATATGAAGCCTTAATAATTGGGCTACAGATTTCTCTGTCCATGGGAATTCAGATGCTGGAAGCATTCGGGGATTCCATGCTAGTCATAAAATAGCTGGAAGGAGAATTCAATGTGCGGAAGCAAGAGCTCCTCTCTTACCACCGGCTGGCACTCTACTTGATGATAAGGTTCTACTTCATCAAAGTCAAGCATATCAATAGGGGATAGAATGCTCAGGCGGATGCCCTCGCAAAGCTGGCCAGCTCTTTGGCAATCCCGCCAGACACGAGCAGCGAGTGGTAAAAATGAGATGCGAACAGGGGCAAGAGAGAAGAGGGGCAGGAGATAGCTCTCCACCAGTCGAAGTGGCTGAGAGTGGGCTCACCTTTCTGAAGGAGATCTTTGGGTTTATATAGATGCGGGCTCCCTCCCCAAGGTAGAGGAGAAATAAGGGCCTGAGGGAGGCTACGTCCATAAGTAGAACTTTTTCCAGTCAAGAACTCTCACCTCCTCCTGATCCCTTTGGACTTCCTTCTCCTAGGTAACAGCGTAACCTCCGCTTGGATAGGAACCAGCAGTGAGGAGGACTTCGCCCTAGCCGGCCCAGGAGTCTTGATACCGAGCTAATTCACAAAGGATAAAAGGGGGCAACCCTCTCCTAGGCCGGGGCCCAGACACGTGGGCATCTACCAGAGATATTCCTCCGACCTTGGGATGACTCGGTAAAACTGCCTATAGGCATTTTGCAGAAACGGGGAGGCCTATCGGTCGGGCGACCGAGCTAAAGCTTGATAGGCTATGCGAGCCTAGGGCAGGCGGGGCCTTGTGATAAGTGGGCCCTATAAGGGCTGTCACTTGTTGGGCCTGGCAAGCCTCGATAGGCTATTTGGGCTGCGTACATAATGGGCCGCGAATCTTCCCCTCTCCACTTGCCCCCCTACTCCTAAGACAAGGATGGGCTCAAAGAGTAGAGATGGTCTTCGGCAAAGGCGGGAATTTGGCCGTCGTGAGCTGTCCCAATCTCGCTTCTCAGGGCCATAAATGTAGTTGCCCTAATGCGTGGGGGCTCGAGCGCAATGATCACATCTTTACGGCACCGATTTGAGTGCGCCGCCTCGGGATGTGCCAGGCGGCGAGGAGTTGCGACAGTTCTCTTAGGGCTGCTCGGGGCTATAAAAGCCTCCTGGCCTTCGCCCTCCCCACCTTCCCAATAAGGTTTACCTGTCTCCCCCGCTTTCGCGAGTTCTTAGGGAGACGCATGTTCCTAGAGAGGAACTAGGGAGAGCGGGAGACCGTCGGAGGCGATTCGACAACTTCCTCCCCCTGCGGTTTCCTCGGATTCGGGCGTTTCTTCGTCATCCCCCACATCCTCCATGACGGAGCGTAGTGAGGACATCCACGGTCAAGAGGTGGAGCAAGGAACAGGGAGTTCCGCCGCGGCGTTATGCCACCAGCATCGCACTAAGCTCACGGAGGCGGACGTGAAGGAGCTCAAAGTCCGCTTCCAACTGCCCTGGCAGTATGCCTTCTACCCCTGCCAACCACATGAGTCCAGCCTGAGCACTCGCAGGGGATCCTTCTATAGTTACCTTCTTGCCTGGAAGTGCGACTTCTGTCTCCCCCTCCACCCTTTTGTCGTCCAGTTACTGGCCTCCTACCTACTGGCTCCCGTCCAGTTGGTCTCCAACTCCTATACCTTCATCTTTTCCTTCATCATTTTGAGCGACAAATGCGGCCTTCCCCTATCCCTCGACCTCTTTCACGCTTTTTACGAGCTGAAAGAGCACGGCCAAGAGGGTTTCTTCTTTCTTCAAGCTAGGAGGGGGATGAGTTGCATCACTTTCTCCCCCAGGGATTCCTCGCACAAAGGGTGGAAGGCCCAATATTTCTGGGTAACGTTCACCAAGAGCCACTCTTGGAACTTCCCGGTCCAACCGAACTTTCATCCGACACTTCCTTTGAGGCCCACGGCGATGTCCCAAGAGGTCGAAGACGGCATTAAAATCCTTCAAAGCCGCAAGCAATCGATCGTGGAACTTATGTCCGAGGCTAACCTTCAGCGCTATACTCACGTCCCCTTGCTTGCAAGAGTTAAGAATTCGAGGGAACCGGGTCTACTTTCTTGATCCTGTCAGCCTTCCCTTGACAAATTCTTTTTTGGTTTGCAGACACTACTCGCAGTGCAGGGGAAGACCGGCTGGCCGAGACCGCATCCGAAGAGGGGGCTGTGGATGAACCGGTCGCGATCGCTCGGGACTCTCCTCAAGCAGCTCGAGAGATCGAGGGCCCTTCTGCTACCCGAGACAAGGGCAAGCGGGCCCTCACCGGGGAGGAGCTAGAGCGAAGGAGGTCCAAACGAAAAGATCCCGAGCAACAATTGATGCTGGCCTCCATGAAGGCCATGGCCGCTGGGGAGAGCAGGCGAAAGAAAAGGAGGGTTCCTCACTCGACAAGGGCCCTCCATCCTAAGTGCCACCACCGAGTTCTCCGGTCCTTCATGCCCCCGTTGAGGCCCCGGTGATCGAGCCTCCGGCAATTCAGGCCCCGATCGAGGGGGCCATCATCGAGCCTCAAGGAGGGGAGGCTGAGGTGGTCCCCTCGGTCGAATCGGACGTCAACGCCCTCGGCTCGAGGAGCCCCAGAGGGGTCCCATCACCACCACAGCAGACGGAGGGCACTTTTGGCCCCCAATAGAGGCGCGATTCGCCATCTGGGTGTCTCTCTACGACTGTTGTCGATCGCTAGCGACCTCCTTCGTCCGGGACGAGTTTCAACGCCGCTCCTCCAAGGCACTCTTGGATCGAGTCATGGAAGGGGGTCTCTTCAGGGCCCAACTGGGGGCCGAGGTCATGGACCGCCTAGCGCAAGCGGAGAGAGGTGAGGCTGCAGAAGCTCAGGCCCGCGCCGAACTTGATCGGAAACTCACCCTTCTCACTTTCAAGCGTTAAGCACTTCGCTCGGAGACGGCATCACTCCGTTCTCGGGCCCGAGCGGAGCAAGAGGAAGTGCTATCCCTTACGGAGCAACTATCCGGTACTCGGCCGAGCTCAAGAGTGGGCTCCTAGAGAAAGAGCGCCAAGCTCACGAGGCGAGCTTGAGGCTATGGGAGGCTGAGCGGGCGGAGCTCAAGGGCCGCTTCCTGACAGCAGAGCGAGAGAGAGCGGAGGCCGAGGCTAAGTTGGCAGAGGCCAAGGAGAAAATAGAGGCCTGGGTGGCGGAAGCTGAGGCAAAGGTGATAGAGCGATACTTGGCCTCGGAAGAGTACCGAGAGGCCCTGAAGAAATCCGCCTTCGCCTACTACCAGTCGGGTTACAAATGCGGGCTGAGGAAGGGTTTTGCACAGGGGTGCCTGGTGCAAGCCCAGGCCATCGGCGAGCTCATCGTTGACTTCGAGCAACAGTACGACTCGGGCGACGAAAGCATGACCCCCTCCTTCCACGCCAGAGTCTGATACCTCGGACAAAGAGGTCGAGGGTTCCCCTGAACCTCTGGGGGAAGAACAGCCACCCCCAACTGCTCCAAGAGAACACTCGGTCGAGGTAGTTCCCACACAGGTGGGGTCAGTGCTCGAGCCGGTGGATCCCTAGGAGACCGGGAGATCGACCGTAGAAGTGGCGCCGAACACCGAGGACCTTCAAGCTTCAAGAATGCGATCGACCCCTTGATCCTCTTCCCCGATCTCATTAGACTGAGATCGATTTGTCCTTTGGCCTTTCTCTCCTCACCGTATGTAATCCCTTTTGTACTCCCTTTCCTTCCTTTGCTTTATATATAAAAGAAACCATTCAACCTGAAAAACTTTGACTGAGTGTCGCTCACCATCTCTGCGAACGTCAGCGTCGATCTTCTCGTAATCGACTATTCTGGCGGTATGCTTGGCGCGCAAGGCGCCTCTGGTGGTGGCAGTACTTCTTCTTGCTCCTCGAGCTCGGGTCCGATTTCATCCGGGGAGGACATTTGAGAAATGGTTCCTCTCGGATCTCTATTAGAATTTGGTCGGGAGGAGCTGTCAGGGGCGTGTAGTGGCGATGATTGCCCCTTTCTCTTTCTGGGTGATCGCGGCGGTCTCCGTCGCGTCGCTCTCGCTTATTCCACCCTTCTCATGATGAGTCGACGGGTCTCTTTTGGTCAAACCGATCGGTTTCGACCGCGCGGCCCAAGGCCGCAATGTTCTCTTCGCAGCGCGCGTGTTTCTGCGCTAGGGCGAGGAGGTCAAGAAGGGTTGCCAGGGCTTCGACTTCCAGTGCACGTCGGAGGATGTGGTCCCGCGTCCCCTGGGTGAGTGCGGTAGCTGCGATGCTGACGTCAAAGTGTGGGATCCGGAGTGCCTCCGCGCGAAAGCGGGAGATGAAGTCCCACAACCTATCTTCTTTCCTCTGCCTGAGAGCGAGCAGGGTCACCGCTGACTTAGCCACCTTTCAGCAGCCTATAAAGTTCTTTTTGAACAGTTTCTTGAGCTGCTGGAAGGAGGAGATGGTCCTAGCCGGTAGGGACTCGAACCACGCCTGGGCGTTCTCCCGAAGAGTCGTAACGAACACCAGGCATTTCACCATGTCTGAGGCCCGGTGGAACACCAGGTGGGACTCGAAGCTGTGCATGTGGTTAGCCAGGTCAGTGGTGCCGTCGTAGGAGGTGAACGACGGTAGCTGGATCTTTGGCGGGATGAGGGATTCCATGATCTCCGTGGAGAAGGGAGCATGAAAGTCCTGATCGTCGTCGAACAGGCCATGATTTCTGGCGGCTAGGAGGATGTCATCCAAGTATCGGACTTTGTCTTCTATCTCATCAATGCGTTGGAGCCGGCGATCCATCTCCGGGTTGGAGTGTAATGGGCTGCGCACCCTTGGTGTAGGCGTGCTGCGTGATCGTCGGGTCCTCACAACTGAGGCGTGGGAGGCCTCCCGCACTTGGCGAGGATTCCCCCCAGTCCGGGCCTCTTCGTCCTGTCGTCACTTCGGCAGGACGCGTTGGGAGTCTGCCGGAAGGTTCACAAGCTCCTGACAGAGTTTTGTCAGGGCTTGGATCTGCTGGCGGATTTCATCTAGGTCGCCCGGGGTGACTTCTTGCCGGGGGTGAGCAGAAGAAGCTTCTTGCGACCCCTGGCGGGAGACATATTAATTGCAGATTGAATGTTAAATTGGGAAGAAATAGAAATATAAAAAATATATGGGCAAATTCAGGATTTTATCTGAAGTTGAAACTGATTCATTTCTAATTCAGAAACCACTGCATAAATATTTGTTTGGCATAACATGCAAATTTTTCTAGGCACGATGCAAAAACCAACACATTGATGTGTTCGTGTGCGTGAGAGAGAGAGAGAGAGAGAGAGAGAGAGAGAGGAGTGGCTGGGTGTGTGTAGACTATAGAGAGAGAGAGGGCGAGAAGGGTGGCTGATGGAGGCACTGTAGTCCCCCTATTGCCGGAGGACCTGGTTGCAAGCTGGCCCTTCTAGACTAGAGGGGGGTTGGGAGCTTGGGCACCTTGAGTTGCCTTTCTGGGCTCAGAAAAAGTTGAGCCAGCACCTGGGCCTTGTGAATGCACTTGGTGGCCGAGGTGGCATCTAGATGACCACTATACATGTGACTAGAGTGGTATTGAACAGGTTATATTTAGAATCAAAGTGTTTTTTACTAGAGACAGAGATTCGACAAAGCTTTCTTGTGACTGTTGGACCCATTATTTTTCTCAAATTAATCGAGATAAATGAAAAGTAAATTAGTCTAATGATGGCTAACAAATGACATGGAGCCAATGCCATCATGTCAATGGGTCATTTACAAGTCCTGGAACCCCTGCCGCATATACGGCATGAAAGGACATGCCCTTGCAGCAAGCAAATAAGTCAAAAAATAGTCTGCCACACTTATGGAGTCGTCAAGAAGTGGTCCTCGAAGAACGGGTCTCCCTCTGACAACAAGTGGCGTGGAAGGAGCAAAGAAACAAAGGCACAAGAAATCTCGGAGATGTCATTTTCTTCCCCACGTGACAAAGCACAAAAACCTAGAAATAATAAAAAATGGGGGCCCTTTTATAGGGCCGCCCATCTCTCTCTCCCTCTCTTGGCCTTTGTGGTCCGGGCCTTGCGGGACCTATCCGAATCGGGTAGGTCCTGCAAGGCCTACCTTGGATCCAGGCGCCCCTCGTGGGACCTACTTGGACCAGGTAGGTCTCCCTGAGGCCTATCCGGTCTGGGTAGGCTCGTGGAGGATCTATCTAGTCCGGATAGGCCCTCTTGGTCCTATAAATAGCCCCTAGGGGGGTCCCACTAAAAAGACATGACTTACTGAGCAAATTCGGAGTTTTGAAGACTCGTGCTTTTATTTTGTGCCTTCAAGACACAAGCAAGGGTATGCTTACAAAAATATCTTTGTAATGGCCAGGGGGCTTCTTTTTCATCTTCGCCTTCCTCTCCGGCCTCTTCCCCGTCGCCGTCACCGGCTTATTCGGCTTGCTCCTCATCGCCGGCCTCTTCATCACCATCTTCTTCTTCTTCTTCTTCTTCTCCATCTTCTCCGTCTTCATCTTCGCCTTCATCTCCTTTGGTCTCTTCTTCTTCTCCCTCTGCCTCGTAGAGTGCCGCCGCGGGAGCTTCCTCGCCGGCCGCCATGGGGAGTTGCTCGATGATGTCGCCTTGTTCCTTACCAAGGTCCACCACCTCCGAAACAGTGATGCGTTGGCATTTATTGGGCCCAACCATGGTGGTGAATAGGGAGGACGGAAGCAGGATGAGGAAATGGCGTGGATGGGGGAAACTAGGGTTTCGTTGAGATTTTGGGGGAGTTGCGAAGAAAGGGAAATGAAAGAGGGAGAGTGTTGACACTCAAAATATGATGACCGATGATCAAGCCGCAAAGGCAAATGACACGACTTACAGGAGAATGGAGGCCGAAGAAAAGTAGGCCGCTGAAGCCTCTCAAGTTGCCAGCGCTTCGAGCCACCCGGAATGAATGCTAAGAACTTCGCCTCAGGAGAACTGACATGACTCCACTACCAATCGGCAGTGCAATCAAGCCTGCCCAATGATCCGGTGTCGACTCTGTCACGTCGCTACCCTACACCGCCGCCTGACTAAGGACGGTGATCTACTCGGTGGCTTCCCGCCCCAATGAAGACTCTCCTGAGGAAGAAGAACGTCATCGGCCGTTCACAACCGGAAGCTGGAAGCCCTGGCAGCAGAAGGATGCGAACACCCGACATGGGTTCAGCTTCTTGCGAAGATGGGTCCGTCAGAGGCCAAATGACCGCCGGTCTAGGCGGAATATCATCCCGCATGGGAGCTTTAAGCACGAGTCGAACTGAGCCAGAAGCACGAGTCATGGTGCCAAAGGTCATGTCAGCAGAAGACTTGGGTGCTCGAACCAAACACACATGGAGCCCAGACCAAGGCCGTACGGCAAACCAAGAGCTTCGTCAACGCCCTGCCAAGGTCTTTTAGGAACCGTGGCATGAAGAATCGTGAACGGTGGCTTCCGGAATCATTCTCGGGCCCATCGACTGGCATTCGGTGAGCGAATGAAGTGGAAATGGCCCCACAATCCATCGGCCGCCCTTGAAACGGCTCCCTCCTTTCTGGTGCGCAAAAGCCCAGCACGGGGTGTTCCCAGCACGGTCTCCTTGGTGCGCCCTTTATGGCGCCGGGGAACTAGCTCTCAAAATGATGGACTTAACAAAAAATGAGCTAATGCTAAAAACACAGACTGAATAAGTGACATAATGGTAAAACCAACTCTAAGAAAGAGGCTGAAGAGAGCATTCATGCTGAATAAATGGTCGAACAAACTACAACATACTTCTGCACAGGCAACGTGATTAAATTGATCGAAAGCGATGCTGAAATGAAGAGGACAATCGAACAAAACGTCATCTTGACAGCAATGAAAGAGAAGCAATGTATTTATAGAATTGATCAACCGAATAAAAGATTCATTTTCATGCAACCAGCATGCTCATATATGCAATTACATACGCATCCGCGCGTCTGCTACATTTAGGTGATTTGAAGCCTGCTGCAACTGGGGTCGATCCATTGGGTCAACTTCCCCGTGATCCTGCTTTCCTCTTCTTCTTTCCCGAGCCTCTCCCTCGACCTATCTCGATCCCCCCACCTTGATCACTCACCCTCGGGTTCCTTCTCTTCCGAGCTTGTTGCTTGGTCGACTCCTGAGCATGATCGCCATAGGCTCTCGATCATGAATGCGTAAACTCCCGAGCATGATTGCCATAGGCTCCCGATCATGAGTGCATAGACTCTCGAGCATGCTTTTCATAGGCTCCTGATCACAGATGCATAGACTCTCGAGCATGGTTTGAGCATGATTGCCATAGGCTCCCGATCATGAATGCATAGACTCTCGAGCATGGTTTTCATAGGCTCCCGATCACGAATGCATAGACTCCTAAGCATGATTGCCATAGGCTCCTGATCATGAATGCATAGACTTTCGAGCATGGTTGTCGTAGACTCCTGAGCATATCGACTCCGCTCATGCTACAGTTGCTTAGATGGAGCTTTGATAGATTGGGCATGCTACAGTTGCTCGGGCATGCTACAGTCGCTCAGATATGCTACAGTTGCTTGGGCATGCTATAGTCACCCGGACATGCTACAGTTGCTCAAACATGCTATAGTCGCTCGGGCATGCTACAGTAGCTCGTTAAAAACGCTTTCAAAGTGGGGTCAACTCTGAGTGTCGACACCTTCGTGCTTCTTACGTGGTGGCCTTTAGCCCTTTCTACATATCAATTGAAATAAAAGAAAAAGAAGATGTGATAATAATAAAAAGAATAGACAATAACAAGATAATAAAAAAATAATATGAATAGTGTGAATCTTTATAAAAAGATGATGATGCACAGATATCAAAAGAAAATAAAATAAATAAACACACAACAAAAATAAAAGAATAAAATAATAAGGCTCCGAAACCGAAACCGATACCGAGTCGTATCGGTTTCGGACTCGGCCGAAACCGAGTCCGAAATCGAGTTTGCCAACTTTGTCTGTAAGGGAGTCCGGTGAGATGTCAATGACACTATCACCAGAAGTCAACACTGGTCACCTCCCCAAGGAAGGGACAGTTCAGCCCACTGGGTGTCAGCAAGACGGAGTAGGTCCTTTGACTTCAAGCCATGAGCAAGAGAGCTCCAAAGAATTCAAGGTCTATGAAGCAAATACTGATGACGAGGGAGACTTGGTCGACCTTTAACCGGCTCCACCGGAGCTCGACGACGGCGGCCAAGCAACTGTGGACGAGTTGATTGAGATTAATCTCGGAAGCAAAGAAAACTACCGGCCAACCTTCGTTAGTGCTCTCCTCAATGAGAAAGAAAGACAGGCATACCGACAGCTCCTAGAAGAGTTTAGAGATTGTTTTGCCTACACTTTACAAAAAAATGTCTGGGCTTGACCCTTTAGTGGCTGAACACGAGCGGGCAATACTTCCAACAGTCAAGCCAGTTAAGTAAGCTCAAAGGCGTATGCTCCACGAGCTGGAGTTGAAAGTCAATGCTGAGGTCTACAAAATGCTGGACGTGGACTTCATAGAGCCTTGCATGTACCCTGTGTGGCTCGCCAATATAGTTCCTGTCAAGAAGAAGACTGGCCAAGTCCGAGTCTGCATTGACTTCAGGGATTTGAACAAGGCATGTCCGAAGGATGACTTCCCTATCCTAATCACTGAGACAATGGTTGACATGACCATCGGTCACGAAGTCTTGTCCTTCTTGAATGGGTCGTCGGGCTATAATCAAATCTACTTGGCCATCAAAGACAAAGACCATACGGCTTTCCGATCTCCCAAGGAAATTTTCAACTATAAAAGGATGCCGTTTGGCCTAAAGAATGCTGGTGTAATCTATCAAAGGGCGATGACCAAGATTTTCGACGAGATGCTACATGACCTTATGGAATGTTACGTCGATGACCTGGTCGTCAAGACGAAAAGGCAAGAGGATCATTTGGCTGACTTGCGTTGAGTCTTCGAAAAGCTTCGACAGTGTCAGCTCAAGATGAATCCATTGAAATGTGCCTTTGGCGTCTCTAGTGGCAATTTCCTTGGCTTCATCATCACGTATCGAGGTATAGAAATCGACCGTGACAAAATCAAGGCCATAAGAGGACTGTCCCTGCCTAGAAATTTGACAAAGCTCAGATCTTTGCAGGGAAGAGTGGCCTATATTAGGTGGTTTATGGTGGCCCACATTCTCCTCTATCCCACACAGGCAGCACTGTGTCTATTGTCTAGAAACCATCCAAGAAGGTAGCAAGTCTATCACAAGTAGAATGCCTTCCATGTGAGATCCTCTACAACAAGACCTTCACGTTCAGAGGGCTCCTAGGTTGCCATACTTCCCTATGCAAAGGAGGTCTCAGCCTACTGTTAGCAACCACTTGGTATGTCGATTTGATTGAGAATCACCCCTCCTTCTCCCATCTCCACATCCACTCATTTGTCTTGCTCTCATCTGGTTTATGCTATTGGAGGACTTGAAGCATATTCTCCAGCTGGGCAATCTCCTCATCCTGTAGGTGCCTTCTGAAAGCTAGGCTTCAAGTGCCCCCTGATGACTGCTATCAAACAGCTGACTCACCACTGCCAAAAGCTCCATTGAAACTACATAAGTGTAGGAAAAAGCTCCTCAAGAGGACGATCTGTGCAGCATCCGTCCTTCCAAAAGCAGCATTGTTGTCCATCCTCTAGCCTCACTCTAGCTCCTGTCCTGATAACATCAGTGCTCCACAATATACCCTTCTAGACATGCGATATATCTC